>CM067350.1:58549749-58634749 GCA_034190875.2 Urechis unicinctus | reverse complement strand
GACTATATGCTCGTGGGCTTTGATTACATTGCACTCAGTAGAGTGAAATAAAATAACCGTTTACCTTCAAAAAGCGAACACGTGGCTTACATTTTGAATTCATGCTTTGGAATGTCTAACTAGGGTACGTTGCATTTTCAGCTTCGCAAAAGCACCATTCACCGAAACAGGGCGGTAAGCAAAATCACATTAAGGTATATGATCCCGTATACAATGCATGAGGAATATGGATAACAATTGCGTAATAAAGTGTCAGCAAGATGGTTTATAAATATTTAATTTTAATTGTAAAAGATATATCAAAGCGTTGACAAACATAAAAGCGAAATTTATCGGTGCTTAAGGAATATGATTACAACTGTCGCCAATTAGCTTGACACATGCAGTATAACATGAGGCATACACAATACGGACATAGAACATGAGATGTAGGCCTAGTAGTCGTGCAAACGCTGATATGTTAACTGAAATACTGATCCCTAATACAAGAAAAATTATGCTTATTATGTGTATAGTAGTACAGTGACACAATGTTTTCTTGATGTCCATGAGAACGGGAAGTTCCACACAACATCCACAAATGCCAATGGATTGCAAAACCACAATGTTGCACATTCTAAGGATGCGTGATTGGTAGCTGCTAAGCCCAAATAACAATCTGTAGCACGCTATTAAATCTATTGTACTTCATACAACTAAGAGTGAATACATCGCTACCATCTGTGAATTGGAGGAATCGCAATTGCAAGTTAAGGAAAGGTACCTTGAATAGATAAGCTAAGGCAAATTCATTTATCGTTTCGGTCATGGGATGCAAATGACATTAGTGGCTTGAAAGATCTTGTCACCTGAGGTGGTGGTTTGTGAGTTCATGGCGAGCATTGCGCAGATGCCGATGGTGACACTGCTTTCCATATATCCAAAAACACATGCAGAGGGTTTTGTGCATCACATCCAACACGGCATAACGTTTGTTACCCTTCATTACTGTTCCTTTAAACATCGTTCCATGCATCTGGTGATAGCATGCCTGATGATGCATCAGACAACTTGAAACTCAAGACGTACTCACTGATGTGGCATTCACCAAAATTGAAAAAATCCTACTTCGTCGTCGCTGCACGTCTGCTTCCGCAGCACGTTACTGCACAGCAACGCCATAACACCACATCATATAAAGTCTACATATATTCTCAAGATCGTAAATGTGGAATGCGATGAATAATTTCTTTACATCGTATTCATGACTGCACTTAACAGTATAAGGTCATTTGTTAGAATTCAATCAGGAAATAGAATACAAATGTGGATATTATGCTCAGTGGGATTGGATAGGCATCTGAATTAATTGTGGTTATATACAAGTAGTGTGCGTTGGAGCCCTTTATATAACAGCATCGTCCAGAGCATACAGAAACTAAGACCCACCACATTTCCTAATGATTCATTGCATAAGCCTATTGCAGCCAGCCGCCTACCATCACAAGCGGCCCATCCCATTCGACGTACTAATAACCTTAATCCAACGACACAGATGAGATACCTCCCACAAATTACAACAAGCCCCGGCACACCAACATGTACAGTGATTGCCATTTAGTCGCTTGCATTCAGTTATCGCTCATCAGGTTTTCATTCGATATGTTCATTCAAGCCACAGAATATAACAACTTCCTACCTGTTATACACTGTACAATGCGGTCATATTGATCGCTTCTCCACAGGGATAGGTTCAATTATAAAGATTTACTGCACTTCGTACGTGAGAGCTAAGGTAAAATAATCAGTCGTACAGCTACCGCAACGACCGTAAGGATATTAAATACCTTGTGATTAGAGGTTACACTTGACGATATAGAATAGCGATAAGAGGTATCAGGGAACAAGTACATGGCTGCTATGAAATTGTATATTTATGTAGTGGTAGCCTTTCGCAGAGATTGATGCCAACAAGCATTTAACCCACTACCTTTACCACCTCGCATAGACCTTTAATCAGCTCCTTGTCTCTAACAAGCCAACATCTGCATGGCAAAGAAACATCCCTCTTTCCAATAATTTTGCAGATGAGCATTATACTTATGTAAGCAACAATTTGGTATGATGAATACATATCAAAAGGACTTCCGATCAACGCTAAAAGGGCTTCGGTAATCTGGCCTTCAACAGGTGAATGCACTTCTACTTACCTGAAAGCCTGAAACAGGTGCATCATTACATCCCTCCCGGAGAATAATGCAAGGATATTGTCACCTGGTGAAGAGGCGTCAGAATCAATATCAAGACAAATTAGAAAAACTCAGTTCCGCATGATCAATTTCTGCATGGACTGGATATAACTGATATTGAATATTTAGCTATAGCGATAACGTGAGATAGGCCTGAAACATTCAATATTGAAGATACGCAGTCTAGCTGTGGAATATTTCCGTTACCTGCTTTAAAATGTAGTCGAATATTACGACATTAAAACCCTCATGCTGGCGGACATGTGACAGCATTTCCGCGCCGGGGAGCAGTTGCCAAGGTGATAAAACGTATTTACGGCAGCAAGCAACTCCCAATATCTATTCCAAAGAGTCCAAACAGCGAAAAGCTCCTCGCCGAAGCGATTTCATAATGATGCCAAATGTTGCGATTCGAACTATAAATTTGCATTAATATCAGCTTTGGCTTAAAGACTAGTATGCAAGTCGTTCAGATTCAGCTCAGACATAATACATCCTAGAGACTTTATGGGGATTGGGGAGAAGCTTCTTGAGAACACCAAAGTACGCCGCTGTCATTGTACCTCTTGAGAACACCAAAGCAAGCAGCCATTGTACCTCATCTGGAATAATGATTGACAACTAGGCTTATTGCTTAAGCTAGCGTCACAATTGCTAAATTCCGCCGGCCGATTTTAGACATTGGTAGAGTCGTGATGTTGGCTGCCGCCGGTCGATTTTTACACATCGCTGAGAGCAGTCACATATAACTGCCAACAAAATGCCGCCTGTCGGCGGCAGTTGGTTTCAAAGGCTCGCGGGAAACGTGACACCCCAAAATATCCGGCAAGTGGCAGTTAGGTGGCAGGGCGGCGGCAGCTAGAATTAAACTGCCACCGCCCTGCGACCTGGCGGGGAACAGCCCATTTACAACTGCCGCCGGCCGGCGATTGAGCGATCTAGCTGCCACCGCTCTGCGCCCGCCCGATAATATGACGGTGGCAGGCCGATTTTCTGTTGATATATAAATCATACCTTGTGGTCTTGATTTCTCATAGTTGTAAAAGTTGTAACATCACAATATGCGGTCGAAGGTCAGTGTTTAACTCCGCTATTCTTAAGTCTCTCAGTCGATCTGGTGCAATTAAGAACGCCATGGGAACTGTTATGTATGGTAATAGTCAATTCATTATAAACTAATGTCTGGTAGTCTGAAATCGGCAGATCGCAGTCCTGCCACCTACCGACATTGACTGCCGCCTCCCAGCCTCCGCGCTGCCACCGGCCGATATATTGAAATCGGGCGGTGGCATGTCGGTGGCAGAGCGGTGGCAGGCCAGGTGCTGGAGAGTGGCAGTTAGTTTCTAGCAGTCACCGGCCGATTTTTGTAGACTCTTGAGGTCTCGATCGCGGAGGAAAAATCGCCCTGCGCCCCGCCTGCCACTTGCCTGCCACCGCGCGAACAAAAAATGCGCCCGCCCTGCCACCTGCCGATTTGCAGAAATAGAAAAAATCGCCACGACGTCGCCAGAAATTTAACTTTTTCTTAAAATCTCAGCTGCTTGCTGGCAACGTCTAAAATGCCGACTGCCGCCGGCCGATCGTAACTGCCGCAGTCCTGCCACCGGCCGATATTTAGTGAAAACCGGCATTTACAACGTCGGCCGGCGGCATTTAGTGATTTGTGACGACAGCATTACCGAGATAAATTTAAGTATGCGATAGGGGCAGACGTTTCATAACAGCGTTCATCGATTATGTTTGTGACGACCAACTCGCTGCTCGCAGTTAAGAACATGCAAGGTAAATATTCCGCTCCACTGTCTTCATATGGCACCAAGTTATAACCACAGTGACTGTTGATGAATGAAAGAGAAGAGACTACCGTGGTTTTCAAGAGTATGGCGGATTACGCAGAGCGATATTTCTGTGTCAGTTGAAATGCTCATTGGGATATCATGTGTCAAGGATTCACCAAATCGCAGCATTTGAAGTATCAAATATTCGATTGGCCATCTCCCAGAGGGAACAGATATACATTCTAGCAAATTAAGAGAAGCGATAATAACGCATGGGTGTTCGATCAGTAATGATAAGAATCACAGATAGATAAGACACCGTTATTAAAAATAAATCTGACCTATCTAAATATCAAATACAAGAAATTATCAAATCCGAATTTAATAAAAAAACAAGCGAAAGATATCGGTGCTTAAGGAATATGATTACAACTGTCGCCAATTAGCTTGACACATGCAGTATAACATGAGGCATACACAATACGGACATAGAACATGAGATGTAGGCCCAGTAGTCGTACAAACGCTGATATATTAACTGAAATACTGATCCCTAATACAAGAAAAATTATGCTTATTATGTGTATAGTAGTACAGTGACACAATGTTTTCGCCACCGAAAATAATGATCACATGCGTTAGTATTAATATAGTGCTTTATGGCCTACTGTGTCTATTGGAAATGTATCAAGTTAAGAATATCCTTTCCGCAAATGTCAGTATTATTCGGCTATAGATTGATGATATGCCTGTTATGACACTTTAATTAACAATGAGTGGAGGTGTTTTCGCCAGGAATTCTTTCGATGTGATTTCGATGCCGAAGCAGCCACTTGCTTGTCTCTAATACCGCTTGGCGCCATTTTGTACCATCAAGTGTAACCTGAAAACGCGATGCGTTAAGCGTCCTTAATAAAATGGTGCTGATTACGACAGCCCTAGTGCGCACATTATAATTTAGTTTATCCAGTGGGTAGGAAGTATCCCTGGGCACCATGTACAGAGGGGCGATCAATATAGCCGTATCCGCAGTCAGTCCTTATCATCTGTTACGGCTATAATGAACATATTCAGTTATAGCCCACTGAAACCAATTCTACTTTTCTGATGTGATCTTACTAAATGCAGACGACTAACCCGCGCTTGCTGACTGAACATGCTGGTGTGCTGGGGCTTGGTGTAATTTGTCAGACGTATCCCATCTATGTCATCGGATTAGGCTTATTAGTGCGGCCGAGTGGCGATGGAATAGGCTTATGCAATGTGTCATTAGGGAATGCGGTGTTACTAAGCTGATGTACGCTCGAGAGCAAGCTGTTATGTGCATGGCGCCAATACATGTCGCTCGTGCACCGCCAAAATCAAACCAGAAGTCTTTCCAATCCTATCGAGAATAAAACCAACATTGCTATAATAATTCCTGAGAATTTTGAAAAAATATATTTAACATTTATTTGCAAATCTACGTTAACACGAAGAATGATCTCAGTATGTTAGGTTATGGCTTAGATACGATGTGAAGAAAATTGCACCATTTACGATCCTCAGAAATGTGCTGTTCTGGCTTTTCCGCGTTAACATTTTGATTGTTATTCCGTCACGACGGCAGGTGTGCTTCTTGAGAGGGTCAAGCTGCTGTATCTTGTTGACCGGGGAGTACCATGGGAGCACCATGGGAGCACCATGGGAGCACCGTGGGAGTACCATGGGAGCACCGTGGGATCACCGTGGGAGCACCGTGGGAGCACCGTGGGAGCACCGTGGGAGAACAGTGGGAGCACAGTGGGAGCACCACAGTAGCACCACAGTAGCACCACATTAGCACCACATTAGCACCACAGTAGCACCACAGTAGCACCGCAGAGACGAAGCCGGAACATGACTTTTCGGGTTCAGGGGGAAAGGTAAGTTGGTAAACACTGTTTTTATGCCACTGGAATAGAAGAGACTTGTCAATTGCACAGTAACATCAAGCTACGGAATGATATACACTCGTAAAGATCGCCATTTTGTCAAGGACATCGGTTAATCACGACGTGTTTGTTGGTTGTTAAATGACACCTAGTAGTATAAGACGGCATGCTGCACCCTGAAATTAAATTTGATATTCATTGCCAATCCGGTGGGAACGTCCCATACAGCCTGATGCAAACAGGTATTCATCAAAGAACCCATACCCACTTTTCACGACCTTTAATGCGCTCGTTGTTGACAACGTGTCAACAACTACACACAAAGAACTCCTTCCCATGATTTCGTCGATGTACATCATTCCAGTGTCAATAGCTAGCTGCCATGATTAAATATCATCAAATGATTCCCGCTCGATCCGAAAAGGGCTAAGATGATTTAGGAAAAGGCGGGAACTGATTTCTACATGCAAGGAATGAAGGCATTTGTACAGCGCCTGAGAAAGCAGCTATGTTGTCAAGATATGTATATAAGTATCCGTCGATTTCGCCACAAAAGACGGTTGTATCTATAACATCGCTACAATATTGCAATATATAATCCCATCCTCACAACACGGGCATTTAATCAGAAACGTGTCTCGTATACCAACAACCTGGAATACAGAGCAATATAGGGTGAGTAATAACTTAACGATCAAAGCTAGCCATAAGGCCTTCATTGGTTCATGGCATAATCCAGTTCATCATTACGAGAGTCTGCCAAGCACATAGGATATTGGCGTTGGCTCGAAGGATGCGTATAACTCAATGACGTCAGAGACGCGATGGCTCCATCTCGATATCAAGCGGAATGTTTTCGTGAGGCATTGACTGCCAATTAGTGAGGTGCTATGCTGTATAAAGGCATGATGGAGTGAGGCCGATAGCACGACTCTAGATTGTTATCTCTCTCCATACCGCTGAAATTACAACCACTTTGGCTTGATATTCGAGACTCAACTCGCGTTGGCCGTTGCGCAATAATTATGCCTTCGATATGCAATGTAACATTTACATTCAAAAATTAGCACTTCTTACGATATCAGCATTTATATGATTACAGTGCGACTTACGCGTATTGTCCACGATCAGCCCCCTGCTGAGGAGTGACTTGTTGTAGCACAATATGAAAAAGTGTAAATAACCCAATACCGGGAAACAATGGCTTGATGTGTTAATGTATGCCACAAAGGGTGACTTATGCAATGATGATTACACAAGGATAATAATACTGAATATCAAGGAATATGTTTACTACAAATCTTGGCGCGTTCCAACAAAGCAATTGCACAGCAAACTGCCTTACCGATATGTTTGCGGCGTTTTTACCGGCATTACTCGTTATTACATTAATACTTCTGTGTAAAGATATCACATCACATCACACAAAATCCGCCAGCACACGAATCCATCGATGACACTGTTTGTGTCACTGATGACGCTGGTTTTGTTGCTTATGAGACCGAATTGGGTTCTAATGATAATTGCACTATGCAGGACAATGTTTATCTATTATCGCCACGTGGTATATACGGTTTCTCTGCTGATGAATCAGACACAAATAATTTTTTCTGTCAGTTGAGTTGTAATAGAGTATCAGCCAATAAGCCTGCCTGAATGCAGCAGGTCGATGCCGCCGTCGTGACCTATTTTATCATACCTCATATTGGTTGTTCATTGAACAATGAATACGCTATAAAAACATCTTCCGCTCATTGAGTAGTGCCTTCAGTGTCTGGTTGAGAATAAGTTTGACCCAGTATACCAAAAAAAAAATACAGTTTTGGAGCTGGCTGATCCCTCCTTAGTGTAATGACCCTTGATCAACACTAAGGTTTGCATTTTAGTCTATAGAGACTGAATGGGCGATGTGGTGCCAACAGACGTTTATCAGGAAGACTATATTCGCAGTGTGCGTAAAAGACTAGATCAATTATCCTCCCGTAGAGTTGCCTGCACTCACACCGCAACTCCTTAATCCGCAAACCGCCTTACTCAGCAATATAACTGCTAATAACTCAGTTGACTGTGTCTCATGTTGATCAAATGTTTGATCTTATACTACTCCAGCCCAATATTAAGCAGCAGAAGTTTTATTCAGTTAAAGGTCATCTGGTTGAAAATAAATTAATATAGCCGTGCAGCGCGAGAGGTAACTGTCGCAGATAGCCCGTCATAAGACATAAAACAAATCATGAGCGTAACAAGCCTTAAATGATAAGGCATGCCCGTTTTTACTATCAACTGTTCTAAGTATAATCAATGATCTCGAATTGCCAGACATCAACGGATCTCCATCGCCTACAACTCTTGTGTGTTAAGTCGGGTAATGTAGAAGGCTGTTCGTGCTCCCTTCTGGCACGAATAATTCAGTGCATACATATTCCCTGGGGTACCAAGCTCAGTTTTGCAGCTATTGTCCTATGCGTCTGCTATGCAAATAACACTGTATAGCTTAGAGACACAATACTATTTTTGCTTTATAATCTTGGTATCTACAGTATAGGTGATGGATGGAAGTTTTATCCAACTCCCCCGAGCTTCGACGACAGAACTCCTACAACGCACAATCAGCAGCCGTCTGCCTGACTCATTCATAGATGTATGCGGCATAGGCTGGTGTTTGCAGCCACAGAAAACCGAACCAAAATACGCAACCACAGCTGCTTGATATTTAATCGGGATGAGTTGAATTTGATCATGGCCTGTCACCCATTTTGTCAAAATGTCACATTGAGGCACTCAAGGTTAGATAGATGGCACCGACACTTTTTTTCTGTATTTATTTTCACGGACCAGTGATCCCAACAACAACAGCAGAAGCGTGTTAAGAAACTGAAGGCTGACGCTGACACCATTCACGCGCCACCAGCGACACTGGGCAGAACTGTGGGGTGAGCAGGCAGTAGAGGGAAATGGTGGGTGATGGGAGACGAGGTATGTGGTGGGGTCGCCATTGACAAGAGGTGGGAAATGTGGCGTCAAATCTTGCAACTAAGACGCACCCATCATATCTGACCGTATGGTGATTTTCTGGGGCAATGGATCCGATGCCAACTTTAGTTTTATTCAACCAAGTTACTCCCGGAAATAAACAGAATCACTCGATACTTCTGGGAGCAATCCGAACGCTTCTGGCCAATCGGGGTCACAAACAACCCCTCCCCCTCTGCCTAATCAAGGTGGTGGGACGAGTGATATCTGCCTAGTGAGCTTCAGGGCAAGAACCCAGCCAAGCGAATGGAGGCGAAGACGAATTCCTGGCCAGGCTTGTATAAATCAAGAGAAATCAATTGTGTGCAAGTAATTCGATATCGTATTGTTTAATTTACCACATGTGCGCAGTCGGCCTAAGATCTCCAAGAATTGCCCAGCTAGTCATTAGCATCTGTCTGAAAGATGGGCATGCGCGTGTGTGTGTGGGGGGGGGGGGGGGGGGGGGGGGGGTACCCCAGTCAGACAAACAGAGACGATGATCTCTGCTGATGGATAACATCAACTTCCAAGCTACGTTTGTATCAATTATGATGATTCAATTGTATGAGTGCAATTCGATTGCATGTAGTCTAATTTTATCAAAGGTCCGCAGTTGGACAAGTTTTGCCACGAATTGCCCGGCTTGACATAAGTATCCGCAGTAGGGCGGGTTTAGGAGGGTAGCGTTTATTCTCGCTGCCTGGAAGCCCTCATCACAATTATGGGGAAAGCCAGTTAGTATGTCTGCTGCCGTTTAAAGGAAGACGTGCGCATATGGCATCCCTAATGGCGAATACATAGGGTTGTGGTTTGTCTCAGACATTTGTAACGCCTCCAATATAATATGCACCATCGACATTAACATTGTAGTGGAGCCACGATATAAATATAATGAAATGGTTTGTGGCTGACTTTCTTGGCGATGACCGCTTACTTACCCATATATAATTGACTACGTATGTGTGTCCTAGAAATAACCTGTACTCTCTGGGACAGCTACTGCTCATATCTGTCAAATTGATTGATAGTAATCAACACTGGAAAACGCTGAATTGAAGTTATCTTTCCTTGTCTGTTGGGCCGAAATATCATCAAATGAACTGGCCCCAGATATATCAGCCATTAAACATAAGAAAATTAACAATTAAATAAATGTGCAATGACTTTAGCGACTGGCAGAAAGGGGTCAATGCTGTAAGAAATAGCAGTGTTGAGTTTATTACAAGTAAAAAAACCGAATGGTACATAATGCACACGGCTAGTGCAATTGTTAACTCATTTTAAGCTTAAAATGGGATATATTTACATCACTTGCACTGTTGGATTAAACTGGCACAGAGCGGTTGCTGTGTAATTTTTTTACATGCTTCTCGGTGCAGAACCTGATCACACCTGATGACGGCGAGAATACAGGAAATTAATACGCTTCATCCGTATCACAAACGGGACGATACAACTTACAATCATTGTTGATGCAAAGTGGCATGTTCTGAAATCGACCTTTTACAGCTCATGTATGCCCCTGGGTACTTACATGACCCCAACACTCAAATCCTATGATTAATATTGATACCTTTCTGGATCGCGTCCTACAATGATACCCTATTAAGCCTGCAGGTCAATTAAGGTGCATGTTGATGCTCCACATGCGCAAGATGAAACCAATAATGCCTGTTCGGGGAATAGAAGCATGATGGTTCTGCAATTACCAATCAGTTACTGCGATAAAAAATTACATTTCCTGTCGTATGTAAATAGTATTATTAGCTATATTTGATACTGAATAATATACATGATTTTGTCTGATGTTTCCGCTATTTCATGCATTCAGCATACACAAAATATAGGAAGACTGATAAAAGATTTATTAGGGAAAGGACTCCTACAAGACAATTGTCCCTTTTTTTGAATTTCTCGATTAATGTCCATGTTGATATCACAGTTTTCACAAATATTGTTTAATTGATACAATTCTCAGAAAGTGAAGAAACGATGCCGAGCAAACAATAGAGTCATATCAATTTTGAACGAATGGATGGTATTTCATTCCCATTGGAGTTAACCATCGACATGTTCGAAGTATCAAGATGCAAAAAATAATGAATGTAATATATTTTGAATATATATTAGTTTATGTTTAATATAAATCATGTTGTTCTAAGTTGGTCCCATTTCGTCCCACACAACGGGCTGTAACCAGAATGTGCTCTGGTCCTCGATTCCATTCAATATGATCAAACTGTGATATAATGGAAACCTATACCATGATGATATAGACATGGTGCCCATATACTCAGGGCACATTCACTTCTCTTCTGTGCACTCACCTTGCTGTCCGGGACAACGATACAAGTTCGGTTATGTTGTTACAACCTCGTAAACACAGGAAACTGCCCAGAATGACAGTATTGATTTCACCTCCGTGTATAGTCATAGAGATACATGCTATTCACTGAATCAGCTCAATTATAAAATGTTACAAGGCCATGCACATCGGAAATCATGGTCAAATACACACTCATAATCTGATTCCGTAATGAGGGCTATTTCATCAAGGCCGTCTTGTTTGCATTTGGTACGCAATTATTTGAAGCTTCATCGGTGGCATTTAATTAAGCAAAACGCAAACAAGCATTGAACCCACAACATTTACTACGTCTCCTTGACCTTCAATGAGTTCCGTGGCTACGCAGGGGGCACAAACACTCATCAACGATGTCGATGGTGTAAATACCTAGCTGCCAGAATTAAATCTCCTCAAAGGGTTCCTGGTTGACCGCAAAAGGGCCACGATGGCGTAGCTTTCAGTGGCCAGATGCATCTCAATTTATCATTCATCAAGTGTACCAGGGTTTAGAGAGGGATGTGAACAGGTAAAGCTCCTCTATACCAGCCTTATATGACGGAGAAATCCCTCAACAGAGAGGTTCCTACAGAAAAGAATTAGAATAAACTGAGGCCACCGGGTGGGGTCATAAGAGACTTATTCCATAGGGATCAATTTCATTGAGCCAGCAACCCCGAATTTTCGGAATCCACTTCGCTGATGCTTGAAAAGGCCTATTTAATTCGATCATCTCAAGGAGATGTGTGTTTGATCTTGGTTATTCTTTTCGGCAGCATGCATCAGAATGTCAGCGAGGCATAAGGTGAGCCTGCAAGCCCCACCTTCCAACCAAGATCCATAACGTCTTCTTATCACCGCATTCAGTTCACTGACGTATGCTGCCAACAGCTTATCAATTATATAGCATCACACGTCATTTCAGGCGGATGTCAATTGATGCACTCTATTTAACTGTTTCTGTCAATGCCTAACTTTGCTAAGAGGTATGAGTATTTGTATGTGGTTAGTAGACCTCCAGCCTTACATATCTTACATAAGTACCCACTTCAAAGCGATAAATCCTCGACATCCATAACGCAGCATTAACAGACCAAGCCTTGGGGAGACAGGTCAATAAGGAAGGGATCCTCCAGCACTCTTATGCATTCATGGGCCTCAGCGACTTAATCATGTACCAATAATATTGAATAAGGTTGTCGGTTTTCAAATACCATGGGTTTTTAAGATACAATTAGGGTTGAGAGCCAGTCATCCCTACAATATTGCAACAAATATCTCCAACTTAACAACACGAGACATTTTATATTCAAAGTGCCTACCCATACCGAATAAGATAAGATGAGTTCTAATTTTAGGCTTGATATCTACCTTCACCATTGCAGAGTCTGTTAACTATTGATAGCATTGACATTAGTTTGGGGGGTGCATATGACTCCCGACCCGTGTGTGCCATCAACGCGATGGCGCCATCTTGATATCAGACTCCATTTTATTTGTGGCTTTAATTGCATTGTTGCACATGAATCTTTACTTAGTGCGGCTAGGGTGCTGTTTAATGGCATGGTGAAGTGAGGCCTTTAAAGCTTGATTAGCACCTGTCTCCATATGTGTTGATAAAAAATAAGCACTCTGGATGGATGGTGGCGGCTCTCCGCATCATCAACCCGTGTTAGTGGGTAGCATATATGCCAGGTATATATATATATAATGTATGATATACATTCCAAAATTACCGTTTTTTCTTTCTTTGTCGCCACAAAAATATGTCATGTGCATAAGATATATAATCATTGCAACTATAACAGCGTGATAGCAGCGATGGAATTAATGCGTTTTATTGGTCGCCTTCGGTCTCTACTAAATCAATGTTTAGAATTGCAAAGCGCCAATGGCTGTTAACCAACACATGATATGTTAAAACATGATATTTGGGGTACTAAATGCAATGATAACGTCTTCTGATAAATGTGAACTGTTTATCAGATATCGAGTTTAATCAATTGTCCTGCATGCGACATGTTATATGCTAGTGAATGCTGAAGACTATCAAATGATTTTCGACATTGATTTTCTCTTATCAACTATATATTGGTTGTGATCAGTGATAAAACGGATACTCTGAATTCCATTTTAGGCACACTTGGTGCGAAATGCACGTAGTCTTTACTGAGGTAGGCACAAAGTAAATTTAGGGTATTATAGCGACACCCCAGTACTAAAGCACGATCACCATACATTGTTTAGCGGTCTGAAGATCATAAAATATTCTCAAATCCAGTGATGAGCAAGAGCCATTCTGTAATTGAGACTCTCTATGGATGACAAGAACCAGATCACTAGTTATTGTTAATGGTACACAAATCGGCCATCAGTTATCCTAGTGGGTGGCCAATACGCTTAATTATTCATTATTACTTTATTTCACCGCATGGTTCTATTAACTTTTTAAATTAATGGAAATATTGCTCAGGATATGTCATGGGTCATTTTGCGTCCCCATTATTTCTGACATCCTGTGAGCATGCTGTATGCAGTTCCATCTAAGAATTTAGCATTATTTGCCGAACATTATTGTACGGTGTGGGCATCATGCACTCTGGTGAATCTGTGCCCACCGGGATGCTCCACTGGTATGTTCCACTGGTATGTTCCACCGGGATGCCCACCGGGATGCCCACCGGGATGCTCCACTGGTATGTTCCACTGGGATGCCCACCGGGATGCCCACCGGGATGCCCACCGGGATGCCCACCGGGATGCCCACCAGGATGCCCACCGGGATGCCCACCGGGATGCCCACCGGGATGCCCACCGGGATGCCCACCGGATGCCATGTCCAGCACGTCACACCAGCAGAATTTACTTTGGTATTGTACAGTGCCTCCTGATTGCCAAGCAATAAACCGCAAAGTGAGCAAATATATTGAAATCTCTCATTTTACAAGAATATCTGAATTTCCGGCATCAGCCAACACGTCACACAAGCATGGTATAAAATGTGGTGTAGTATTGAATCCAGCAATTAATGCAGCGTGAACAAATATCCAACGCTTGAAGTCAAGTCGCCAATTGCCAAAGGATGTATAAGAAAATCACCCGTCTGCAGCCCAACTTTGCATGCTGGCTAACATAGATTATGATGGAGTTGCATTCCATTGTCGGCTCACGTTCATTAAATCACTGCTAGATGAGAGATTAACCACTACTTTTATCAATGAATGAAGTGGATTTATATGACAAAACAAATGCTTACATACCATATAGTGTACACACTACGCAGCATAACAAAAGCTTAAGGTCAACACATAAGAAAGGTTTAAGGTAACCAAATGTTTCACATTCCGAGCGAGCACTCGCACAACCTTATTTCAGGACCCCATCCAGCTTTACATCTATCACCTGACGAACACTCGTGCATAAAGAATGTCATAAATACACCTGATTGTTAATCAGGAACAAACCTGTTAATGCTGGTGACCCTCTACAACTGTTATGGGGTCAATGTGCTACCAATGGAGCAGCACCAAGCTCATCAATAAATCACCATTCTCATAATGGACCGTGTTTGTTTACCGTCACCATTAACGTGGCTGGCAGCATTATCTGGGGATAACTTGCTCGAATTGCTGATAAAACAATCAAAACCACATCAGAAAAATCTTGATGCGCTTGATGGGTACCTTAGGCATCCACTTAGTGAAATGAAGCCTCTTTGCAGTCAACTTATCCAATATGCAAAAACGATATGAACAAAGTGTCATTGGGAAGTTGTCACTGACCTATTAGTTCCTGAATGGATGTCCTACTCATAGAGGATTTATGATATCAGCATGCCTAAACGTGGTGAGATAATTGATTTGAGTCCCGCTGGGCTCCATCTATCTACTGACAGCGGCCCCTCTGCTATCGGAGCATAGACCCAGACATGATCGCAGCCTAGAGTGGATGGACTTGTGTGGTATGAAATGCATTAACCGTTGATCTTCAATGCGAAGTGCAAACGCAATAATTACATTTTTGTAAATTCTTTAGAAAGTCTAACAAGGAATTATTAAATATAATCATGCGTTGAAATAATCTGTCATTGCAGGCACGAGACAGTTAGCAAAGCCAATGGACACAGTATGGACGAGAAGAACCATATTACTTGTTTTTACTCCAGTTGCTGGTACAACAATTGCCAATTAGTCATTATATTTTGCTATGAGGCCCATTTAATTGGGATAAACTTTAATTCATCCCATGATTCAATCAACATTTCGAATTCTATGGAGATATTGCTCATGGCATGGTTACAAGATTATCACCTTTCCGGTATTTCTGACATCCTGTATGCATGCTGCATACTGTCCTGTGTAAGATTCAGCGCTTTTTATCGAACGGTGCGGTACAACGTTATCCAAACGCATTCTGGTAAGACTATACCAACCGGGGTCTCCTGTCCGACGCATCACACGAGCAGCATTGTCTGTGGTATTGTATGGTGCCTAATGATTGCCTGCAATAAGCCGCAACATGAACAAATATGTTGACATCTCTTATTTGATAAGACTATCGCCTGTCTGACTTTTCCGACACCATCAAATAGCCAATACGCCACACAAGCAGGGTATTATCTGGTATAGTATTGTGCCCAGCAATTAACGCAATGTGAACAAATATCATCGGTCTGAATATACCCGCTGCCAAATATACTGCCTGTCTGAATAATCCCCCGGCCCAACAAAGAATGCAAATAATGGTTAGACCAAACAATAATAGACAGACGTATTGCACAAAAACCGGACCAACCCATCATTGACCCTAGAATATTTTTTAATCATGAAACATTATTATATTCCGATGTCATAACCGTTTAGTACGACAAAAAATGAGTGATTGTGCATTCGATAATTAATATCGGGGATATTGAATCCCGCTTGATTTTATTTTTGAAAGCCAACGCCTATTTATTTTACTGTTCTTTTATGCATTTCCTGATTACTTTGATTTATTCCGATGCGCATTCCTAAACATTGTAAGGGAGTTATGGTGCAGACAGTAACATTACCGATATAATAACATCACGTCAAGAGGCAACTTCTGAATCATCATATTTAAAAGCACAAATGGCACGTGCGGGAGTGCCTTAAGCGGACTTGTTCTGTCCAAATTATATTTCACATAGAATGACAAATCATATTTGAACCAAACCAAGCTCGGCGAGCACTAATATATTGAATATCGATTAAAACCTATGACTGTGCCGAAGATGAGTTAGTCTAAGAGCCGCCTGACCAGCCAGTATAAATGCTATTAAATATTCAATTTTATCGGCGTGCCTGATATTAGCACGCAGCGTGCCGAGTTAATTGATTTGAGCCCCACTGGGGTTCATTTATCCATCTTCTAACGGCGCCCCTTAACAAAATTCCAGACCAAGGTTCCAATATTTACAATATTTAGATATTACCCAGACGAAGAGTGTCCATCGAATAGGTATTTATAGAATTATTGTCCTTTCTGCTCTTGTATTAAATGCCTCCTCTGCTACTGAAGTAAGGACTCGGACATGATCGCTGACCAGGGTAAATGTGTTGTGTTGCATGAAATTCACTTACGTAATACTGAAATGCAACCGTAATACTTCCATTTTTGAGTAATTCTTTTGAAAATAAACAAGAAATTGAACTTGATCATACGTTGAAATTATCAGCAACCAAGCACCATCACATGACGCGTGACAGTTAGCAATGCTAATGGCAGCTGTGAATCCGTGTGGTGGTCAGACAGCAAGCAGCTATGCCAGCAAGACGTGTCCTAACTGCAAAAGAGGAATAGAGCCAAAGATAAGATTTATCATTGTGTTCCTGCATTGAGGTATGCGCCATTCAAGGTGTGCACTGAACATTGCAAAGTAACCGTAATTCTCTTCACAGAAAATATGAACGGACCAGGCAACAATGAAGGCCAACAGCAGTGATGTCAACTGGCAAAACATGCCAGCATGGGTGAATGCTCGAGTTTTGTGAGTGTATTGTTTACATTAACAATCATTTAACGACTGGACGCACAGAACGTCACAGTGAGGTTTATAAATGCCTACTCCGGTCGGCCATGCAGTTCATTAGGAATATATCCTTTGCATAGTTGATAAACATAACATTCATTCTTTTAAAAGTTTACAACACTGCATTGCAAAAACACAAACATAACAAAACATATCGGTGCTCAAGGAATGCTATTACAATTGTCGCCAAACATCTTAACAATGACAGTAAAACGACAGTCATACAAAGTGCAGGCACAAAACAAATGTTGGTATTACTATCCTGTGAACATGCTAATATATTATCTGCATTGCTGGAGTCAAATACAGGACAAATTTTTGAGAGGTTTTCAATGTGAATATTAGTACAATGGAACTATGTAGTCTTGATTATATTTTATGGAAACTTACTACACAAATAAGAGTTGATGCATTGCTATCAGTGGTCAGTGCTTCGGAGGAATCCCTAATGTATGTTACGGGATGGTACCTTAAATAGAAAGACCGGCTTTTGTAAATTCACTAATCATTTCGGTCATGATATGCAAATGGCAGTCTCGCTTTTCAAGATCTTGTCATCGTCCTTGTCACTAAAAGTAAAGGTTTCCGCTTTCATGGAGACCAATATGCAAATGAAGTCGAGGGCTCTGCCGACGCACAATGATTTCCCAACCAACATCACAGGACAGACCACACCCAATGATGGTTATATGGTCATCCTAAGACATTAATATATATATATATATATATATATATATATATATATATATATATATATATATATATATATATATATATAATATATATATATATATGTGTGTGTGTGTGTGTGTGTGTGTGTATATACACGTATATATATATATTTATATATATATGTATATATATATATGTGTGTATATATACATAAAATACATATATATATATATATATATATATGTATATATAAAAAACGTATATATATATATATAAATATATCCACACACACACACACACATATATATATATATATATATATATATATATATATATATATATATATATATATATATATATATATATATATATATATATATATATATGTATGCAGTGGCTTAGATGCCTCCCACAAACTGCAACGTTCCCCAGCACACCAGCATTTACCGACAGTTAGACCCTCTTATAAAGCATTACAAGCATCGAACTTTCCCTAGGTTATAATTGAATAAACATATACTAGCAAACGACAACGTTATACCTGCAGTGTCTTGTACAGCTGTGATCTCTACTCTGTACATGGAAAAACAGTAACTAATTTGCTATCAATTAATAGAGCGGTAAAAGAGTTGCTTAGTGAGGACGTATATGTCAAAATCTATATCAAGATATCAAGACGAACCGAAAATTTGCCATTACGCTTGTTGAAATTCTGCGTATAACATATAATGTACGTTCAGCTACTGTGATAGAGTGTGATGGGTCGGATATTTGCAAAAGCAAAAAGCTCTCTTCATTCAGGTGCTTTAGTGTTTAGTATCAATGACTTGGATGTCTGACCACGTCTTTCTGAATGGCTGCGGACAGAGGCTAGTATTACTCATAACGATATACGCGCACAATGTCATTCACTTATATTAGGACACGAAATATTACTACTCGTACATAAGAATTCACTGTGGATATCGTATCATTCATTGATGGTATTAGGGTTTTAATAGAGATCACTCTATTCCCGCCTAACATATTCATGCCTATGACTCAATCAGTATGGTAAACCTACAACCCAAACGACATGCACCATATATACAATAATGGTTACAATGATTTAAAAGCGATCTTATGTGAATCGATCTGTGTATACTACTTCTTCTCGTGTGGATCCAGAACAACTTTAAGGTCCGGTCGTTCGATGGATTGTTAGCGCCCAATATGTCCGATATGTCTCGTTGTTTTCGTTGTTTTAATGATAACGTAACGTTCACTGTTACTGACTTCATGATCTGTACTCATTCCAAATATATGGACAGTAAAAATGTTACGGCAATATGGTTTAATGGAACATACCAAGGGTGATAAACTAAAGTCAATGGCAGCAGTAAACGTGCATTGCGTTGATGGGGCAAGACAAATGCAAGGAACTTCAGCAGACAATGTTGTCGGCGATAAGAAATGTGCAGACCTCCACCCCAGCATGCGTCAATTTAGAATGATGCATTGCTCGATATCGGCAGCGGCCATAAAGCAGAAATATACGCTGTGATCAAGCATCGGGGTGACAGGAGGGCTGACTCACCCAGTGCTTGCGACACGAATCACTCTCAGCAACTAACCATTTATCATGTATGTACGCTTTACTCAACACTCAGCATTGAATACATTCCGGGCTGAGCAGTTGTCCGCTCACCTACTGAGTGCAAGTAAACAATGCGAGAAATTTGATCAGGCACGTGCCGTGAATACCTTATAGTTTATCTGTTGATACGAAACCTTGAATGACTCGGGAGGAGGAACATAGCATGGTAGATTGAGTATCGACTCAGGGTATACAGTGGATTAATGCATAATCGGATTCATCGTTTCAGCATGACAACATCCTCCATGCCGCCTATTAGACGCCGCTATGGTACTATTAAACCATATCTTTGATATATTGCTTTAATCACATTCCTAACACTAGGGTGATGTTGATTTGTTGAGAAGTATTAAGGTTGAGTAAGACTGATATCTCGACAATAGAGTACCATTTGTCACCATAACCGCTGACATTATTAACACATTTGGTTGTTATTAAAGGCTAAAATCACGTTAGTCGCATTGTGCGTGACCAACTTAGGTTAATTGGTGACAAACAAAGGATTAACAATGTGACATAAACATTATCGATTTGCTACGTTAATGGCCATAAAACAATAGTACAATGTAATGCTATGATAACAAGGGGTTGCATTTTAAGGTTGTATAAACCTTGTGAAGCGACAATGCTAGTAAATAACGACATCATATGTTGACATATGACAAGTTGGATGCTTAAAACAATGATAAACCATGTACTAACTGGGGACTGATGATTTCATGTTTAATCGAATGCACTGCATGCAAGTAGATAGGAGAGCATACAAGATACCTGCATCAGTGAAAAGAGATGCGGGGGATCAATGCTGTGTGTCGTGGCCCCTGCCTCGAGGCATGGAACTACTGCTACTGCTATAAATATATATATATATATATATATTATATATATATATATATATATATATATATATATATATATATATATATATATATATATATATATATGCATATATATATATATATATATATATATATATATATATATATATATATATATATATATATATATATATATATATATATATATATATATATATATATATATTTATATCTTTATATATACAGGTGTTGAAAGTGCACCATGAGATTATGTCTATCAACGCAAAATCTGGGTTTTTTATTCCTACCAAAGTAGCTATTTGACAGGCTGCATGTTCGATGGCAGCTTAAACATGGAAAATAGCAGTAGACTCATTACAAGTTGAACATATGGACCAGGGTCGTTCACTATAAATGCATGTCAGCTGTGATGTGTTGGTGTATAAGTTCGTTAGCAAAGTTAATAGTATTTCACACATACTTTGTCTTGTGCTTAATATTCCTTATCTATTGTCAACATCCTTCGTACATTAAATCATCAATGGATTCGTATATAGTGGATTTTATCAGGCTCAGCTCTGGTCACAAATCAATTTGCAGAAATAAATAATGAATTCCCATTGCCACATCCATTAACACGTGCACATGCAATGCAGCCTGAATTAACACGCAATGCAGCCTGAATGAGAAACATTATGGACCAGGTCGTTCAAACCAGGTGATTTTTTGTTGTCCGTAACCACAAATAAATCCACTGAGTTCCCAATGCGCATTCCAAGTGGCCTAGTTACGTGACTTAATGCATGGATACAATTCTGAATGATTAGCTTTTAATCAATTCAGGAACACCATGGCTCAATGGATCATGCGATATCGTTTGATATATGCTGGGGTCGGTGAATAGCATTAATCGATATTGCTTAAATATTTCTTCGTGAAGGCATCTCAAAGTCCATAAACCCACAAAGCTGATTAATGAGTCTCCGATGGCGCTATTTATGAAACCGACTTCCGGGAGTTGCAGTGAAGCTTTCCATGGCCCTTTATCGACACCAACAACTTGTTGTGGCGTCGTGAGACTGTATCAGAAACCCTGTGTTTGTGCAGCGTGTAGAAACGACTGAATAAATTACACTACAACTTCTTAAATAGCAAATCGATTCACAATATTGCTTTACCGGCCAAATAAATGTGTCTTGTGTCAATTAATTAATTAATTGACGCTTTACTATTCCAGATCAATATGAAGGAATAGAGTATTAATTCGGTTTAAAGTCATCCTATGAATTGTAGCTCCAGAGATTATTAGTCTCTGTTATTTCCTGCACCATGTCTGCATGAGGGAGGCTTTGTAATTTCATCGACTGCCCGAAACATATTTAGTACCACAACCGTGGACAACAGTATCGGAAGGACGATAAAGCCATTTCATTTTAACAAAATTCAACAAAAAGGCTTCTTGATCACTTAAGTAGGTCTATGAGCAATATGAGCTGGCACCGCGTATATAACAGCATCCCAATCAACGTTATCGTTCTGCTGCCACAGACTGCCCAACCCAATAAAAATATTAGTAGACTGAAGCATCATCAGACGCTGACACCTAGCGCGAGCCATCAGCGGCTCCATCGTGTTAAGTGCATTTTCTCCACACCATAGCCTTTTATACAACACGTCTGTGAGGTATAGGGGGTAAGCGGGTCTCAAAAGGGTACTGGTAGGTGGTGGGAGGTTAGCACGGAGAGGGGTCGCCATCGACAAGAGGCGGGAACTGTGGCGTTAAATCTTGCATCTGAGACGCTCTCATCCCGCATGATAATTGCCAATAGAAGAACAAAATCCCCGGGTGTGTCTGGGAGCTATCTGAATGCTTCTGGTCGACTGAGTGATTAATTTTGCGCAGACAGCATCACCCCACCCCCTACCACACGAGATTTTCATGGAATTGTCTGGCATGATATAAGCAACTGCTGACCGAAAGGTGGGGATGTGAGAGGCCCATAAACCATTTACACAAGTGCAATAAATGCCATTTGCAGCTTGCTTTGGTGGAGCTAGCAGCAACGCGCAAGTAACCAGCGGTGACTAAACAAACCACCTGCGTCAAATTGCGTAAAAACACTCGAGCGACTGGCTGAAAATGGCAAATGCAGATAGAGATGGTAATTTGAGGTTTATTACAGGTACAGAACAAACGTGTAGTGATGCTCACAGCGAGTACAATCGTTAACAGCTTGTTTTCACTCTATTCAAACTTAAAAAGGGGGGATGGATGGAACTGGCGCTGGGCAAATGGTGCACTTGCTACTCGATGCCGACCCAGACCATACCTGGACCGGAGCTGATTACGGTGTAAATTCAGGTAATCAATACGCTTGATGTTAATCACAAAATCGAAAAAGTATTCAACGACCAATTCCCCACTACATTTGGTAATGATATCTGTTAAATCAGGTCCTGGTAACCCCAGATATTTTAACGGCCAGTGTAAAGTCCGATTTCTTAATTTTGACGAGACGTGATCTTTAGACAAAGTATGGCACACGGAAGACGATGCAATACACCCGATGAAACTAGTGCAGTTGCGCATACGTTGTTAATGATCCAGGTTTCTAATCATTTGTATAGATTTGTATACAAAGTTCGGAGGTTGTTTTCAAGGCGTCTATATCGACAAATTATTGATGAATCGGTATTCCCAATGCCAAGAATGGTTTACAATCGAGCCATTTTAGCAACTACGCAAAAATGGAAATGAAAAACAAGTTGAACCGACAAATGCATCTTTCATATTGATATTGATCTCGTTCACGCCGTACCTGCGTGAGTGATACCGCATTAAGCTTACTCAGGCGGATGTCGTCTCGTGTCGATTAATCAGCGGCGCGTGTTGATTCTGCGCATGCGCAACATCGAACCTTGCATGCGTGTTTGGAGATGTAAGGCCTGCTGGCTCTACAATCACCAATCAAGATAAATTGCGCCAAGTAATGGAATTTCCTGTCTAATGTAAATCGAATGGGTCGAGTGAGACAAAGGGTTGATAAGGATAATCATTTGTCTTCTTATATTTTAAAATGAAACTATTTAGTCCAACAGCTCGCTGCATATTCAAGTACAACTCACATTGGTGCATGGAGAGATTCATAGATAATTGGTTTTGGAAAGGGCCAATAAATTGAGTAATAAAAGAATATTAACCTTTCTTGTCAATTTCCTAGAGTGTTTATGTTTAGAGCTGTTACAGATATCCGTCATGCCCGAATGCACGCTTGGTTGCTCAATCATCCGATGTGATACAATCCTTCAGTCATATCTATTATGAAAGAAAGAATGATAGTGTCATTACATTTTCGTTGATGATCGACATGGTTGAAGTGCGAGGAATTAAAAAACTGATTTTATAATAATTAAGCATTATGTTGTTTTAAGTGGGAGCCCATTTCGTACCACATAGCGGGATATAACACAGGGTGTGTTGTGGACCTCAATCATCGATTCCATTCAGTATGACCAAAACGTGAGAGAAAGGAAACCTATACCATGTTTGTATGGGTATGACGCAAATTGTAGGTCACTGCTCTATGCCCAGCTAAATGTAAATCAATCTTAGGCATTTTGGAAACGCTATCCGCCCATATCGTTTCAGCCTCTTGTTGTCTTCGTTTGCAAACCCTCAAGACTTGTCCATCAGATCGCTGTCACTTCACTTCGGCAAACGCACCGTGTTGTCAGTGTCTGACAACAATTTGAGCGATTTCGTCTTCAGGGGTAAACACAAGTAACTGCCCGGGTGCGGCAATATTGATTTCACCTCCGTACATGGTCAACATCAGTGCATGCTAATTACTGAATGAGTTCAATTATAAAGTGCTACAATACTTTGTATGTGAAAGCAACGATAAACTACACACCCGAACCGGATTTTATAATACCACTATTCCATCACGAACATCCGCTAAACACGACGTGTTAACGGATATATTCAATGATATATAATGGCCACAAGCAGTATCAGAGGACAAAAAAGAATTCAACATTGTATTCAATGTGGTTCCGGCAGAGACATTTGATGGAGACAAACTCACAGCTCTTACCACCTCTTCTCTACCTTCAGTCAGTTCTATGTGTACAATGAACTTCCTTCCTCCCGTATAATGCATGGGGCCAGAGACCATAGACATATTTATTGACAATCATTTTGCGGTTGGTGGATGGATTAAATGTGGCGGTGATATATTGAGTGAAGCCTTTCACAGTGTCGAGCATCAGCTTATCGCCATTTCGAGATGATAGATATACCGCTTGCGTAGGGTAACTAGGTCAGGAGAATGATGGAAAAATCGATATCAAGACGTTGGTATCCGTGGTGTAAGAGAGGAGTATAATCTTTAACCATTCCACTCGAATTCATACCAATTTCAACAGCATTCAGTAAAACTTCTCCTGTCAATGCCTGTCTTGAATGACATATTATCTTCCACGAAGGGGTCGGTGATAACCTTTGATAAGAACTTTACTCTGCAGAAAACGCCCAATGATTAAGGGCACAAACTATTTCGGTATGTTCAATTAGGCCTCTAACCCTGACCCACAAGGCTTTTATTTCATGCTATGCACATTTATGGGAAAATGGAGTACGATGATAGCCGTCGTTGTTAAGATGTCGGTGTTGTCTATGGTGATGACAACATTGCATGAGTAGCATTTAAAGGATTGATAGATTTATACTTATCAAATGCATTTATTTATTCTTTAAACCGCCAGTGTTCCTGTACAAATTCATGATTATGAGTAAGCTGACTGATATATGACATCCTATTGGAGCCTAACCTTTGTAAATTTTATGTTGCAATATGCATTGAATTCATAGTCACGATTAGATATATTGATATAAATATATGATGTTGCAATAAAGGTTGGTACTTAAATGACCTGTCCAATCCTCTATGGGATGGCTGTCGAGGGGAGATGAATTTTCGGATCTTCACACCTTGTGGCCATACCTCATCGTTGAAACGTTCAATTAACGCAGTGAAAGGCACTGTCAGCTTAAATGACTTCTACTTAGAGTTGATATTGGAGACACAATCCAAAGCACGAACTTTGATGCCTTGTTGTTTGAGATATTCGTTGAGATCCGCAGTCTCTTTAGTGGGATCATCCCAGTATTTTGATATATCACGACCGTACCACATTCATCGTGCTTTAACAGCCTGTGATTCGATTGCGTATGATTTCCTCGCGTCTTTGGTTTCGTTTTTTCTATCTTGAAAGCTCTATGTGAATCACATAGCTTGAAAGCCGTATCAGATTTGGCATTGCTTATATATTAAGGCCACAATATAAGTGTAATGACATGTGTCTGGTTGACTTTGAATATCCCGACAATGACGATCTATTTTACCAGAATGTCATTGATTTGTTCAGTGGAGTTTCAGAACAAGTAACGGATAACACCCAGTGCTGTTAACAGCTTCAGCTTACTACATTCAGAACTTTCCACTAGTTTCTCGCTGCAGATATAGACCACAGCTAATGAGATTGTAGTTACAGGTAATCAATACGCTTGATCCCTGTCACAAAAGGAACAACACAACTCACAACAAAGCGGCACGATCATAAATTGACCCGTTACTCAGACCTTCGCACATGTATGGCCTCTAAAGCTGGACGCCGATCGTTAATTTTGATGATCATCATATTTGCATTAAGCCTAATTAGCCGACTTTCGTCTCGTGTAGGTCAATCAGAGGTGCTGGTAGATGCTGAGCATGCGCAACATTGAACCCTGTGTGCGGGAATAAATGCATGCTATCTCTACAATTACCAATCAGTTGCAAGAATTATTGCGCGAAGTAATGGGATTTCCTGTCGAGAGTTAATCTATGTATTAGTGACTGCATCAGCCCGGGGTAACAAATCGCCGCTACCAGCCTCCTTGTTAGGATTTGCAGTGAAGCTGCAGGGATCGAGTGTGCCAGAGGGTTGAGCCCCGGATTTTCATTTGTCTTCGTTAATTGTGACATTAACCGATTTAGCCCAACGGTTCGCAGCATTTTCAAGCACAACTCACATTGCTTACAAAGAGACTACAAATGACAGATTTATTAAGGAAAGCATAATTAACATGAGTCACGCAGGAAATAATCGTTTTTTCACTTGAGTTAGGTCTATGTTTATGCTACAGTTATTGAAACAATATTAATTACGGAAAGCCTTTATGATGAACAGCAAATGCTCTGTCCACAGTTGGTCCCGTTTCATACCACATAATAATGGTTTGTAATCCTGCTTGTGTTAAGTTGCTCGGCCACTGGTTCCAATCAGTATGGCTGCATCGTGAGAGAATGGAATCATGTACCATGGTGGTATAGGTATGGAGCCCATGGAGCCTAGTCGGATGTATACTCACCGTGCTGTGAAAGTTAGTACAACAATACGTGGTATACGAGCGCGTTCTATTTCAGCCAAGTTAACACAAGTTACAGCCCGATTTGGCTAAATCAATCGCGCTTTCAAGTCCATTACATAACTTGGTTATTTTGTTTCAGTTAGCAACTGCCTGAAATTGAATTTTATTTGAATGGCGGCACAAGTTGGGGCATTTGGATGCTTCACAACAAAAAACATTCAACCCCCAGCCATAGCCACCTCTTCTTGGCCTTCAATCGGTTGCTATATACCCCCAGCCATATCCACCTCTTCTCGCCCTTCAATCGGTTGCTATATACCCCCAGCCATAGCCACCTCTTCTCGGCCTTCAATCGGTTGCTATATACCACCTAACATGAAGGTGATATTATTTATTTATACCAATTAACCTATCCAAGACGCTGACTATGATAATACTGTAGCTTTGGACAGTCCCACACAAGTGGAGGGCTGTGTTCTACATTATCATTACTCATGCTGGTGCTATTCTTCTATCACACTCTGGATGCATGTATGAAGCAGTGAGACATCAGAAACTTATTGGATTTAGATATCTTCAATTATCGTTTCTATTTATAAGTGTGGTGTGCGTTAATGATCCATTCAGGCCAGGAAATTCATAATTGCGACGTTGAATTGGAATCATAAAGAGAATATCTCACTTCAGTAGTCGTTCGAAGCGAGATATCAGCAACAGTTATAAAGCAAGAAAAAGGCAACCACACATAAGAGAAGTCAATATGGGAACTCATCTGACGCTTCCCCCCCCCCTCTCTCTCTCTCTCTCTCTCTCTCTCTCTCTCTCTCTCTCTCTCTCTCTCTCTCTCTCTATCTATCTTTCAATGTAATGTAACAGCATGGTAGAGTAAGGCAGGCAGCTCAACAAAAAATACCATCTGACTCCATTATCGCTGAGATTATGGACTCTGGGCAGTCACACAACGAAACAAGAACATACGCTATAACATCATTTCTATGATAACAGAGAATATGACTATGAGACTGAAATTCGTTAGTTGCATTCGCCACCATAATCACGTGGCAAGAGACTCGTTTGTGTCATCGTGTGAAGGATTGTCGAGCACCGAAGCTGGTAAGTCGTAACATGATATGTAGACATATGAAGGTAGGCCTAATCACCAATATGGCTTTTGCAACAGCACAAGCTTCGTCTAAACAATTCTCCCGCAGTATCCTGCTGCCTTAGCCAATGGTACACAGCATCTGGCCAATCACAAGGAGCAGACCTGCTGCGTCGCAATATAACATTCGTACTGTTAATATGGAAAACTCATAACAGCATAAAACATTTTACTAGTCATGATTCATTTTCATGATCTTGAAAAAATATGGAATGCAATGAATAATTTCCTTCATATTCCATTTATGGCTTAACCTAACAGGAAGAGGCCATTTGTCAGAATTCAATCAAGAAATAGAATACAAATGTTACCATTATGCCCCTGTGGATAGGGAAGGCTTGTGTATTAATTTACGTTGTCAATGAGCAATGTCGGTTGGCGACGCATACACAACGGCATCGCGTCGACCATATAGCTGCTTAGAATAACCACATTTCCTAATGAAACATTACATTAGAATATTACAGCCCGTCTATCACAAGCGCTCCATCCCAATATTTTTCGGGGGTACCTATAAGCTTTATCCGATGACATATATGAGATACCTCCCCTAAATTGCAAAAAGTCCTTGCTAACCAGCATGTACAGCCAGCCAGCGACAGTTAGCCTCTAACATTTATTTGTATCACATTAGCGCAGTCCACTTGGTTATCATTGAAAATATCTGCAATTGTCCATGTCAAGACCGACTCTTAACGATGAGGTAACACATCCGATCGAAGAGACGCATATTTCGTCTTGGCGGCTATTTTGCATCATGTAGGCGACGTCATACTTAACGAATCGATGAAATAATTTCTGCAAAGGAGAACATATGACACCCATACTTACTCATCACTCGCCGACACCTCATCTATCAGCCAGGATGAGTAATAGTTCACTCAATAGGACGACAACCAACATTAATCCTGTAGCCTATTCCTACATATATGTAAGTAACCCTTTAGCTTTTAAGTTTAATCTCAGGCTTCAGATAATTTCCACACGACAACGTTCGATAACAAATCCACTTTTGAACTTTTGTACCAATGACTTTTGAATTATATTTAATGGCTAATTTTAATCGTTTTATTAGGCTTTATTCAATTTTGGTTAGTACCAGTAGCAGCCATTCGCTGGACTCATCTATACATGAATGCGACAAAGGGTAACTACAGCCCATATGTGCAATCGCCGATACCCTTAACATAAGCAGTTGTTAAATATCATATCCAAAAGGGTTAAATTTAATTATGGCCCGACTACTCTTAAAGGTGAAGAAAAAACGGTTAGTGATGCACACAGCTAGTACTATTGTTAGCAATTTTATTTCACAACATACGATACTATAAAGGGAGCTATTTATATGCAATGGAGGATGTTGGATGGACCACTTGTAGAGCCGATGCAGTGAGCTGTTTCCCCTGACTATCCGCTGCAGACCATGACCACACCTGGCCTCCAGTTGATGAGAATGTGAAAACAGGTAATCAGTACGCTCTTTCTCTGTTACAAACGGTACAACACAACGTTAATGCCAGTTGGCACGATCAGATATAGAACTTTTACTCAGACCCATTGTACATACGGCTATATTTCACGGCAAATAAAGATATGATACAAAGGAAATTACAATTCCAAACCAAATCAATTCCATAAGGAATGTTAGTAGTTCAGTTAATAATCGGCATATTTGAAGAATCATGATACCGAAAATGAATTGATACTGGAACGATTTTATGATTGATATGAGTCGTGTTGTTCTAAGTTGATCCCATTTCATACTTCATAACGTGCTGTAAACAGGACTGTGTTAGAGCCCTCGGCCATCGATTCCGTTCAGTGTGAATAAACCACTAGAGAATGTAAACCTGTACCGGGCTGGTGTAAGCTCGATGATCAATACCTGAGTGGATATCATAAGCTTGGGAAACAATATCACTACATATCGTGCAATACTTTTGTTGTCGGCCATTACAGGCCCTCAAACCTTTCTCCTCACACCCAGAAACAAATAAATTCACTTCCCTTCTGCGCAATCACCTCTCGTCAAGGCTCTGACAACGATACGAGCTCTTTTGTGTTCTGTTACGACCGTGTAAACACAGATAAACGCCCGGATGTGGCAATATTGATCACACTTCCGTACGCGGTGCGCATGGGTACATGCTGATCACTGCGTAAGGTAAAGTGTACAGTGTCACGGTACACGATAGCGACGGCTCGGCGTTATTCCACCCAGAACGCCGGTTAAGCACGTCATGTTTGCAGGTTACGCTTGATGGTATAAAATGGCACCAACCAGTATCAGCAACTGCCTGAAATTGAATGCCAATATTCACTTCGGCTTCAGTGGGGGCATTTCCTAAAAGCCATCAACCATTCTGCCCATGGCCTTACCACCTATTACTGACCTTCAATAAGCCACGCGTCTAAAGCAGGTCTACGACTGGATGACAAGAACTCTTCCCGCGATTTCGTCGTCAATTATTCTGTTGTCAATCGCTAGCTTCCAAAATGAAAGATCCTCAAAAGGATTCCCAGGCAACACTAAAAGTGCCATGGTGGCCTGGTCTTCAACTCCATTCATGGTAGCGTATCTGGGACAAGAGAGGGACCTGAACAGGTTTCTGCTACTCTATATGCGTCCTGTGTAATGGAGAATTAGTTATTTCTAGTTATTGAATAGTTATTTCCTTTGCGTAACTGGTACGCATTAAGTACATAAGTTTATGAATATTGATGAAAAAGTTACTGTGTAGGCTTACATCTTTGTTGTGTCCGTTATTAAGGCTAACTTCCTTCGACGGCGGCATATATGTACATGCAGTTATATATCATTTCGCTAACTGCGAACTGGTTATCAAATAATAAACAAAAAAAGCAACATATACACCAAAGATGTCTGCATTATAAAGACCCTCCAGACTTGATGTGTGATCAATTGGCTTATGGTTAAGCGGTTTTGCGTCTATAAAATATCCACAAATGCAGCAAAGCCATTTATTACACTCTGTTATGATAACACACCGGGATGAAACAGATCGCTAGTTATTGATTCAAATCCACGCACAACGGTGAGTGAATCACCTGATTGGGTGTACAACAATATTTGCGGTGAGATCTATTAACGTGATATAATGCATGGATACAATTATAAAATGTCAATTAACAATATCGATTAATTCTATGTAAGGTTAATTATTTCCTATCGGATGGATAATATAAGTTTATACTCAACATTCAGCTAACAATATGGTCACGCAATTGCTAAGGCGTTTTTTTGTTGGAGAGATTTTTTTTTCATAGCGTGGTCAAGCGCTGTCCTGTTCAACACATTTTGGCCATGTAACATGTTTCACTTTGCCTCAAATCGGTATTATAGGCTATCACACAAGACAGTAAAGATTTTAGCTATACATAGTGCCATTTGGGGCTTTGCTCAAGTATGACTCAATAAGCAGCTCAGACTGATTCATTCTATAAAATGGCGTTATTTTGCTTATTCCTGAACACCGTGTAACGGTACATAATATGCTGATAGAATCATTGCTATTGATCTATAGCTAGGTGCAGGAGACGGAAGAAGGCATCAAACGCCTATCGACCCAATTGAAGAACCCGTTCACAGCTTTACAGGCATGCTTGTTTTTGTCATATTATCGCACACTATTGTAGAAAGTTTTCCAAATCTCATTTTGAAAAACCAAGTCATTCGAATATTATCATTCTTAAGGTGAGGTTTTAGTCATATTAACCATTGCCTGAACTTAACAAGAGTGCGTGTGTTATTTAGCAGTAAAGATGCAGCGAGCCAAAGAGTTAGGTCCGGGATAATTGATTATCGCTTGGGTCCATCAATGCGAACACATGTGTAACCCCAGGTCTCCAACAGGCTTGTACATAACAGATTGCATAGACTGCAGATGTGTCAACTTTGTCCACCGTTCAATCATCCGGTTGCTTATTTACATATATTCCAAGTTGAACAAAACAAATGATGTAACTGACGGACATATATCTCATTTGGACCACTCAAACCTTTATGTGTGCTAATACATCTAGTATCAATCCTAGTTTTTGGCTGTGCTAAAGATGAGTAAGTTTGGACAAAGTGCCAAGGTGATGAAATGTATTCGCCGTTTATATTCGATGCGAATAGTCAATAAACATTACATTTATTCTTGTAAAAAATATAACAATGTCATTACAAAAACACAAACATAACCAAACAAACCGGTGCTAAAAGAATACGATTACTATTGTCGCCATACAACTTGACATAGACAGTAGAACGACGGCCATACACAATACAGGCACATAAGATGAGATGTTGTCATCATTATCCAGTCATATGCTACCATTTTAACTGCAAGACCAACCATGCTGAGAAATTCGATGTGATTATAGGTATCGAGTTACTGCGCATTCTTACTTGCTTTTCACTGACAAAGAAGATGTACATTTATGTTTCAGTGGTCACTGTTCCGATGAGGGACGTGATCCACAAACGACATTAAAATGTTATTACACCCCACAATATTGCACATGGCACAGACACACGACACGCAGCTGCTAAGCACCATTAACATTGTGCAGCACATTCTTTGGCAAATGTACTGCTATTAACAAACAACCACATGTCGACACATTGCTGCTTGTGATCAGTGAATCGAAACAAGCACAAATTCACACATGGAAAGGGTACATGAATAGAGAGTTTAGCTTAGAAGCTAAAAAGACACACGGGTAGTACATTAATTCATAGGCTCAGCCTTAATTTACTAGTCGACTGATCAGAGAGCGTTGAATTCTGTCCTGTCGGAGATAACATCAACCCCAACAAAGTGATATCATTCTACAAATTCAGAGATCCCCGTTGGGCATCCCAATGCACAGTGACACAGTAAACAAGAGTCCACGTGATTTATGGAATGTGAAAGAGAAGTGGACAGGAATATGATCTCAGTTATACATACAGGGTTATAAATATAAACAGACATACATACATACATATACACACAAACACGCATATGTATATATATATATATATATAAATAGATCTATATATATATATATATATATATATATATATATATATATATATATATATGTATATGTATATGTATTTGACATATATATATTTGATATATATATATATTTTATATATATATATATATAGCATATATATATATATGCATATATATATGCATATATATACATATATACATATATAAATATATATATGCACACATATATATATACATATATATTTACATATATATATACATGTATATATATATATATATATGTATATATATTGATATATATATATATTTGATATATATATACATATATATATGCATATATATATGCATATATATACATATATATGCATATATATATGCACGCATATATATATATACATATATATTTACATATATATATATATACATGTATATATATATATATGTATATGTATTGATATATATATATTTGATATATATATTTGATATATATAGATATATGCATATATATATGCATATATATACATATATATGCATATATATATATATATATATATATATATATATATATGCACATATATATATATATATATATATATATATATATATATATATATATATATATATATATATATCTTTATATATATATATATATATATATATATATACACACACACACGACAGGCAAGCAGTTACAAAGACAGGCTGGCATAGGCGATTTCATTCATTATTTGGGTCATGGTATGCAAATGACATTCCTGCCTTGCAAGATCTTGTCCTCTACCTTGTCACTTGAAGTGGAGGTTTCTGCTTTCATTGAAAGCATTGCGCAGATGAAGACAAGGGCACTGCCTCCCATACACACAAAGAATCCCCACCCTTCATACACAGAAAAACCTTCAATATAACTTTACACTGTATATCAGCATATAATATGATACAGTTAACTCATGTAGAATAACAACCCACTCTAAAACTTCCTCTTGTATCTTTATACAAAGCAGCAAATGAAATATCTCAGCAGTGGTGTGCCTAATGGCAAAGATAAATCTACTCACCAATGTGGCAGTTTCCAATATAGAATGCTCCTGCTTCATCTCCACAGTACTCCCGAAGTACCTTACTGCCCCAGCCAATGGGATACAGCAGCTGACCTATCACAAGGAGCAGACCTGTTTCGTGGCACAGGAGCATACTTATTGTTAACAGAGAAAAGCCAACACAGCACATCACATGATGGCACATTCATATGGCACACAATAAACAAAATTCTTACTTACCTTACTTACTTAACCTAACAGTATGAGGTAATTTTCAGTAATTTAATCAGGAAGTAGTATACAATATTTAAAATTTCGAAGGCCCATGAATTAATTTACGCCTTCTGTGAGCAATGTTGGCTGGTGGCTAATACATTGCATAAGCCTACTGCAACCCGTCCATCAAAATCGGTCCGTCCCAAATAATTCAGTGCTAATAACCCAAGCCGATGACATAGGTGAGATAACTCCCACAAATTACAACAACCCCAAGCAAATTTGCTTAGACAGCCCGCTATCGTATGTTAGTTACTGACATTCAATTATATCACGCCCGATACGCCCACTTGATTATTATCAAATATACTTATAATTGTCATAGTACATGACAGCACCATACCTGCAATACTCTGAATGAGACCTGACACTGTGAAAATGCTCTTTTTGAATATAGCTTGGATACAGATACTAAAAATGGCCGTGAAATTGGTGAATGCCATTAACGCCAGGGCGATTGTCAACACGATTAATCCAGACTTCCAGGTATCTGGGAACTCGTCAGAGGTCATGTGGAAACCAGTGACATATATTTCACATTGAGTACTGCGAAGTACCCCAAAAGGCTGTACATCTGAACATTTGTTGAATAATCCGATTGTAGGCCGCTGCGTCACCAGAATAAGTTCATCTGAATCGTTTGATGCGGCTTGATAGAATCGTTTGGGCTGACCAATCAGCCACTGAGGCGTTATGATACCAGTGGCAATCATCAAGGTGCTTATTATCGTTAGTAACGTCCACGTCAAAGACCGACACGTCACGATGACATAGCACATCCGACCGGAAGTCGAGGAGACGCATATTTCGTCTTGTCCGCCATTATACAGCTTGTAGGTGACGTCACCTTGTAGTTGGACAGTGAATTCAGCCGGCTGGCGGCGATAGTATCCGTTTAGCCCCTCCAGTGTGGCAGCTGGGTGACAAAGTCCTCTCTTAATGCTCGTCAGACTGTCTGTAAAGATGAAAAGACATTAGTCATAGGTAACGAATCAATGAAGAGAGTATAACACCCATAATTACATATCACATGCCGCCATGTCATAAATCAGCCAGCATGAACTATAGTACACTCTAAGGGATTACAGCCAACATTCACGCATACATATAAGACACTCTTTTGCATGTTGTTTTTATCTCAGGCTTTAGATATTTTCCTAGCCACACTACAACGTTTGCTTTTAATCAACTGTTGAACTTTTAAATAAGCACAAGCAGCCTAACACATTTATACATGAGTCTGCCTAACACATTTATACATGAGTCTGCCTAACACATTTATACATGAGTCTGCCTAACACATTTATACATGAGTCTGCCTAACACATTTATACATGAGTACGGCATAAAATGGCGTCTGCAGCTACCGATTACCACAGCCCTTATGTGCAATCAACGATCCGCAAACAAAAGCAGCTGTTTAATATTAAATCTGAATGAGTTGGATATAATCATAGCCTGACTCCCTGTTTGTTAAAATGCCCCATCCAGGCACGCAAGTGTTGATAGCCACTGTTTTTTTTCGTTTCAATTTATAGTAACCACAGACGGTTGATCACAACCACAAAAGAAGCATATTAGGACGCTGAAAGGAATATCAAATGCTGGCACCTCGCATGCGCCATCTGTGACGCCATCGTGTCACGTGCATTTTTTGTGTGGACAATATTGTCTTTTATAAAGCGAGTTAGGGCGAAATTGTCGGGGAGCAGGCCGTAGACGGCGCTGGTGGGTGACGGGAGAGGAAGTAAGGGGTGGAGTCGCCATTGACAAGAGGCGGGAAGTGTGCCGTTAAATCTTGTATCTAAAGAAGGACCCGTCACAACTGCTGCATGGTAATTGCAAATAGAAGAACAAAGGCGCGTCGCCTGCGGTCGGGTCATCTCGGGGGCCACCGGTTCTAATTCCATCTTTAGTTGGATCCCACCACGTGACTTCCGAGAAAGGACAGCATCGCCGGGTGTCTCTGGGAGCAATCTGAACGCTTCAAGCCGTCCGAGTGATTCGTTTCCACCAGTCTGCCCTCCTTAACAAGGGTAGGAGACGACTGATATCTGACTTGTGAGCTTGAGGACAAGGAACCCAGTCAAGCGAACAGCGGCGAAAATTCTGCCGCCGAATGAAACGGAATTCCTGGCTAGCTGGTACAAATCAAGTGGATTCAATTATGTGCAAGTAATTTGATAGCGTGTTGGTTAATTTTATCACATGTCCACAGCCGTCCTAGGTTTTCCAAGAATTGCCTGGCTTGACATAAGCATCTGCTGAAAGGCGGATATGGGAGGATAGGTGGGTGGGAAAGTGAAACCCTCAGCACAATAACAGGGAAAGCCAGTTATTACGTCTGCTTCCTATTAAAGGAAGACGTATGGCATGTGGCATCCATAATGATAAGGAAAATAAAATAGGGTTGACATGAACTTTGTAGTGGGCCCCACATATAATTTAATAGTTCTGGTCGACTTCGATATTATTGAGGATGACAAATGGCATTGACTTAGTATGTGTGCCCTCGAAACAACCAGACATTCTGTTATCTTCGGGACAACTTCCCTGGTCATATTTGCCAACTAGATACTAAGTGATCGCTATTGGGGTAGCCTGTATAGAAACTGACTTTCCTCGTCGTTAAGCTGGAATGACATAAAACCAACTAACCCGGAAAACATGTTTGACAATACACCACCTCACAAATACATAAATATACCCTGCGTTATATATTTTGTCGCCTTTAACCCAACCTCAGTCTATCAACTCATCAGAAATGACATTTCCAAAGTTATTCTTCCAAGAATCACATTAAGGGATGAGTATGTGAACAAGTCCTATTATGCACCATGGCTCACGAACTCTTGACCTATTTGCAAAAGTAGCGAAACCTTGAAGAATTAACATGCATTCAGAGAACAATGGTTTGCAATGGGGGTTATATACATCAACATGAGCCGATAGTGTAGCTTCTATCGACAGAGCAAGTCGCAACGTGCATGCATTCAGTGGTGACAGTGAATAACATTCGACAACTGTTGCCAGCAAATAGTGCAGTAAGACATAGCAATCTGAGGTATATAACAAGACAATGATAATGGCACACCGCCTGTACAGTTAACAGTTTGGTTTCTGTAATTTTTTTAGCCATACAAATAGATACTTACAATGGTGGATGCTGGTGAGACCTGGCGCAGAGATGGATTGGAGGAGATGTTTCCACTAGCCACTCGATGCCGACCGGACCGCACCTGGCCTCGAGCTAGTGAGAAGGTGATTACAGGTAATCAATAATCTTTATCCCTGAAACAAACGGAACAACACAACTATTAATCGAAGATGATATAAGCGGCACGATCTTAAATCGACATTTACTCCTGTCTGTGTACATACTTAGCCCCGATCGACGCAGCACGCTGATGAGTGATATTGATATTATACTCGGTCACGTCCTTCGCGCATGGATCGTACCACATTAAGCCTAATCAAGGATTTCGTCTCGTGCAGGTCAATCAGGGGTGCTTGTTGATGCTACGCATGCGCAATATCGAACCATGCATGCGTGTTCAGGGAATTAAGGCATGCAGGTTCTGCAATTACCACTCTGTATCAAGAGTTATCGCGCGAATAAATCAAATTTTCGGCCCGTTGTAAGTCGTATGTTTTTGAGCCTACGGTCCCTATTGAGCTTACTCGCTACCAGGACATATATCAGGTTCTGCAATTACCAGTCAGTATCAAGAGTTATCGCGCGAATAAATAAAATGTGTTTGTGCCTACGGTCCCTCCGGTCCCTAAATAAAATTTTCGGCCCGTTGTAAGTCGTATGTGTTTGTGCCTACGGTCCCTATTGAGCTTACTCGCTACCAGGACATATATCAAGTTTTGTCTGCTTTGTTTTACTTTAATTGTTCATCACCCATGAAATATAGTATGCAGTGAAGCCGCATGGGAGAAGGATTCAATCGTCGTTAATTCTGACATTGACCAATTAAGCCTAACAGCTCACATAGTTTGCATTGAGAAAAGGACACACAAGGAGTCATACAGGGAAATTACCCCATTGCAGTCAACTTTACTGGTGTGAGCTCCATGTTTATGTTATAGTATATGCTCTTATTCAAACGCCATATTTGTGCTTCAATTCACGGCAAGTGAAGATATGATACATAGGAAATTCTTTGAATCATATCAATTCCGAAAGGAAGGATGGTAATCCCTTTTCATAAGCATTAGTAATCGACATGTTTGAAGCATCAGGTTATCGAAAATTAATTAATACTGGAAAGATTTTATGATTAATAAGAATTGAGTGGTTCTAAGTGGGTCACTTGTCATACTACTTAACGGGCTGTAAACGAGAGCGTGTTATAGTCCTCGGCCATCGATTCCATTCAGCATGACCAAACCGTAAGTGAATGGAAACCTTTACCGTGTTGCTATAGGTAAGGCGCCTATTCGAGCTCAATGATCAATGCCTGAGTGGATGTCAATTAGCTCTATCCATTTGGGAAACACTTTCCCTACGCATCGTCAAGACTTTTGTTGTCTGCCTTTTCAGACACTCGAGCCTAGTCCCTCAGACCCGACCCAAGTTCACTTCCCTTCTGCACACTCGCCGTGTCGGCAGGGTTCTGGAAACAATACGAGCACGTTTGTGTTCTGTTACGACAAGGTAAACACAGGTAACTGCCCGGATGTGACAATATTGATCGCGCTTCCGTACATGGTGCGCACGGATACATGCTAATCACTGAATAAGGTCGATTATACAGTGTTACGGTACTTTGCACACGAGAGCTACGGGACAATACACATTCGTAATCAAAGCCATTCCCGCCAAGAACGTCAGTTAGGCATGTCGTGTTTGCAGGTTAAGCTTTATGGTATATAAATAGTGACACGTGGTATCAGAGGACATGCAAGTTATTTTCTGCCAATGCTTGAAATTTGATGTTGATATTCATTGCAGCTCTGGTAGCTTGTTAAAGCTTGACACCAACAGGCATTCCGGTCACAGCCTTTATCACCCACCTGTCAATGACCTTCCATCAGCCACGTGTCTACAGCGGGTAAACAACTGCATGACAAGGAAATTTCTCCCCCCCCCCCCCCGATTTCGTCGTCAGTGTACATTATGCCATTGTCAATAGATTACATCCAAAATGAAAGCTCATCAAAAGGCCTTCCAGACGACACTAAAAGGGCCATGGTGGTCTGGCCTTCAGCGGTCGGATGCAACTCTATTTACCATTCATGGGGGCGTATAAGGGTTCAGAAAAGAACCTAAGCAGGTTTCGACTCTTCTATATGGGTGCTATGTGATGGAGAATACCTCAGGCGAGAGGGTGCCACACCGGAGTATTAGAATAAACTGAGGCCACCGGTTGAGGTCATTAGGGACTATTACCATGGGGGCTGATTTGCCTGAAAACCCGAATTCTCACAGGGGTCACTTAGCTGATACGCATATTTAATCAGATCATTAGAAACAACATAAGTAATAGCTATCTGTTAAACGTTACTCAAATGCATAAAAATGTTAGTTTTTGACACTTAATGAGAATGTGGCCGCAAGGATCGGCAACATGGACCGATGGTGAGAAACATGTGCGTGCTGATATTATCGATGATATAAATTTGCATTAAATAAGCTTCCTACCACTAGTCACCAGTGTCCATCAAATGGACATATATTATGATAATAATTATCTTTTGTGATGAACAGGACGTTACCTTATGAGGTGCCTTGGGGTATTTCTCGTTAACCGCACCTCATGATAGCGATGGGAAATTAAGACATTGTACAGGTGGTAAAATTCATCTGTTGGGCCCGTACAAAAACCGGGAAAGATGAAAACTCATAAACTGATCCATTTGTATCGTGAGCAGGAATGGGATATGGTTGGTGGAAGACGTGGCGAGGGCGATGCTGCTGAGGGATACAGCCTAGTCACAGCGTCTGAAGTAAGCTCATCCCCATTTCACAGCCGGAGTGATGGGGTGAAGTTGCTGAGTGATACAGCTATGTCATAGCAAGCTCATTACAATTTCACAGTCCGAGAAGAGAGATATGCTTCAGAGGTAACGGAAGCTAGGTCAGGGTGCTGATGTGAAAATCGATATTAAGATACCAAGACGTGATGTGAAGGACGGGGGAGTTTCATCGACGAGTCATAGATTGGACAAGCGGAAAGTTTACCCTTATTCAGGTGCTGCGAGTTATAAATAGCATCGCAAAACCTTTTTGATCTTGGCCAGGAAAAAAATTACTCTAAATTTAATACTCATGTCCTTTTATAGCACACGCCAGTCTATCGGCGAGAGATATATGGCAGAAGGCAACAAAGGAAGTCAATCTTTCAAGCGCCCCCTTTCCCCATTATATACCCATGAGAGTTGCGACGGGGTGCGCCTACCAGGTCTGCAGTCCAACATTGACCCAGGGTCACTTTTTTCTCATCGCGACCAGCCGAGTTCCCCGACTTGTGCTGCAGACAGCTCGTTAATTACACACCATCACACCTAATATCTGCTAGTGGTCATTGAGTGCCCAGGAGGGGTGGAAATTGAATTTATCCAAGGTCCCACCGCACTCAATCTAACTTCTCCTATCAATGCTTGTCTTGAATAACAGATGACCAGCGACAAAGTGGTCAGCAATGGACCTCCATATGGAGTGCGTTGTGCAGCTCGGGACACAAAGGCAAGGAGGACAGGGGAGAATGGCCAATTGCAGTTGCTGATCCCCAAGAGCAGCTGGGCGAAGGGTCGTAAATTAGCAGTTAAGATAAGACTATCAGCCAAAGATGAAATGAGCATTTAGCAGTTAAGATTGGAATATGAGACAAATACGAAATGACCATTCAGCAGTTAAGATTGAAATATGAGCCAAAGATGGAATGACCATTTTGTGTATTTGTGCGAAGATACCCAAATTTTTCCATTTGCAGTTGAGCATCAAATAAACCCGACGGAACTGAACGCGATGTCATCTGCTCCAACGCCACGAGGCACATTAGCGAACATCAGGCTTGTGTTAGCGGTAATGGACTTTCTGGGATATTGCATATAGATCGCACCACTACCTAAATAGACGGCTTAAAGGCTTAATATAAGCACCTTTACTAATGTAAAACTATCCATCGAAGGCATTTCAATATTGATCATGATTTATTCAAGCTCATTGGGTGTTATTAAGGTCAGCATACTGGTATTTGTTTCTCTCCCATTTATCGAATTGTACTAATTAGTCATCAATGAGAAATATCGGATGATTTCCTTAAAACTATAAAAAAATTCCGGATCAAATACCAAATACACAAAACTAGCTGTGAAGATATTTCAAGTAAGTTCATTTCCCCTTGTAGGGGCTTCTTTTGCATTACTCAACAAAACGAACAGTGGCGTAAAGAAGAAGACATATGTGAACGTTAGAAATCACTCACCAAAAGACAGTGGAACGTCGAGGGAATCAATTTGATCGTTGAATGCAGATGTCTGTGGGCTTCTGTGTAGATCCCCACCTCCGCATATGTCACTTAAGTAGCAGCGTCAGAGAGGGATATCCAAATAAAACAGCACTAACCGACGACCTGGCATGGGGAGACAGGTCAATAAGGAAGGCTATCTCATCTGGCAAAGGCGACGTCCGTCACAGCCAACAGGTTGGCATGCGTGTGGCCTCTCAGCAGCATGCACCTAGACATCCCCTGCACATCACTCGCCTGGTTTGCGCAGCAGCAGCAGCAGCAGCAATAGAGGCAATTTCAATGGCAATAGCGCGGCGGAGTTGGCGTCCTCTTTAACACAGCTCCTTCCATGGAAATAGAACCAGCCCTCATTTCAGTCGGCGCGTAGTTTGAATAAGGTGCCGTTTCCTCAATGGAAGCAACACTCCCATTTTCGGCGCATGTGACCTCCGCTGGGTGAGTGATGGACGGGCTAAACGCTATTTTCCCAAACTGTTCATTGCCACTGCTTTTTTTCTCGTGCGGGTGGGGGCGTAAAAAAACGACCTTTGTCTGGCGGAGATAGGCGTGGTGCCTAATAAGGCGTCGAGTTAATAATATGGTTATGGGAGCGCACTTGCGACTTATCAAGGCGCGTCGACCAGGCAGACACGCAGGTGGGATTCACAATTGCACAACGGTAACAATTACGCAAGTGACGCGTAATTCAGAAATTATTGATCAGCGCGCGTAAAACCGGACGAGCTGATCTTCATATACAAGATACCTCGTACATGCAGGTTTACCTGTACGTTCAACCATCGTTGTATATACTTCGTTGAATGCACTTAGCCTTGGGGTTATCATAGGTAGCTTGATGCACAGCGCGAACAGTTTGTTAATTACCGTACGCGTATTGGGTACAGTAAGCAATTATACCAGCCATAGTAGGCATATTCTCTTACCTAATGGGCAAGGACGCTTCTGATCTGTCACCATGGTTACATTAGCATCCGTTGTGACCAGGTGCGTCTTCCCCGGATATTCATTACCAACGCAGCGGGGGATCCAAGGTAACAACGAATGCCGGCCACTGGGTCAGCAGGAATAATGACTTCAAAACAAATCTTTGGTATCACTGTTGTCATAATCACTGTTGATTTCTAAATGCAAGAGAATATAGCGACCTTTGATATGTCTGCTTCGATGTAATAAATATCATATCTAAATATGGAAACTGGCATTGTGCAGTTTGCGGAAACGGCTAATGTGAATGGAGTTATATATTGACCCAGGTCGCGTTGGTATTACATTAGGTTTCAATGCAAACTTATTGCTCTGTTTTCTTCTCCGACATCTCTTTTGTTGCCCTTTTCGTCGGCAGACGATGTGAGTGCAGTTAGGGCGCGATATTGCCTGGGCTGTCTGATAGGTCACGTGCTTCTTATGATTGATTTGGTATAAGCTCAAAGGAACATGGAACAAGGTCGTTTATATCATAATTGTTCGCGGCTATGCAATGTAGCGACTAATGGGGGACAGAGAAACCTTGAAGATAAGTGAGGCTTGATGTTTCACAGAATACTATCAGGGGTAAATGCCCGGAAGGCTACTGTTGGTGGGGCCTTAGGGGTTGATAGCGCAAAAGAGAAATGCAATTCGAAAGAGACCCTGTGACTTTGATGCTTTACAGAATATCTCAATGTCTGTAACGTGTAATAGATCTACTGAACGCGTAATGTACGTCGCGTGTTCTGCATCAAAATGACATTAACCGACAAGTTTTTTTAAACTAAAGCGTATAACTTTCTTATGGAAACTTTAAGACCAAACACATCATATATATATATGCATAATATATATATATATATATATATATATATATATATATATATATATATATATATATATATATATATATATATATACATATATATATATGCATATATATATATATATATATATATACATATGTGTACATATGTACATATATATATACATATATGTATATATACATATGTATATATATATATATATGTATATATATATACATACATGTATATGTATATATATACATATATATATATATATATATATATATATATATATATATATATATATATATATATATATATATATATATATATATATATATAGATAGATAGATAGATAGATAGATAGATAGATAGATAGATAGATAGATAGATAGATCGATAGATAGATAGATAGATAGATAGATAGATAGATAGATAGATAGATAGATAGATAGATCGCTAGATAGATAGATAGATAGATAGATAGATAGATAGATAGATATGTGTGTGTGTGTTTTTATATTGTATCCATCTATATGATATATAAATATCTAATATCTCTATATATATATATATCTATATATATATCTATATATATATATATATATATCTATCTCTATATATATATCTCTCTCTATATCTATATATATCTATCTCTCTCTATATATATATATATATATATATCTCTCTATCTATATCTCTATATATATCTCTCTATATATCTCTATATCTATATATATATATATGAATCACTGAGTAAAATCATGTTTTTTTCTTTGTTCAAGATCAGGCGCCATAATTTGTCAAGCTCTGGCACGTCTTCTCACATTGTTCTATACTCCAGGCGCATTTCGGCAGCATATTTTATGTAAATTGAACCATTTGGAAGCGCCATCAACTCCTCCCAAATGAGTTAATGAAGGTCGTTAAGATTGATACTAATCACAGCGCCGGGTGATTGTGACATCCAGCGCACACGACCCGCGCTAGGACACTTACATGTCGAAGTATTATTGTCCAGGCACATTTACAACAGCCTAAAAAAATTAAATACCCTATTTAATGATGATTACATGTGAAATGAACATGGATGTCGTGTTAGGCGCTGCGTATTCAAAATTTCCCAGGACGCGCGCATTACTGATTCATACGGAACAGCTGTGTGGCTTCACGGAAGTGTCAAACTGCGAGTGAATTCTGAGATATCTACTTTCAAATAATAGTGTGGGCGTGTTCCATTCAGCCTACTTCGGATTTGAGCATTAAGCGATTGTTACGCACGATTATAGCATGAATTATGTCAAGCGTGGGATCAAATCACTACATGTGACTCATAGGTAGATTGAGCGGAAATACTGACGCCAAGATTGTTTTTTTACCGCTATGATGTTAAAACGACATTTCTGATAGAGGTCGTTGTTTTTTCACAGATGACTCATGGTGATTGATAAACTTTATCTGTGGTTGTGCAATTGATGACTCCCAGGGCTTGGGGGACTGTGGGCTGCAGATTAACCAGCGGAAACATCAGCCTCATTCAATGGGTCCGCATCACGATATCTAAAAAGTGCATTCCGAAAATTGACCAAAACTCCTCTTCTCGAGGCAAAAGCTCTTCAACCATGCACATGCATCCATAAATACTCACTATCTTTGACAGCTGGCTGTATAAGACCCAGCGCACACGCATGCAACTGATGTACGGCAATCGATAGCATTTTGTCGCTAGACTTAATCAAGATTAACCTAATCGAAAGGCAAGTTTGGGCAGCACGTACAATGTACGTTTTGTATTAATGGAGAAGGTGTGATTAATTGTGGACGGTGTCAAGTTCTTATAATTATACAAAGTCCTTAAAACTGCAAACGTAATTACACATCCTACTTTTTCTTGGTGATTTGTTTACACTTGCCCCCATACCGTGAAATATGATATGTTATTGAAGTGCTATGTAGTTGGTGTCTTCATAGCACCCGCATTATATGGTTTTTTTCATTCTTCAAATTACTGAATCTATTAAACATTGTATGCATAATTTATGTGTATTTAAAGTGTTACAAAAGAACTATATGATCTACTAAAAGTTCACAATTTCATCCCAGTTGGTACAGTATCGGTGACGCAAATGAAGCCGCTGCCATATTGCTCAATTTACCCTGACAAACATTCCGCTACAACTAATTCAGCAGACGACGGTGAAGCGACCCAGTCGTATGTGTGTGGCAGCTGTTGTTTCTGTAAGAGGTCGGCAGGATGACAAATGAAGCTGCATTGTACTAAGCTTGGCCTTGAAGGGTTCTATTTAAAAGCGCATGCGCGTGATGGATCGCCGTCCACAGAGTTTGTCTTGTCGCATGAAAGCGCTTCTATACCCGGCTGTATCATTACTCTCTGGGGTACCATTCTCTGAGCGGCCGATATTTTTCTTTCCTTTGTCCAACACGCATTTACTCCGCAGTTCATTTAAAAACTATTCCATGCTACCATGCACCTCATTCGATCCATACCCATGCCTCTGTTTTTCAAGACCATTTCTAGTTTCCACATTTTGTTTCGACATTTTGTCGAGTACATCTTGATTTAGGTCTGGTTATATAGCTCCGGTGGCGTTACCGAAACTGTAGTGCTGGCGTTACATCATATGGTATATGTAACTCCTTGGTCAATTTGACCAAACTTACTGTTACAATTCCTATTCGATGTCGATGTATGCTGGTCACGTGATCCAAGGCAGTTGATGCGCGCCTTATCAATGGCAAATCGTTTGAATAGTGCTTCTTAAACTGCTGATTGATACGCCCAAGTTTGAATGTATTTTTTGGTGAATGGAATTTTTAAAAAGTCAGGAAACTTAGTTGTTGATGAATGATATTTTGCGTTAAAGAGTCGAGAGTGAATGCGACGCAAATAGTTCAAAGATGCACTGCGTCAGAATTCCGTACCGGTGGCTGAGGCATCTCAATCATCCTTATCCCTCGCCTCCACTATAGTTGTTGAAAGCGATGGCAAACTCTACTCATGATTTCATTTTTCATATTTGATCGTTCAGCAAGACCCCATCATGATTCATATACAACCTCCATTTGAGTGGCAGCGAGCCCCGGAAAATATTGCTGCTTAGCGTACGTTATGACATTCAGATCATAACGTATCCACCAATACGATAAGCACACGGAATGCTTTAACTGTTTAAGTATTGATAAATATACAACAACGTTATTAAATATAAATCAAGCAACGTATCGCTCGGAAGCTTGATATCAGTAACAGACTAACTGTTTATCACTCAGAACTCAGCTTACACGTCATAACAGTAGTTGAAAAAATTATCAAAATCATCAGTGAGATGTCCATTTTAGTAAGTTTTGGTTATTTTCTGGTGGATCAAGAACACCAAACATATGACTGAAAACCATTTATTTCTAAGACACACAACTTGCATATCACTTATTAAAATTCAATTCATTCTGCTGCCTCTTAACTTCAAAGCAACCCAATGAGTGAAGGTAATCCAGTGACAAACCAGTTACAGGAAATCAGAAAGTATTCAATACCCTCAACTCCCACAGTAACAAGGCAGATCCCAGTGAGATACCAACTCACAGTACAAAAGACACCCCCCGACCCACACCCCACATACTCTCACACTGCATTCATTTCTACACACAGCTACAACACAATAGAGTCACAGCCAGAACCAGGTTAGGGTTTCCACATTTTGAGTAGTCCATCCTCGGAGTAGGTAGCAACCAGGTTCTGATGAGGATGATGAATGATTCCGATCACATCCTTCTCATGCACCTGTCAAACGACACAGATGTCACCATGAAAATGTGTTTGTTAACATTGTTAAACCTGAGGTGGGAAACAAACAATCATTTAAAGAAATTAAGAAAGCTGTGCTCAGAGTATGAATGATAAACATATTTCCACATATAAAGGTTGCGTTCATGTACAAGATGTGCTCACTATTTAGCCTTGCAAGTCAATAAAAAACTTTTACAGTCAAATTAAATTGGATGGTATATGACTCGTTAGGTCTGGCAGCTTTTCAGAAAATGGTATATGCCTAAGCTTGCTTGCTAGCAGTGTACTTATAAATTGAAATTCTATTCACATCAAGATGATTATGCATCATGATTTTGGCATCAATGATGGCAGCTGGTTGCAATTATAATATTGACATTCTAGCCCCCATATATTGTAAGTGATGGTGGCTAAGTGCAGCAGGAAGCTGGATTATGCCTCCTCACCTGTAATGTCCTCTCCAGTTTGCCTGTGCTGATGGAGAAGCAGTATAATGTCATGTCTTCACCTACAGTGTAGATCCACTCTCCACGCGGAGACAACGTGCAACAAACCAGGTCACCTCCCTCACGCTTACCACTCGAGAAACTACGCACAATCTGGAAACCAAGCCACACTCATTCATCAGAAAACAAGTCATCAGACTGATTGGATACCGGTAGAGCTGCATCAGGTGAATACACACCTGTCCCTGCATGTTCATGATGCTGGCTGTGTTTGAGCGATTACACACGACAAACTGCTCTGCATTACGAGGCAGAGGGTGGATACTGTGGACTGTAATGTCACTGCCAGACGTGCCCCCGAGTGACTTGAACGTGCTCTGACACTCAGAGCTCTTCAGACTCCACACCTTGATGGTTCCATCAGAACTGGCACTGTGACATACACATCAGGTCATAACCATACACCAGCCAGGCTAACAAAGACACCATCCCATCATGAATTACATGATACTATTTGCAGCTGTAACACAGGCACTTTTCTTAAGTCTCAACTTTTTTTTACAAACACCTTGGTCAAGTGAGAGGGGGTGTAGCCACTGACCTGATCATGTGGTGACCATCCGCAGCAAACACTGCATCGTTGACAAATGATGTGTGCCCACGGAACTCTTTTAAAGTTTTACCCGATTTAAGCCCATGGATTCTGCAATAACAAACATAAATTTAGTGGTAATATTGGAATCAAACTGAATGTGCATCGATTCGATAACATAAATAGTCAAACTGTTGCCATAAATTAATGCCAGAACCAATATTACTAAGCCAAAAATAGTTGATTTATTCCATAACAGAGAACACAAATAAGGATCTAGACCTGATGCTCTGGTCGAATGAGGCACTGAGCAATTGACTGTTGTCCTTAGAGAAGCAGAGAGATGTGACACCTTTCCCATGGGCCCGCTCATATTTCCTCAGACACTGTCCTGTCTGGATCTTCCACACCTATAAAAACTCCAAATATTTGAGAAATGTTCCTAAACATCACGAGCCAGACATGGCCTGAGTAGCCAAACTTGGCTCAAAATTGGAATTCCACGACCACCACAACCATCACCACCACCACAAAAACACTATACAACCAGAATTAACAGAGAGACCTTGCTCAATGAATCTTCTACTTACTTTGATTTTTCCATCCTGCCCTCCAGATGCCAACATCTCTGAGTCACGACTGAAGTTCATGCAGAGTACAGCATCATCCATCATCATAAAATTGTCCTGCATGTTCCAAACACACCATGGTTGACCATAATAACAACACAAGTTTACGCAACAGATTTGTTGCCAACACCTAGCAGTACCAACCTGTGCCTGGTACTTCAAATCTTTGCGTATCTTTCCAGTAGCAAAGTTCCATACTTCTATAAAGCCATCAACTGAGCCGGTGACCAGGTATTGGCCATCAGGGGAGAAGCGGGCACATTCCACATGGGCTTTTTGGCCAAACTACAATGGGACAACAGCACATTGGGATATCAATTGCCCTCAAAAGAACATATTATATCTTGAACAATGTCACTTCCTCCAGGGATAAGGAATATGCAGGATAATACTAATTTAAGTATAAAGATATGCTGTTTTTTGTTCATATTAAATTACAGTATTATAATTTTGTATAAACCTTAATCATCTTCGATAATTGTGTTGGGTATTTCTCATCTTCCTGTTCACGGACAGCGGCCTTGCCTCTGAATACATCAATACTTGTACCTGAAATACAAATTTGGATATAGGTATAAAATTATAAATGTTTTAAGTATGCTGTTAATACAAATGAAAAAATATTTAGGAAAATTCTTTTGAAATATAACAATAGGATTAAAGACAAGATATATCTTTACTTTATATGTGGAACTAACCAGGTGGCAGTAGTCCCTGGTGCTGCTGCCATTTGAGAGCTTGACCAAGTAAAGCCAGAAGACGAGATGGTGGTACAACGTTGACCTCACCAGCTAGAGCCTGTGAAATGGCAGCTCGTCGCCGCTCTTTTGTTTGTCCTTCAGGATATGCCTACATAACACCAAGCAGCCTTTATAATTATGCTGAGTCAAGGGTTTAAATAATCACAATAATAACATGTCTCTCTGATCACTCCCCCCCCCCCCCCCCCCCACACCAATAAAAAAGTAAAGACGAAAATTCGTGCACAATGCATCATGATTTTAAGTGAGAACTAACCTCCCTGGGATCAAAATAGGATCGGCCGAGCATGTTTTCCAAGTGAACATATCTGTCAGGATACTGCTGCTTCATCATGATCATAGGGTCTGTTTGCCTCAGCAACGAGCGGGCAGCTCCCAACTCACGAAGCTCTATCAGCTCAAGTACAATCTGTTAACAGACAGGCAAAAATAAAGATAAGTGAGCCAACTAAAGTCGTTAAAAATCAACACTAAAAAATACTAGTAAAAAACAATAAAGGCTTTATACCTGCTCGTAAAGATCAATCAATTTTTGATCAGGTAATTTGAGGGTCTGGATGGCTTGAAGTACAGTATCCCAGTGACCATTGTTAATATCAGACATGAAACTGTCTACTGAGTCCACAGTATTAAGGGATATGCCTGTTTCATCCTGTGAAGAAAATCCAATAGAACAATAAATGTAGGTCTCAGTGAGCAAAAATAGATTCAAGTCACAGACGAATATTTGTAATTGTGTTTTGAACGGGACTTACTTGCAACACACTGAGCGTTCGGAGCAGATTGTTTTCCTTCAGGTATTGTTCAATGAGACGCACGACACTGCAAGCATCAATCTTACTGCTATTTTGACAGGACATGAACAGGACAGATTCATTGCCAAACAAACAATTTACAGTCTGACAAAGTTTTAAGAATCCATTTTCAAGGATTTGTCACAGGCACCCTGCTTCTGTCTTAAAGCAAAAGTGACAAACGTCAGTAAAATATCTAGGGAAGTCATGGTTATTTTTGACCAGGAAATGCAAAGGGAATTTTGAACAATGTTCCAAGTAAAAACTAAATAGTTTCTCTGCATTTGTTCTCCTCTTCAAGACAGAAACAAAATCTCCAGAGAGGGAAGAAATTGTCAGTATCGAAGAACATTGCATTGCACCAGAATAGGAATGAAAAAGACAGATAAAGAGTTTGCTATTGACAGTAATCATAGCATGACCGTTGTGGTGGAGGGGATTGTGCGGCATTATCGTAGGTGCATTTCATTTACTCCATGATTGGATCCTTGGAGAGACACCTCAAAATGATAAGTGTATTAGACCAGACAGTTTTTTTATGCGTAAGAGACACAAATCCACGAGCACATGAGTAACGCCGAGAGAACAAAGTAGTTTCATTGTCATAAAGGACAGCTTGTGACCTTAAAGGCCAGGAGAGTGCCCCTCACTGGTGTTCGTTTCTATCCAACTTAATTATATTAATAGAGGTACTAATTTTGAAAACTTGTCCAAGTTAAGGCATATACAGAGTGGGTCTGTTGGTTTGGGATACCTGTTCATCTTGTGTCATGATCTGCTCAATTGGCAATCGTGTTAAAATGACTCTTTTATTATTCATAATGGTCATCAATGCTCCGACTCTGGACCACAACCTGGTATAATTTGTCTGCCACTTATACTGGTCAACAACACCAGACCATGCCCTGTGCTCACTCTAGCCATTATTTTCTTTTAGCAAAAGTTGCTAATGGGTCCAATTTTTTCTAAGCATTTTATGTTTTCCGTTAGTAGAAATTGCGAATCGAACAAATAAAAAAATAAAATGTTTTTACAATTTGCAGGTCAACAATAAATGCAAAATTAAATGGATGCAAAATGGCTCTCCAAAACCTTCATATACTGTTTGGTTTCATAAACATCAAATTTAAAAAGATACAAATACTTCTGAGTATATAGTATATCAGTGTATACCTTATGTTATGTAGAGCATCAGACTAGTAATAACACTTCTGCAGTGCTAAATACTGCCAAATTACAGCACCAGTAATAACTCTATCTCAGTCTAGACCACATCAAATAATCATTTGGTATAGCATAAGTAAAACAAATAACAAACAATCACTGCTCATATTTAAATGTGAAGACTGCAGAATAATATTTAACAGTGAGATTCTATTTTTGTCAGCTACATTCACATGGATGAAAGTTAAGCAAGACTGAAAAGATGGAAACAGTTTTGTAGTGTGTAATTGTGATACATGATACTGTCCATGTAGGCTTTAAATAAATACGGAAATCCTTCTTTAGACAGAAAACTAATAGATTGTGCATCACTCTTTAGCTTTTTTTATCAAATTATTAAAGCCTCTCCTTTCTTTCAGGGTGATCCATTGTTGAAATGCTTGATCAAAATTGAACTTTTTCAAGCACTGGGGACTCATGTTGGAAACAGAGAGCATAATCCAGCTTTCGATAAATTTTCACCTGCAGAATCCAAACGAATCCAAACAAAACCGGGGATAGAACTCCCGAGTTCGCGCGCTTGTTTTCGCTTTCACATTCACTTTTGACAGTCGCTGTGCATCATTTTTCTCGCACGAAAACGCCTCGCTGGACGACAGGAATCGATATCGCCTGACACCGTCTGGCATGCGTGGGAAACAATGAAAACAACCGGTCTGCGCGAGTGACGCTAATTTCAACAATAAACCAACAACATTTGATAAAATATGATTAATTGTGTATTATTTGGCAATTTGTTCAACTATTTCGCAAAATTTGCGAATGGACGACATTTTATTTTAGCAAAAATGAATTGCAATTCGCCTATGGGGAATTGGCAAATGGCTAGCGTGAGCACAGACGCCCTTGGATTGCTTGTCCAACCTATCTTTTTTTCTGGCCATCAACACTTAAACACCGCTGGAAGAACTTGACGGACAAGTCTTTCACACACAGTCTGCCGCTAACGATAGCTAGCTAGCGTCTTTACACCCGACATCGCCCTGAAATAACTTGTTGAGCCACGTCTTTAACTTCAAGCAACAATAACACACCAGTTTCCAGGTTCTGAGAGAGGGAGAGGGAGAAAGATCTTGCTCCATCTCGGCGTAGTCATAAAAGCACCTTACCTACCTCGTAATATGGGTGTACAGAAATATCATGACAGAGGCAATAACATGTCTGAAGCAAGTACGTTAGTTAAATGAATTGAAATGTGATTCATGAATCGTCTGTTCCATGGTTAGGCAAGGCAACTCGCCCCTGGTGTTTTGATGATCTGATGACACCTTAGGGGCGAGGGTCCGTATGACAGAATCTTGAGCGTTATAAGCAAATTTGCTCCTTCTCGCAATGCAGACAAGGGACAGTTTAAAAAACATAGATTTTCATATCCATAAATGTCTTACCATCAATCTTGCCTAGAGTGCAACAACAGCCATACTCCTTAATCCACAGAATCGACGAAATCCAACACAATTTTAAAATTGTTATCCAACATGGCTACCGCGGGAATCGAAAGCATGAGCAATATCATAGCGTATTAACGAGTATTAACTCCATTATGTTGCATTGTGGGAGTCGGCCATGTTGAGTTTTTGAACAAAGTTTCATGATGTGCCGTATTTTAGTGCAGAACAATTAGACAAAACTGTAGGTATAGAAACAGTCCTCGTGTCATATCCGGGAACCTCGCACCACCCAGAATTCCCGGCGACCCTGGCAACGCGCAGCGCAGTGAAAACAATCAATGTGTATTGGATTAATTTCACTCAGCGATATCAACATCGGATTAGTTTGCGGTTATTAACGTCGATAAAAACATGCCGAAAAGTTGCTGTGCATTCGGTTGTTCTAACCACAACATGATGAAAGAAAGAATGTCGCTCTTTAAGTTTCCGAAAGACCCGGAGAGAAGGGAAAAGTGGATCATTGCTGTGAATCGACAGAACGAAGACGATTCGTTTTGGCGACCAACTAAGAACTTGGTTTTTGTGGACATCATTTCATCACTGGTAGGTTCTACACTGTTGTAGGGTATTTCTGTTACACACTACTTTATTCTTAATCCAATTTGATGACATTTAAGTAAATACGGTTAATTCTGCTTGAACGACTTCATCATTCATGTCGCCATGTTTGTATGTGTTTTTACTGTATGTAATGTCGATGAGGACTTTCCATTCAACTGTGATTTCAATTTTGCTATTCTATATTCCCCTTGTATCGTTTGTACCATTTGTGGTTAGAAACATAATAAGTCATTATAATTCGTTCCTCTAGGGGTGGTTAACAAGGACCCACTTTAACCAGACTGGATACCCTCTATATTCACACACAGACAAGATGGCAACAAGCAACATGACCGCATGAATCGTTACAAGAACGCCAAGAAACGTTCTTTACAAGGAGTCATTGAGCATTCATCCAACAAAAGACAGGTGAATACTTTTGGATAAAAGTAATTGATTTTGGCAGTATTAATTTGCCTGCTTACTCAATAATTATAATGAATCTTAATAATGATAATGAATCTTTGTACTAAATCTGCCTATTATAATAATGAATGTTTTTGCACACAATCACACATGTATAAACATTTCTACTTATACAATGATGTATGTATATATTTTACCATGTGCTCTGTCTTTAGGTACTGAGTGAGATTGTAGTGAATCATGATGATTCAGTCACCAGAAAAGATGGTATCTCTCTTCAAGACCAGCTCTTCCTCACTCTGGTTAAACTTAGACTTGATATGCATTTTCAGCATATTGCATATCAGTGTGGATTGGGACTGTCCACTTTGATCGAAATATTCACATTTAGAGAGTCATTGGGTGTGTAAAAAAACAGATATCAACTGCTGAAGGGGACCCTACCTATCCGGTCGGTGAACTCTCTGAAGGCTGAAGCCAAAGATAATGAGCTCTCTAGTGTGGACAAGATGGTCACTGTGGCTTGTTTTGTTAAATGCTGGGGGTAGCATTATTGTATGAGACAGTGATTTGATTGACTGAAATAGTTCAAATTACATATTATGTAGTGGTATTACCTGTACGCTTTTTCATTTTGCAGTTTTGTTTTCAATACACAATCGTAATAAAGCATTTATGAAATGTTCTGGTGGTTTCTTATTGTCCATGCCACACTTAAAGACTATCTATTGTGATATTTCACATTTCTCTTCATCCAGAATTTGCATTTGATTGCTGTTAGTCACATCACATTGTAAATTTTATGGTGGCAGAAATTAATTTAAGAAGAGGATAGAATTTGAGAATAAATTTTATTCGCCCAACTCATCCACCATATAACAGTCAAAGACATCAACATAAGTCTATAAAAGGAACATCTTATATACAGAAAGGTTGGCTCAAGATTTATTTCTTGCAGACTTGCAATACCAGGCACCCTTTGATACTCTTTTGATGCCGATGCATGAAAAATGAAACCACAGCATGTATTTACAGCATGGATTGTCACATTCAATCATATCTTCACCAGAAGTACATGCACCATCCTCTAATCTGCGTGTCAGAAGTTCTGAAAATACTGCTGACTGCCAAAACATACTGATCTTGTTAAACAACTCCCAAAGAAAATCACTGTCTGATCACACACTCCCCAGGAGTCCAGTAGACAAAGTCCCCATATTCAGCTCCTGCAATGTACATTTGACACTGGATCTGGGTGTAGTATTGGTCAGTTTTTGTATATACCTCTTTCGTGCCACGTTGGGTAGTCCTTCCAAATACTGGTAAGCCATGATTGTTGAGCTTCAAACAAATCGGCCGGTTTGTAGCTTGTCAGCCATGGCTGATTTTATATCGCCGAGTTTACAGCTGTCATTCGTAAAATGTTCTTGTTCGCAGATCAAAGTATGCTCAAGATCGTTTCTGATTATTGAAATTGTCTTAGATCTTCGTTATCAGCTACTATTTACCGTGTCATTGACGAAAGAGCGCCACGCGCACGTTAAAAGCGTCGTGTCTTCCGCGCAACCAACAAGGTGTCAATACGCTGACAGCTGCTTGTATTCACCCCCGAATCGTTGCTCCGAGGTGACTTCCGGCGGAAGACAGCCGATATCGAGAATTCCATGGTCAGACGGTACCATACCAGCATAAGGGACAATCGATCATTAGTTCATTTTCCAAAAGACACGCTGACTTCACATGCTGGGCAATTGGACATGCTTACTCATATGCATCGCTCACATAACCTCTTCGGATCAGATCTTACACCTTGGCCCAATCGCCCAGGCCGACCCAGTTTAGACCGAGCGATAATTTGAGCTGTTTCGATCTTACAACAAACTTTGGTGAAGTAGCGATTTCTTTTTACTAGTTTTCAATAACTTTGAACAGTGTTTTCACGTTTCAATGATATTTAGCATCCCTTTCAACGTTTTAATTAGTATAAACCATTGCAAATTCCTTTTTACTCACTCGGTCGATTCTATTTCCACCGCCATGTTTATCTAGAGGTAATGGTGAGCGGGTGACGATTCCTGTTCACACAATGCATCCCGCTGATGATAGTCTTGAGTTATTCGACATTCTTGCTTACCTCCCATGCTTTATCACAATGAGGCTTTGGGAGCGTCAATTTTTGTGATAATAGAGAAATCGCAACTTATTTTCCTGAAATGCATTCGAGTTTTGGTATAAACTAGCAGAATTATGGTGAACATGGAAATTCCCTATGAAAATGTTTGATTGTTGGATAATTGTGAAATTATCTATGATTGTCTTCTGTATCTTCATATACACGGGAGTTAATCATCAAATTGGCTTCAGCATAGTGAGAGCATTTTAAATCATTATATATATATATATATATATATATATATATATATATATAGAGGTCAATCATATATTCGGAACAATCAGTGAATCACAATATTTGTGGCATTGAATGATGAAAACATACAATTAAACATGGCTTGAAAGAACAACTGATCCAAAATTGGCTAGCCAAGTGGCAATTGAAATAAAACCTCCTTTGATTTACATGTGCCTTGTAATATCTACATTACGAACATTTATATTGGACAGGTGGAGGTAGCTAAGGACGAGATGAAATACTACCAGGTTGTGTGTGTGATGGTACAATCATTTAATGTGGTTTTCCAATTCGTGAATAACCAGTCATATTGTTACAAGGTAGCGAATCCACTGCATGTTGGGGGCCAGTTAACCATAACGGTATGTGGACCAGCTCATATTGCGAGCTCTTTCATATTCATTTTGCTCACGTGAGTATCATGTGACAAGAGGATGTAAACGTCGTCTGCTGGGTGCATGGACTGATTGATTCGACAATGTAAAACGTCGCCTAAGCGCATTCTGCAGCTCCGCTGCTAGCCCCTGTTGAGAAACTTGTTGGCGTTGCAGATTGCTCCTCGAGTCACTCAGCGAGTGCAAGCCGACGACCCCGGCAAGTATTATTGTATGATGGATGCACTAATGAGTAATGCCTAATGGCGTAATGCATAGCCATCAGATATTAGACCTACAGTAGGCCTCTATGTCTGCAGTAGAGGCCTACCTCATGCCAAGCCAAATGTGGTGGACTGGTCAATCATGAAAATATTTCTTCGACCTACTTTTTATCTATTTGAAATAGCCATACGGATGTCATTGTGTTCGATTCAATTGTTGATTACCTTGTTCGCTGAAGTTGTATGAAAGCTGTAATACATAGCACTTGTAAATATCAGTGGAAAACAAATTCGAAGCGGAATATCGTCCACAAATGCGTCTGCTCAAGTCTATGTGAAAACGAAGCAATTTCGTCATAAGGTACTTTGTTATCCGAGACAAAAATGGCGATAAAAGGAGCAGCGTTAATGTTTGCGATATGTTTTTGATTAATTTGTGCATAAAATGTAGATTGATGACGATCTGGATTTTTCAGTGAGCACCGTAAGATGTTTAAGAATAACCAGATATGGTTCATCTTTTTATTTGTTTAACTATGAAAGTCAGTGAGATCAATCTTTGGTTGTCAACCACATTTTGAATAGGCCAAACGCCAGACCTAACAGGTAGTAGTTAGGTCTGTTAACCGGGCTAATCAGATATGTGCATGTAATTCATTCAATCATTGACGACATTGTATATCAGCTGTGCATACATTGTATGCACAGCTGATATACAATTTCGTCAATGAATTACAACCACTGACCACCCTGATGTCAGTGATGACAACGTAAATCACAGTCGATTTAGGTGGGACTAGCTCCGGTCGAACGGTAATAATTATTATAAATATATACCCAGGGGCCAGACGTCTTGTACTTGTAGGGCTAGGTGGGACTGGTTATTTTTAAATTTCTCCTTAATATTTAGCTCAAGCTTTAAAAATCCTGTGTTGTTGCATTTTCATCTTATTATAAAACTTCCTGTAGACACTGGTAGAGCTTAAGGGGTCATCCCCCACCACCTCTAAAACGTTTTGTAAAAATGATCCTCCTTCAACAACAATGTGTCTGTGTCTAAATAGCAACTTCTATATAACCAGTTTTCAACTGAAAAACAGTTTGTAGACATTGTGAGTTTTGGGCATTTCAACTCCTGCATAATTATGTTGCACACTGGGCAGAAGATTAAACTGTTCACCACTCCATTATACCATCTAAAATCAGCTCAGTCCATAGCTATAAGCATATCTATGCATCATGGTACAAGGGGACAGGTCCAATTGAATGTGAGTCAAAGACATCCAAGATTGAATTCACCCATGCTAAGAAGTGTGAGAACTGAGCCAATGAAGATTAATAACAGATCAAAGTAGCTATGATGTGTTTGACTCAGTCATTGGAAGATTTTATGCTATTTACTTTTACCGGTCAAGCATACTACTGTTTGTATCTAGTCTTAAAAGATTATTAAGTGTGATTGGATTATCATATCCAATGATTGGTTATGGTATTTGTCAATAATTCCTACCACAATGTTTCAAAGCATTCACATTCCTGCACTAGCTGCTTTCTATAGCTTGGTGGTATTCCTTGCTTAGTTCATTGCAGGATTTCAAAATCCCCCTTTTTTTTTATTGAATTTTTTATCAAAATTTGTGACTGATACAGTAAATACAGTATATTTGCTGTAGGTTGTAGAGTAATGTGATCCATAGATTGATTGACACTGTTCCTCCTATAATATTATCTACATAAATCATATTTCTTGTCACATAGAAAACATACATTTTGCTATGATGTCTTCTTGTTGTTTCAGTAAAAGAATTCACAAGCACCAAATTGTAATGTATTTAACTCATCTATGGAAGCCATGTTTTCATCACATCAAAAACAAAGCCGAATCACCTTAGCATTCCAAGGCCTCGAGGAAATCCCAGATAAAATGTTAAAGCGAGAGTTAACTACTGATGTAGAAGAACTTGATCTCAGCCATAACCAAATACAGTTTGTATTTCTTTATATTGTGTATGTTGATTAATAATAGCATTTCAAGCAATTTAATTGCTAGATTCTGAGTTTTGTTCTTTTCTCATTTCAGAGATTTCCTTTTCTTGTTACATCTCCAGAACCTCCAAACATTAGTTCTTGATCATAATGGTCTGCAGAGTCATGTGAAGTTCCCTGTTTTGCCAAAACTTCATACACTTTGGGTTAACCATAATAGTATTACCAATCTGAGTGAGTAGATCATTACAACCTGCATATTGATCAAATGATGTCAAATGAATGAAAATTCCTCATTTTTTATTGTTATCAATAACTGCATTTGTTGTGGTAAATAGAATTTTATATTTCTATTTGTTTTTCCATTCACATGCAGGTGTTTTCATATCAACAATATCACAATGTTTTCCAAATTTGCGATACTTAAGTATGATGAACAATGAAGCTGCTCCAAGTTTTTTCAATGGAGGAACTTATGTTCAATACTCAGATTACAGGTGAGAATTATGCTAACAAACACTTGACATGGTTATATCACACCTAATGTCAATCACAACATGGTCTTTGAAAAGCTATCCCTCAATGCAGAGTGTGATGTACAGGGGTATAGGCCAATAACTTTTTTAGTAACATGAATTTTTTTATGTTTCTGTTCCTCACTGTACAATCTAAAACACTCCTGACTTGTGGTCCATTTATCCATACAATTGGAGCCACCAATGGCATTAATGCAAACAGAATTATTTTGAACATGTATTAATTAAGTGTTCATTTGGGAATTTTTATTTGTGTCATTAGACAGTATGTTATAAGTCAACTTCCTCACCTGGAGACACTAGATGATACACCTGTTGGGAAAACAGAAAGGTCTGAAGCAGAGAGGATCTATGCATCAATTCTGCCTGGCTGGCATTCCTGATTCAGTAATTTGTATCAACAGAATAGCTTGTGGTTCTTTAAATCATGAATCAAAGTGCCCAACTTTAATATCATAAACTTCATATGTCTTATGTATTTCATGATGTAAAATGTCTGTGCTGTGATATATTATATATATATATATATATATGGTATGATATCTTTATATAAGCCAGTGTTAACGTAGCTAATATTTGTGCTTATGTGTGCCTTACTGAAATGTCTGCCATGAACAGTATCACCCTAGTCAGGTAGCGTATGGTCATTATGCCACCGTTCAGCAATTATAAAAGATCAACAATGGTCCTCACTAAAATACACTACAGTGTTACTTAACATCAATATCACAAAACTGCTTTGTCCAAAACCTACCGAGGGACAACGGGGAGACAGCCCCTGGCTACATTGTCCCTACTTACAACATTAGATTTATTATGTATGAATTTTTTCCAATCAATATCAATGAATTGTCATTGTTGTAAGTGAATGAATTCTACTACTAAATTCTACTACTACTACTTTAGGTCTGTTCAAGTTTTTATATTCAATCATCTGAAATTTATAGTTTGTGTAATAATGTATTTTAACAGTCCTGTCTTTGTAAATGTGCAATATAATTTATTTTATGCAGAACCCTCCTGTGCAATATCTTAATGTATGATGATAATACCTTAGACTATAAACTTGTTTTCTTCCAGGTACTTTTCCTTGACTTGTGTTACAATGAAATCAGTTGCATGATTGTATGTATATATTTTAAAAACTATGTAAAATTTGTAAAATCTTCATTACGAAGGAAGTAAGATACAATTGCCCCCTTGTATCCGGCAACCCTTCTGCCTGCCTAAAGTGGCCTCTGATATGCAGGGCCAGATAGGAGGGGGACGGTCCGAGGTATACCGATGTTGTGGCTGTTTACTCAGCCATTATGTTATCCAACAACTAATTTGCAACGTGGTTTCCAGCTGATATTTCAATGAAAGAAAATATTGTTCTGATGTATTGTCCAGAGAGAAGCCAAATTGTTTACTTTCCGTCAAAACAGGAAGAACTTGTTCTTCTTTGCGTGATGCGCTAGTCTGAGTATTCCGTGACGACTAACGGAGAGCAACATCCCGAGGTAATATCACAATGAAAGAGATATCTTACTGTACATAATGTGTATTCCAGCCTTATAATATTGAATGTCTTACAAGGGTCTGGAATCTTATTGCTAGTGCACGATTTCTTATGGTTAGCCCTATTGTACCAAGTACCGGAGCTGCTCCTGTGCTCCCTCTTGCAACAAGGTAATAAAACCTGATGTTGGTCCGTTGAGCTAGCTATGACGTGTTCATTGTGCTGCCAACCAAAACTGTTAGAGATGGATATGAAGGGGCTGGATGGGAGGGGCAAAACTGAGCCTCGAAAAAGTGGTCGTTGGGTGGCAGCCGATCAAGAGGGTACTTTTACATAGGCAACTTACCTCACACCTAATGGTGGGCAGTCTGGTATCCTGGATATGAGAGACGGAGGCCGTCAGAGGCAATGTTTCTTTGCCTATCTGTTACATTACAAGTCATTCTGGACCAACAAAAGTGGCCAAATATGCAGGGTGGCCGGTATATCATTTTTGCCTAATGCAGAATGCGGTTTTGAGAATCTTTAGCGCCAAGACACGTTGAATTTTGCATCAACTGTAATCAAAATGTTCTTAACATCACAAATATCTGAATACTTACAGCTCATATGCAGATAATGTGAGCTGCTTAATATTCATTAGACTGACCAATTTATATAAAATTTGTATTTATTCGGATTGAAACATAAAATGGCAAATAGAAACACTGCTCATAATTGCAAAGAGCCATTTCCTACTTGTCACAACTTGGCTTATATGCTCCAATATCTGTCACAGTGATATACATTTATGTTGAGTTGAGGAAGTTATATGGGACAATCATACACATGCACTGCTCTGTCGTCAGACACAGAAACAATTTTCGATCCTGAACCATTGTACTTGGCACACCAAACCTGAATCAAGAAGGAAACATATATCTAGCAACATCAGTATCTAAGTCAGACATTTAGTGTATCACACACTCATTATAATGAAGTCAGAAGGCCTATTTTACAAGCAGTATTGGGGATAGGGAATGGACCCATTGTACATGTTGGTGTTTGCATTACCTGATCTAGATGATCATAGAATGTGTGCACACACTGCCGCGTGCTGGCATCCCAGACTTTTACTGTTTTATCTGATGAGCTGAAAAGCAGAGTTAATAAATAAATAATAATAAAAAGCCTTATATAAACATGAGATGTGTACCCAAAAAAATGCTTGGGCAAAATAACATGCAAATGTAAAAATGCATTGTTTTAACAACAACAACAACAGAAATTATTTCCCACCATGAGACAAAGTGTAGATTATCAGGTGAGAAGGCCACATTTAGTACCCAGGAGCCATGTCCAGACAAAGTACCTGTGAGGTTGGCATGCTGACTGAAAATTATAGAACACACACATGTACTTCAGGGTTTATAAAGGAATCCCCTGTTGGAACATAGTGCAAAGACCAGTTTCATGGCATGCATAACTTCAGCACCCCATCTCTTTATCGGACCAAGTTCACCTATTGTCTAGCATAGTGTGTCTTGGATGTATGTGGTATGCAATTAACAGATGGACAGAGGCCCATATTTTTAAATGCCATTAATGATAACATTTCTTGCAAATTTAGAGGAAGCAAAATTAACACAGGTATAAGTAGAAGAAATACAATATTCATTAACAGCAGGTGGATATGTGTGTAATGTACAAGGGAGTGATACGCACACATCATAGATTTTGATGTGGCTGTCATCTGATGCTGTGATGAGGAGGCGTGAGTCTGGTGAGAAGCATAAGCCCCTGATGGGCATAGCATGACCTGACACACAACGTGGTAAACAATGACACAAGTGCTAGCAATATATGACAATTGTTACACAGCAAATAGGCCATCAATATATGTGTACCTACATAAATATGTATATATATATATACATATATATACATATATGCACTTAAATATATATAGAGCCTTTCACTGAAAAGGTACAAACCCTCTAGTGTATGAAGCAATTTTCCAGTTGTCATGTCAAAGATGTTGATAATACCGTCAATAGCACCACATGCTATATACTTGCCATCAGGACTCTGGAATAAGTTTTTTGCCAATGATGTGAACAAATATGCATACTTGACAATATTGTTTCATCATTCTTGCACAGAAGGCACTAATTTCACATCTTTGTCTAAATCATGCAATTTTCCTCATTCTTACATAGGCTATGCTGAGAGTGAATTTTCCCCTTGTGTCCATGCTCTCTTTTTTGCCCGATTCCAAAGAAAAAAGGTTGATTTTGCCGGTATGGCTGCCAGTTGCAAGGAAACGACTATCCGGGGAAAAGCATATTGTCCAGGCATCCACTGAAACAAGTCTTCAATTTCAAGTTCTGTTGTATTCAGACACTGTGGGCTACAGCATGGCAGCACCTAATACAATAGTCGGGAGCTTATAATATATTTGCAACAAAACTCAATTATTCCCTTTAACTGTCCTGGTGCATAAGAGATGCAGATGATATCCTAAAGATTCTCAACCTTCGGGCCTACCTGGTCCAGCATCTATGGTTTTGATCTGTTTTCCTGCCTCAATATCCCAAAGACGTATATGACTATCTAAGCTGTTTGAGGCAGCAACTGATATTGGCTAAGGATAAAATATGTATATGTGGAGAATGCTTTATTTAATATAATGTTCAATATTGGTTAAATAAACAAAGCTGAAAGAAAACAAAAACTCACACATTCAAACAAATATATATACAGTATATATACAGCATATATATATATATATATATATATATATATATATATATAAATATAATCATATATACATATATATACACACAATTTGTAAGGCACATACACTGTTGTTCAAAGGACAGTATATCAAAATCAAATAAATCAGTTCTAAGGTTGAAGGATACCAGTTCCTTGGGCATTGATGTCCACTGACACAACCCCAAGTTGATGGCCCTCTAATGTGTGTCTCAATTCCAGTTTGTCATCCATCCTAGCATTGGAAAGTTATCATTAAACATTCCTGGTCAGTGGACTTCATTTCAAATGTCTATCTATTTTTCAGTTGAAGCACCAGTAAGTGTAGACATTGAAAATCAACATAGGATTTTTCTTTTCATTGTAATATACTTCCATAGACCATCTTATTGTCATGCTCTATTTCCATTAAATTCAAAACTTAAATTATGAAGTAACAAAGCTAGTCAGCAGAAAGGGAGGACAATTAGAAACATCAGCCTCTCTTACCATTTCCATACTTTCACTGTATCATCCACAGAGCCTGTGACCACATTTTCTGTACCATCCTTCTCATTACGGGCCCATGCACACGCCCATATGCTGTCAATATGAGCTGCAAAGGATGTTACTGATATGTTATTTCCATTGGTCATGTTATCTTCATATACCTTCTAGACAATGTGCTAATATGCAATACATAATAATGAATATATGTGCAAAATGAACATATCCATATACATTACCCTGATCCTGCTTGTGAACGAGACCAAACTGAAACAAGCACAATTGTTAAAGATCAACAGCTATGTCTTAGGTGTCAGAAGATTTCCATCATCAACCAAAAATGCATTGTTCAACGAAGTTCTGGCATTGAATTTGCTATTTCCTTCCCTGATAAAACAGTAGCAAACCAGGTGTCAAAGAAGCACAGGCAACGCTGTACAATGACACAACATGTCTGTCTATACGGCACCTGGTGGATGCGGCATCCCTGGCTTACGGCATCTAATGAGACATGACTGTCCCGGCGACACAATGCCTACAATGTCTAACCTACGGGTTAAACTAATTGTGCTTGTAGCGTCATGGCATGAGTATATCATTATATTTTTTTTAGTGATAATAATTGAGGGCATGTGACATCTTTGAAAAAAACACTGGCCCGTTTAGAACAACCACCGAAGAGGGTGTCTTTATAGCTGATTGAACTTAGCTTCTTTGAGGCAAAATTCTGAAATAGTCCTTTATCCTAGCCCAACAGACCAACAGCCGATCGGGGACTCCCTTGTTGGTCTAACAGAAAAACCCACCTTTATCGGTAGATTGACCAACATGCTTAACCTAACATCACTTGTCACGTTAAAAATATGTACTGAGAAGAATTTAAAGCCACCACTTGAGAATTCTGGTGGGAAGAATTCCCTGCAACTTCCAGTGTCAACAACCAGTCTCTTGTATTTCATTGTCATAAGCAACCTCGTGGAATTTGCTGAGTTGTTATCATACCATTATTGTCATCATCTGCCTCCTAATACACTTCACAGGTGAGTCAATTTGTACAAGATTTATACCTTATAACTTTTCAACTTAGCTGCCCTTTCCTCTCCTTCATTCAGCATCATAACAAGTCCCTTTCCAACCGACTTACGTTGCGCAATCTTGCCGCCATGTTGGAATTTAGTTGGAAAAGTTAATAGCCTCGCACATTTTAGGCGATTATGCATATTTAAGTCATTTCGCATCCTGAGACTCTTTTGCCATACATAATACTGCATACTTATTAAATTGGACTAGTTACATCAAGTAGACATCGTGAAGGTAAGGTCTTTAGAGCAAATTTTCTACATTGGCGACACCTTACTTAAGTCTCAAGAACCAAGAGCCTTGAAGAGGGAGTGCAAGCTCCACTTGGTTCAAAAGATCTGCTTTATCCACCTCCCCACACCACAAATCCTTGCTACGGGCCTGAATGACTGAGTGCAATGTGTCATTTCCCCCGGGTGCCATAGTGGTAAGTGCCGCAAACGTAAGGGGCAATACTCGCTTAGGGGCCAAAATGATCTAGGTGCCGTATCGACCCTATTAATAATGGATTAATAATACCATGCTCTTTGAATCACGTAAATTTCGGTGACTTGAGTCGAGATCTCGGTGAGAAAGAACAATGAAATCGTATTGGTCATGTTATGAATCAATCAATCCACTCAGTCATACAATTTACGACGCTACTAAAAGAATTTCTGACACCCCTTAATAAGGGCCTTATATCAGAGATATATCGAGACATGCAGCAGGTGTCCAGGCGATACTTATCGTTTGGCCGGTGTGATTGAGCGATAATATAAGATGTCTCAATTAAAAGCCTTCAGATTTTCTTTTGTCAACGTGTTTCTAACCCCAATATTTATCATGAAACTCAAAGTTCAGTTTTTGTGATTCATTCATACATCAAGCGCAAAATAGAACTGCAAGATTAACTGCATTAATCACACTTGCCATTTTTACTTTATTTTTCAAGCTTTGGCTTTGGGACAGTACTCTCAAACCCAAACATACAGGCCATATTCATTACATTTAATATGTATTAACAAAGCTTAAAAGTTCCACTGTTTGACGAATAATATCAATTTATTTACTTTTGTAAGCTTTTATTGTGCATAAATGTCTGTTTAATATACTATTACACGATTAACAATACAAGTGGATGAGGCTATCAATGGCGTCCATCGCAACCATAAATTGTGATATTTGCTAGAAAATCTGTTCGAGTACAGAAAGGTGTGATTGTAGGCCTATCAGTAACGTGTAGTTGTATAGATGTGAAATGTCATTGATGCACACTCTCCTCTTATTCCAAACGATATATACATGTATCATTGACTTCACCAATGCAATGTTTTCAGCATTCAAATTCAACGCCATGTCAGATGACGATTTTTACGGTGATGACTTCCATTCTGAGGAAGAATCTCCTAGGGCTAAGAGTTCAACTCTTATGCCTATTGTTGAAGTACCAAGTGAAACAGGATCTATATCAGCACGTTCATCACATCACAGCATAGGAGATGATGACCATGATGATATGTATGTTTGCGTTCAGATTAGCCATGCACGACGTCTTATTTATATTACCCTGGGACTGAGGCTAGTTCTGGATATAATCTGCTGCAATGTCTTCTTGCAGTACTAATACTGAATTGATCACAGATGTAAAGTTGCTTTTTAAATTCTTGCTTTAGTTTATTTAACTTAAATATTTAATTACCTTAAATCAATCCTTGGATATAGCTCTTTAGAACTTAAGTACGAGAGTAATGCATGCACTCCCTCTTACAAGGAAATAAAACCTGACGTTGGTCTATTAGGCTATCCTTGCAGTCTGTTTTGTATTGTGATCTGTGAATTTACTAATGGACAATAACATTGATTGTAGTAGCTCTACAGCACGTTTGAGTAGACTTTATGTATATCCCCATCTGACCGGGCCTATGATTGTTGCAGCTTTTTAAGTCCAAGGCCGGGCAAGATATTTCACGTAGCCCTATTTGACTTCGTTAACTTTGGTGATTATTTATGTTATGCACCTGCAGACGTAATTCAATCTTTAAATGTTTTAGATCTGACGAAGAGAGTCTTGATGATGACGATGATGATGATGATGAAGAGACATATTTTACTAAATCAACAAGTATTGCTTCCAAGAAGACAAAGAAAAGACGAAGCAAAAATTCATCACATGTTGACATGACACCACCAGATGTTGTGCTGCAGCATTGTGAGAAAAAAGCCAGAAAGTATGCCAAATACAAAAAGAAGGTAACATCATTCTCATGGAACATACTTTTGTAACAAACTAAATGTGTTTGTTTTCTTCTTCATATTTTGTTCTTCATTGCAGCATGATCAAGCAATGCAGGCTCTCATTCAATGCACTGCATTAACAAGGATAGTGTATGGTGATGGGCACTGGAAGTTGGCGGAAGCATATGCTAACCTTGCTGAAGGTTATGCCGATATAAAAGGTATACACATTCATTATTCATATACTTCTTTCTGCAACTCACGCAAACCGATTATCCCAAAATTATTAATAAATGTGTTGCATAAGTTGTTCTCAAAGATATTGTTTGCAAACTATCCTCTTTCATTTGCCTCCTTATTGAATGTGATGACTTCATAATCCACATGAACTTTTAATGACATTGTTGTGATAATCATATCTTAGGTTACTACCCACAAGCCCAGCAGCATGCAGAGTTTGCCAGAGATACAGTCATGAAAAATGTTCAGATGACTTCTTCCTCAGACAAAGCTCATATGCATATTTGCCTGGTCAAAATATACTACATTCTGGGTCGCGCCATGACAGTCAATAAAAAGTATCCCTCCTTCAGAAATCAAATATTGATAATTATTTATTATACATTTTGTAAATTGTGGGAAAGGAAATAATGAAAATGTCATAAAATACAGATATAATGAAGCAGCGTCTGCACTCGCAAAAGCAGAGAAGCTTTGCAGCAAACTTTCAGGCAGCAGCGCTAATAGCTGGAGTACTAAGGTTCACCTAGGAATTGGAAGGTATATATGCAAGTAACGAGTGATTGTATCTCCCATGAGGCTTTTAACTGCAAAAACATTCAACTGTTTCTCTTCCCAATGGTCATGTAACTGAGCCACTGGTCACTTTTGACAATATAGAAGCCAAAACCACCTTATGTCCGCCTATCTATTTCGTCAACATTAATGATTTGAATTAATGATCTAACTTCAGGTTGAATGGGAGATTGCAGAAGTATGCTTTGTCAATAACCCACTTTGAGAAAGCCCTGGAATTGTTGAAAAGAAAACATGGGGATGACAGTCCAGAACTCATTTCTGTCTACCAGAATCTCAGCAAGGTTTGTATTTTATATCTTGGGTGAATTTTGCATAACTGTTGGCTTACACTTAAATGAACAATCTGCACCACTTGATAGTCTTTGTTGTGAAACATCCTGCCTTCCTTTACATACTAATCATGACCAAGGATTGTACAATTGATTGCACTGCTTAATAGGAAAATTATGTCTAATGTAGATAACCAGATATATAAACTGTGTGTTAATTGGCAAATGGGAACTGCTGTTTGGTTAGGTGGAGCAATGCAAGGGTGACATGGCTGATCAAGAGAAAGCTGTAGAATATATGCTTCAGGCACATTCAATTTCTTCTGCAAAGTCAGTTACATTTCATTATTGCACCTATTTTTGCATGCTGTTTTCTGGCATTGAATCATGCTAAATGGCTCGAACTGTTGTTGAGAATGTAATGCACTAATAAATTGATCAATATGAGGTTCTGGATTTCATGATAATCAATAATCTGGTCAGTGGGATTTGTTTGGAGCAGATGTAAAGAAAACAGTGAGGAGATTGCTGAAACAGCAGCAAGCTTGGCTGCTACATATGCTAACATTGCAGATGGCGATGCCCAAAGTGAGTTTCCCACACATTAATGGCAATATGATTTACTCATTGCCATGCAAAACACATAATTGCTATATGAATATGTTGTGATGATTACTATTCAATTAAATTATTGATTCAAGTGCATACTATTTTATGCACTTATCCTATCATATTGTGTATAATACGAATTTTTAGTTAACAATTGTGCCTCTTATACATGGGATTTTAGGGTATATCATTTCAATGAGTCAATTTGTAATGTATACAGTCTCAGCAGAGAGTTACTTCATAGATGCACTGACCATCTACCAAAGTGTTTATGGCCCTCATCATGTGAAAACTATACAGGTGCAAGATGACCTTGGGCGTCTTATGATCCGAACCGAAAAGCCTGATGTATGTAACTCTACATCTGCTAACCTTGTTCATATTTGATTCAAACAGACATGTTAAGCCTTTATTAATAGGCCCCTTTTATCTTGTATATATTATTATCTTGCAGGAAGGTATTGACAGATTTAAGTCTAACCTTGAAGCCAAGAAAGAAGTATATGGTGACCTTAGTGAGGAGGTTGCTGATTCCTGGAAGCTTATAGGTTCCACCTACCTCTCCAAAGGAGACATGGAAAAAGCTCTGCGAGCTCTCAAAAAGGTCAGCATCTTTGTAATGCAGCCAATTGATAATTTCAAACTGTAAAGTGAAGGATTTTTTTTAAATCCTATTTTTGTATTTCTTTATTAGTGTCACACAGTAGAGAGCAGTGTTTACGGAACCAATAACAGAAAGACAAAGGACACCCAGAGAACTATTGATTTACTTATGGCGTGAGTATTTTGTGGCACCATGTCAATTCCAAATAACTAATTTGATATTTGTAATGATGGCCATGGAACAATTTATTTTTTCTACATGCAGAAACCCAAATTTGGCATCCAAACAAAAGAAGACTAAGGCAGATGAGCTGAAGGAAAGGCCTCGATTTTCAAGTATCATTAAAAAGAAGGACCCTCTTGGTGGATGTAAGCCTCAGTCTTATTGAACTGTACTTTGTATTCTATTTGTAATTCCTAGTAAATCAAATGACTTCAAATCATGATGTAGCTTATAATGTGCTGAATTGAAAGTAAAATTATTTTATTGTGAGCGAAAGAATTAAGGACATGATGGGCAAGTATAATCTTTGATAGCAGGGAAGTTATTTATCCCTATTAGTCTTTCATTTGTATGTTCATTAAAGTTTTGGGAAAAAATTAAGACGACAAAGTTTTGGTTCATGCATCATTTTAATATAACAATCAATGACAGTATCACAAATGTAGAATTTGTACGTGTTTGAATATAATGCCACCAGTAACAACAGTGATTGACTATTAGAGTAGTTCAATTAAAGTTAAAAGCTGAGCACAGGACATAAAGTGAAAATAATGAGCTAATCACAATGATATAACAAATAAATAATCAATTAACTTTTAAAAGATGTGATGAGAGCTGATCTGATGATTGATAAACTAGACGGAATAATAATGTGAGCAGGAAATGATGATAAAAAAATTTCCATAAAAAACCACCCCTTGACACAATAATCAAAAGTACGTTAAATTATAGTTTATGATATAGATTTATACATCAAAACTCATTGGCACAATAAATGACTATTTGCTGAAGACTAATGAGCAGACAGGCTATACTGTTACACTAAACATTATATCCACATATGACTTGACCCACATAACAAAAAATCACCGCAAGTTAAGATATTGACTGAATCAATTTACCAAATTATCATTGTTTTCCGAAGATGGAAATACATCAAAGGTGTCAGTGATATGATCATACTGTTCACAAAATACTGATTTGTTTACTTAACACTGCATTTCTATATGTTAAATCAAAAACATGATTATAAATACAGTAAAATTTTCTGTCATCTAAAATCAATACTTGTTGATAAATGTAAAAAAAAAATAACCTGATTCGCAATTATTCGACCAAAGAGAAATTATTTTCCATGAAGTTACTTAAAACACGATGGGATATTGGCCGCATAACATAGACCCAATCTAACAGAGACACACTGACAGCTTAATAAACCCAAAGTTAAACAATGTGCAGTAGCAACAGCATGACCAAAAAAGCACTGTTAGAAGGCACCACATCTCTTAGCCATCACCTGAAGTCTCCCAACCGATTTATCCACAGTTGCATTTGAACTTTCGGGACGCTATCAATTTCATGTTTTCCTAACAATGAAAGCACAAGAGGCAGATTGCCAATATAATCAGACACCTTTGCCAATCAGCAGAAATGCACACATCCTCACCTTGGGTTATGAGTCTGTGAATACCCACGCTGGAGACTGTCTGACTGGTGCCGAGTATAGGCTGATGCCAGTTGACTAGATGCTCTTGACGTAGCTTCCATGCACTGCTGTAATCGCTCGTAACATGAAGCCCTCCCCTGACCAGTATCACAAGCTACATCCTTAATCACTTTGCTCAACTGTATGCTTGATGACACGATGCTCATACATGCCCCTGTATCACAGAGAGCATACACCATACGCATTTCAATGCAAATGATTCAAATAGCGTTCAAGAAATGTTCATTTCAACAAAGAGCTGCAACAGCAAACATGAGCAACCATTATTGTTCAGATTAGGTAATTATAGCTGAAACAGTATGGCAAGATAATAAGAACCATCGAAGAGGATAAGACAATGTCCGGCTGCGTTCATAAGAGATTTTACCAGCAAGCATAAATTGACATCAAGGTTTGACTCACCCAAAATGGCCATCTTTGCACTAGCAGCTGGAGGGGTAAAGTGTCCTGCTTTGCCACAAAACTGTTTTTCAGTTGCAAAACTGGTGGTAGCTTCAACTGAGGCAATCAAACTGTCCGCAAAAATGATACACCGCTGCCTGTTCTGATCTACTGAATGCTGCTTAAATATCTTGACACCTGCTAAGAAACAACTAGCACTAGAAGTGAAACTTTTGATGCACAACTTGAATTGGTCCCGGTAATGCTGATCCCTACATTTTTCACTGCCATGCTTACAGCATTCAGTCAATACAGCAAGGTTCTTGTTTATCTGAGAACATACATGAACTAGTAGAGGGGGTGCCAGCTGATCACATGTAGCTTGCTTTAAGATTTGACACCACAAATCCACATTCATCCCTGCCCGTTTCATTTTGTAAGCATCAACAATTCCTGCAACAGCTGGGTTATTATCAGGCATAGTGAGAGACAACAGGTAAGCTGAGTGGGCACAGCTTTCGGTCAGTGCCACCACGAGTTCACAAACATCCTGCACGCACATATCTAGCTCTCGCCATACACTGGAACCATTGTGCATGTACTCATTGATACGTCCAATCAAAACAAGAAGGCCTTTAGTGCGGGTGATGACTAGCTCCCGACAATTCGGGTATGAATCGACAAACCCTGTCAATGATTCGCTGGACACTGGCCTCAGATCATCACCAAGGAGTAGCATATCTGCAACAGTCTGCATCTTTGAAATGCTATAGTTGCACGAGAGGACAACCTCTCTGGCATAGACACTGCTCATCCCAGTGAAAGCCTGGCTCTATTTCAGTTCTCATGTCACCATGTCCATTTCATTTGAGGAGGAATTGTAGCTGGCTATAGATAATCCATCAGCATGTCCAAGCAATAGAATTGCATCACAACAACGAATATCAGCCTGAAACAAATAGTCATACTGTAATCAAGCATTCATTTGTACTGAAACAACCTTTACCAATTTTCAAAAGATTAGAAGAGATCAGCATTCAATAAGGGTCTTCATAATAAACCGTTTAATATATTGGCTTTGGGTACATATATCATTTATGACTATTGTATTGATAAAAAAGGTCTAACATACACAAATGGTGACAGATGTTGATACATTGCCGACTTTATCAGTTTATACAAAACTAAACTGGTGACACTGAGTTTTTTTAAAAATTAAACATTGACTTCCCAGCTTAGAATAAATGGATCAATATCGAAATCGGCAAGAAGTCTTCCCTGTTAGCAATTGTTGTTAATATTAAGTCAGATACATACGCGAATAAAGTAGAAACACATATAATATTGGGTGCTGTATTCATCAGCCTTCAATCACATTGGCGCAAGTAAATCGTATCTTTAGCAGACAGCAAGTGACAAAAGATCCTCCAAAAGACAAAATCGACAATAATTCCCCCAGAGTTGACTACCAATACTATCATCTAAACATAGAGCATATTCTAATTCGCTTGAATACATTGATAGACATGGTGTAAGATGGAAAAATGCGAATATACCGTCGTTAGCCCCCAAAAAGGTGTGGTTACAGTAATGCCACCATTTCTGCGCCTGCGCAACTTGTCAAAAACGGAACTTACCAAGCGGCAAATATTTTTAAAAACATAATCTATATTCAAACAAATAAACAGCGTTGAATTAAGATATTGATTTAGATCAAATTTCTTCAACATTTCATAGCACTCAATACATTTCATAATTGTAGTAAGTTCCGAAGGAAAATAGAAGCATGGTCTCATTGTTCTGATAACAGGAAATAAACTTCCGGTGTCTCGTATTTGTATTTTTTTTGTCGATTTATCATGAAATTTGCCCATTTGGTAAGTTGTGTATGCTTATATTTGAACGCAGTTGTTATTGACAATGAGCTGCAATTTTTGAACTGTGAAACACGTTATGTAAAATCTCATGTATTTATCACAACAAACCCTTTCCGCTCTCCTTGAATCAATTATCACATGCAACTTCCGTTTGGGGAAATGTGAATTTTGATGTTTTGGATACACTACTGAGTTCTGTGGAATATACACTGTAAAAATCGCATTGTTTAAATAAATATGACATATAGTGCGAATATCATGTCAAAATCATGATGGAAACAATTTTCTTAATCAATAGACGCATGACAAAGAAGATTTACTACCTTACAGTTGAATTAAATGTGTGTTTTTTCACTGTTTCACAGTTTAAACTTATCAGTTTTTAGGCGACTCTGATGTTAAGAGGTGTAATGATTCATGCCTCGTATTATTTTGGTACAAACAATCAAATAATTGCAGACAGCTGTACGTGCTACATGGCCTTATCTCGCCAGTGGTCCCAAAGCCTGGGGGGCACTTCCCAGGCCTTGTTCCAGGTAAGGGTGTGCCGAAGCACCTCGAAAACCTGTACCCATCTTACTAGATGAAAATGGAAAAAAGGTATCACTTGGGGAAGAACATATAATACACAACAAAAACACCCTACTCAACAACAAACCAACTTAAACCAAGTCCTACTCGGGGTCCATCCTCCTCACTTTCCCATTAAATGTTTTCCTTGTAACTGTGATGCGATATCTGGGAATCGACCACAGTCCTTTAGCACGTTCGGGGTTGCAGTCAGTGAAAGGGGTGAGACAAAAAGCACAGTCATCAGTGTCAACACCTGTGCCATAGAGTACAACACTGAAATGGTCCACAAGTTTGTCTATTGCCTGATCACCAAATTCTGAAAGCATTTTCAGACAGGTCATGACGTGGCACATGACATGACTTGCAACCTAGCAAGTAAGACAAAATGTATTTTATGGGTCACTAGATATCTTTAAGGACATTCTTTTCAACAGACCTTGAAGGGAGGTGGGTTGCCTGTGGTATACCAACATCCATGCCTTGAAAACAATGCTGTAAAGTATTGCTTAGGTCTTCTAGTAGGCATTGTCTTGAAGATGTAAAGTTGGCATCCGTTCCTGAGAGCTTCTGGCCTTAGTAAACAGGATCTTTCTCTAACAACATAGGACCTGCCCTAAATGAAGCACAAAATCCAATTTATTATATATATACCTACTTACATTATTACCTGAAACAACAACAATTAATTGGCATATCCCGGCTCACTGCGGCACATGCAAAGATAAAGTAATCGAATACAATTCTAGCATAAAAAATCACGGCTGCTCATGAGGGGTGTTTTACTCGATAAGTACGGAAAATATCACTACATATCGGATAGGGTAAAGGGATAATGTTTGACGGAGTTGGGAAGACAAACAGTTATATCATATAAAAGACCAGAAAACATACTAATGGGGATGCATCATTAAGTATAACCATCACATTGCAGCATTAGTTAGGCAAGCTATGTGAAAAAGTGGTCAGCTAAGTGAGCGACGGTATTTTATCACCCAATTAACAATACCAACGGGGACAGCTGATAAGGTCGTATAAGGTGTCCAAATCTGTATATTCAGTACTACGATGAAGTCTTGATAAACAATCGCTGCGTTTGGAGTAAACAATCACCGACGATCTCAGTAGGGGCTCGGAAGCTTAAATGCATCTTGAATTAAAGGTCAGGCACTTGGCTGTTTGCTGTTTCTTGCAGGTGCATCATAAAAACCTTATACAGGCTAATTATTCACTCGCCACCCGGGCGACCAGTTTCGTAATTTCTACCTGCCTGAGGCGATTTTGACCCGCCATTGGCAGGCCTGCGTTGGTTTCGAGCCCTGGGTATTATGTAAATGTATGACCAGTTGAACAATGTGAAAATGACCAAAAAAAACCATACCCAATCGTACAAGGTATTATGTGAATGTACAACCCATTATACGATGTGAAAATGGGATATGCGGCTTGGATGAATAATCTTTAAAAATCAGATATGTTGTTACAAGAATGTCATAGACAAAGAGGCATGAAGACAGTTCAACACAAAAATATAATATTTGGGTTTACCCAGTCGTACAACACAAAGCCCCCCCGCCCCAGAAAAAAACCTGTCGAACAGATCGCAGCTGAAAAACCTACCCCATCGTACAAATACGAGGCCCAACTAAAACATACCCTGTTGCGCGGCACATGTATACTACCTCTAAACACTGAAGTGCCCCCCCCCAGGTCCTAAACTTGCCACCTCTTCTGAATCAATCACAACTCACTTTTTGAGTGAAAATGTTTGTAATGTACAACAGGTGTGGTCTATGAGGTCGGGTAGATTAAATGCCCTTTGGATACCACAACGAGATTGAAGAGTTTGAGCATGCAAGTTCAGGTCCTATAGCTCGTAGAATTAATAAACTCATGGAGCTTATTATAGTGGAGAGGGTAGCTCCGGTCGGACTGTGACATACATACATACCGTATGTCTATATATACCTGCAGTGATTGTGGTCAATGCCTTGGCAAAAATTATATTTTTTGCCGGCAGGACTTCACATCGATATTGTGTGCTTACATATCTATATGGATCAAGAATCGGGATGAATATCTCTTGATCCACACTACTTTGGTTATCAACGCTATTTTGATTATCAAGCAATGGTCACACAAACTTTTGTTCAAGACAACTTGAAAATATGACATAACATTACACCATTGTATGTTATGTTATCATTTCAGACAAAATGTCTCTAGTTGACTTGGGTAAGAGATTGCTGGAAGCTGCCAAACAAGGGCATACAGATGAAGTTCGGGGGCTGATGTCAAATGGTGCACCCTTCACTACAGACTGGGTGACTAAAATGTTTTAGACTTCTTTGGTGAACTGCGTGCGTTGGCCATTACTGACCAAAACATAAACCTTAAAATTTGTCTCTGTTTACAGCTTGGTACCTCGCCTCTACACTTTGCATCCATGTATGGACATATGGACACAGCAGAAGTTCTTTTGAGGGCTGGCATTAGTCGTGATGCCCGCACCAAGGTTGACCGCACACCCTTGCATGTTGCAGCTCAGGAAGGGCATTTGGAAATCGTTGATCTCCTTGTACGCAATGGTGCGGATGTTGAGGCAAAGGACATGGTATGTGTCTAGCATATAGTCCTTGTTCAATAAAACAATGCATTGAATTCGTTGATGATCCTATCAGTGATCAAATATTCTGAATGTGTTCATTTCGAATAGCTGAAAATGACACCATTACATTGGGCAGTGGAGAAGGGTCACTTCCCAGTAATAGAGCTCCTTATCCAACATGGTTCAGATGTGTCATGCAGAAACAAAGTAAGTGATTAAATGATAGTCACTCCCTCATGTGATTTTATCAAGGGAGATATATCTTAACTATATTTGATGGTTTTCAGTTTGACAAAAGTCCAATAGACATTGCCAATTTCAACGGACGCCCAGACATTGCAGAGGTTCTTCTCTTACACAAGGTAACTTGGACAAACATTTTACAAATATGCATTAGTCATATTAGTCATAATTACTTACCTAATATTTAAGTACAATGTTTTCTGTACTTGTATTTTCAGCAAACAGTGGTTGAAGTTTCAACTGAACAGCAAGTTATAGAAGAAGTAACTGCCACTGAAACAGTTGCAGCTGAACTTGTGAATAGTGATCAGCTGGTTGTGTCAGACAATATGCATCCCATTATTATAAAAGGTAAATTACGAGAAACAACATGGATATATGCCGTGTTTATATCTTAATTTTATTTGGCAAACTCCACATTGAATACATTCAAATCTGGGGTTGTGTTGAAGGGGAGATGGATGATGGAGAAGAGGTGCAGGAGGGAGCAGAACAGAATAGCACTGCTGTGTTAGCGACGCTGGCAGCCCTTGCCGAGGCTACTGGTCCTATGAGCTCGTCCACTACCCCTACAAGTATGTCATGCCATCCAGCATGCTTACTCGATGCACCAATAAGAACAACTTATATGTATTTGAAAATGATTCATTTTTTTGTTTAAAAAACTCCATTTTATTAGTGCCCTTGACTTGATTCTTGTGTTACAGACACTACTGCCAGTGAGGCATTAAGCTGGTTGGAGACGCATGGAATCACCATGATATCCAACAATGACACTCCAACTATAGTCACCTCTGATCCAAACCAAACTCTCACTCTTACTGGTACGATTCTCTGCTTATATTATTGTGCTTGTCATTTGTTACTCCAGACATTATACAGTGTTTTCAATTACGTATTTGTACTGAAGCTATGACTTGCAATTGGTTGATGTATGATTTTACTCAGATGCAGGAAAGCTGGCCCTAAATTTTGTAAAACAGCAGGGAGGGCAGGTGGTGGATCATGGAGATGTGGGCGGTGATCTCTCTGGGGTGAGGTCTTGAAGCTAATGCTGTTTTGGTTTTTGGTGACTGTTCTGTGGCTTATGTCTGTTTTTTGGTGAACCTTATGTATCTTCTACCGAGCAATTCATTTGTATGAACAACATTTTGATTATGTGTTGCAGAATGTGATTACTATAGTGACAGACCAGAGTCAGCTGGAAGCTGGGGAAGTGTGTGAATCAGAGCCAGTTGTTGTAACCCTAGCTTCTTCCCATGATACTCAAGGTAGATTTTGCACTCATCCCTGGGTAATAACTTTTTGTAAAGTGCCAAAATGTTCTTTGTTTTCACGTTATCATTGATGGATTGTGCTCAGATGTGTATGACGAAGAACCGCCCATGAAGCAGATCAAACTGGAGGAGGGAGATGAAGATGTGGTGGAGGAAGCTGTGTATGAGGTGATGGAGGCACCAGACCACATGGCAGAAGAGGTCCATCAGGAAGAGGTTGTCATAGAGTTCCACAAGCAGCTTGAGGAATCAGGAAGCTTAGGCAGCTGACAGGATGGCAATGGTCTGTAATGCTTGTGACACACTCTGCCTGGAAATCGATACGGAGACTGCTCCTCGTATTCAATCAGATGCTAGGTCAAAGCACTCACTGCTGTTTTACCTTCAAGTCTGACCTGGATAAACAACAGAAGACACTCCTCAGCAATCTTGCATTTCTTACCTGAATTGAGCTTAAAATATTTTCAGTTGATCTTTTTGGTAAAACAAATTGGTGAAATTAAGAGGATTTAATGTGGATAGTTATATCTGATAGAAGGGTAGATCTATTTATTTGTTGTACCAACTGCTTCAGTATGATACTTTTTAAGGGTACCATTTATGTGCTGTCTGGATTTTTCTGCCAATATGATCAGATCACGGATGCCTTTTTTCTCATCTTCAAGCAATATTCTATGTTATCTTTGTGTAAAGATGTCAACTAAATATTTTTGAGGAGTCCCATATCAAGAATGGTTTGTTGTAAATTGGGGTGTACATATTTATGTGTTACTGTTCAGTAACACTTGTGCAAATGGCCATCTTTTCCAATAAAATAACATTGAATTACCAAAGTGAATTTTTTTTCTTAGAAATCAGAACATAATTGTCTTGTGCTAGCTGCAGTATGATACTTGATTATCCTACTTTTCTTACATAAATTGCATTGGATGCCACATCAATCTGAAACCTTGCTATTGAGTGTTTTTCTCGATAGATGATTTGAATTTTTTTTATAAAACACCTGCATGGAACAAACTGACTGCTGAATATCCATGCATAATAAAACTGATAGACAAATATTCACTTATAAGCCAACTAACGAGGAATAACAGCTATTCCTTCTCGATCTCGCATTCCTTCTCGTCATCACCATTGTTCCCTACATGGTTTCCTTGCACCATAGGATGTTGTAAAGAACACTGCATCCCAAGCTTGAACTTTATATCAGCTAAATACAAAGGGACTATTTGCTTCTTCACCAACAATTTATCTCTGTAGAGACTGATGGAAAAGGGTTACAATAGAGTTTATCTGTGCACCAGAGGGGAATATAACCAGTCGAAATTTGAAAATTAGTCACCCTTTCACTTCTAGTTCTACATAGCCAACATGGCCAACAAACAGCATCAGATTATATTGATATAATAATAACAGTTTTGTTGCAGGCTCAGTTTTACTTATAAATGTACAAATATGTCTTTGCAATAAAAAGTAATAATAACAATGACTAACAAAAGGGATATATGATACGGCACACATTAGTTAGTTCTTGTATTTCATCTTTAATATTTACGTAATATTTTATTGGACATAGGAAATATTACTCCATATTTGATAGTGTGAGTTGCTGCTAGGCAAGTCACCTCGCTGTTTCAAAACCCATAGTCATAACGTAGGCAGCACTTATGTGACGAATGAAAGTACTTGACAGCAAACGCGCGGACGGGTTTTGGTTTGCTGATGCAAACAATACAGTAAACCCACAAGCGTAGTGTATTCTGTTAGGTTGTTGTTGTTGTTATATTAAAGTAAAGCAGTTCGGCAACTATAGTATAGGCCACGTAATGCTATTCTGTTAGGAGCACGTGTCAATGTTTATCAATACTGGCAGCACCGCAATATGGCCTTCACCCCTCTTCAATAAGTGCGCAAGCGTGAGAAGTTAGCTGCAACCTTGTCAAGATGTTGAGAGTGTTACAAAAATTTTGCTCGTCCCAAGTTCGACAAATCGACACAGTTTATAGGGTAACATTAAGTAACGCATATAGGTGTTGTACAATTCTACAAGCAATGTTATGCACTTAGCGTTTGAAGGTGTTAAGGTTCTTTTTTTGGATTATTGCCTTGTGATGATGGTTGCCGGGATGGGATGGCGTGTTTGGGACTGCGATCGAGCGGGAGGTGGGGCCTCGGTAAGGCACCTCGTCCCCGATGATGTGTTTGGAGTTTCAAGAGCAACAAATAGTTGGGACTCGCGCAGAGGCGAAGTTTCTTTGTCTAGATATGGCCTTGCCACCACCAAACTAAGTACAAAGACGTTTCCCTGTAGATGGCAAAGGCAAAAGGCAAAAAACTAGCTCTTTTGAACCAAGTTTGGGAGTCGGTGCTCTCTCTTGAACAACAAGGTTATCATTCCGACTCTTGGCCTGTTGGGCATAACACAACAAACCTCGATTTGATACGGTTCAGATTCACTAATCCGCTAGTATTGGTAGTCTTTGGTTCATTCCTTAGACATGTTGACGTGGTGTTAACTATGTTCAGCTGTCATTGGGGTTGTCATATACCACAATTCACATTGATTCAGGTTATTCACCCTAGGATGTCAGGATCATGCAGATCCATGGTGGCTGGATTGACCATATGCTCCAACAAAGGGAGCACCCTTTCACTCACTGATTGGTGCCTTTATCACTGACCCCCCCACCCTTCCTTCTCAGTCCACTGTTTGCATTCAGAGAAAGTAAATGTAACAAGATATATATATATATATATATATATATATATATATATATATATATATATATATATATATATATATATATATATATATATATATATATATATATATATCAATATACAAATACTTGATAGTTGGCATTTCATATATTGGTTAAATGAACTGTGCCTGGATTTTTCAGGCCAGTTGTCAATTTTCCACTAGTCAAAACCGTCGTGCAGATTTCTTTGCTGATCCTGTTGACGCTGTGAAACAAATACCTGATGGAGCTAAGTTACTTGTCGGAGGTGAGTAATTATTCCCACCGGATCCATGCTCTATGTGTACATGTACCATTCATTACTGTAGTCATCACAACGGGTATCCACAGTAATTAATATCCGGTAGCAGGTTTTGGCGAAGTCCCAACTAGCTTAAGTTTGAATTTTACTGAGTCTGAAAAAACTATATTTCAGCAACATTTCTTGATGTCCTTATCATCAACATTTATCAAACTGAAAAATACCTGTTTTTGATTGATGTTGAGCAGGTTTTGGGTTGTGTGGAATTCCCGAGAACCTGATTCAGGCCATGCTTAGAACTGGTGTGAAGGGCTTGACTATTGTCAGCAACAATGCTGGTGTTGATGATTTTGGACTCGGATTGTTGCTTCAAACAAAACAGGTGAGGCATAATTTATTTTTTTTTGCTTCATATCATTGACACTGTAATGGTTTATATCAATACATATTAGTTTCTCAATCAACTCGGATTTGACAGAACTCTCAAGTGTTGGTAAATCCAGGAGGTTGATATTTTTGTATCATATAGAATATATAGTTATAATATACAAAATCATGTTGCAAAGGCGAATGCAGGTGGTAAATGGTGACAGCCCTTTTATAAGTATCTAGTTCAACAGGTCCATCAAATGGTTGCTATTGCGTTTCAGATCAAGCGCATGGTCTCCTCATACGTGGGTGAGAATGCAGAGTTTGAACGACAGTACTTATCTGGAGAACTGGAAGTTGAACTCACCCCACAGGTAAGCTTTTCCCAAATTAACCCATAAGCACAATTAATATTCTCCCAAATTACTGAATGATATAAAATGAGCTCCCTAACTTCAGACCTATCACTTACTATAGCATTATTTACTAGCTCACTGACTTAAAAAGTGGGAGAAGTTTGTAAGGTTAATATCAAGTCATTTAAGGATTCTTGTTATTCAATAAACATTGTATCAACTGTATATAAATATTTTTCAGGAGCTAGAGAATAGTTCTTCTCGAAAACATCTTTCAGCAGTAGAATTGTTGGATGTTTTGGAAAATGCCTTAATATGAGTATATACAAGTAGCTTTAAACCTAATAAGCTTTCATGGTGGTGAACCACAGGGCACTCTGGCTGAGCGTGTTCGAGCAGGAGGAGCTGGAATAGCAGCTTTCTTCACACCTACCGCCTATGGCACCCTCATTCACGAAGGAGGGGCACCAATCAAGTACAACCCTGATGGCAGTGTAGCCATTGCCAGTGCTCCAAGGGAGGTGAGTAGATTAGCTGCAACACAAACATAAGCGGATTTTAAGATACTGAGTTTATTTCTTTATTGTAAGTTAAATTTTTGGTTGGAAGAAAATTAAACTTAGTTTTTTGCTTCTGTTCCTTTATTGTAAGTTTAATTTTTAGTGAGCTCTAAGTGGTATTGGGCAATCTGATGTACTAATACTGCATTATGTTTAGATTTTACATGTGGAATGTACTTAATTTCAATTTAATATTCCATTCAATTGTGATTCCTTCTCAGTATCGGAAGTTCAACGGTGCAGATTTCATCATGGAGGAAGGGATCACTGGCGATTTTGCCTTGATAAAGGGATGGAAAGCTGATAAAGCTGGAAATGTTATATTCAGGTAGCTTTGTACTCATCAAATGCTATTTACTCTGGTGCTAATGCTATGTTGAAAGCCACTTTAAGTAACAAATACCCAATAGGTTATCTGTTCAGGTTAAATGTCACAATGAGTCGGTTTTATCAAGATTTCTTTATCGATGTCACAGAAAAACAACAAGTAACTTCAATCTGCCCATGGCTAAGGCTGGGAAATATACTATTGTTGAAGTGGAGGAGATTGTTGAGACGGGGATGATTCCAGCGGACAATGTTCATCTACCCAGTGTGTATGTACAGGCCATCATCAAAGGCGACAAATACGAGAAGAGAATTGAGGTAATCGTCAAGATCTTTGTGAAAACATGTCTATTTGATGGCTTACATTTCAATCAATGACCAACAATATTTACATTAAGAAGATTACTGATGTGCAACAATTTAAATCAATGCAACTTCCTTCATAACTCATCCTAGGAGAACACATGGATGGTTTTCTTTTTAGCATTGTCATTTGTCACTATCTCACTGATGTAGGGTGCCATAGTTGATATGCTTCAATGTCAATAATATGCTTCAGCGTTTAACATTATCCAAAGAAGAAGATAAATCTGCTACAGTTAGTCCCGCTCAGGAGATGAGAAATAAGATTATAAAACGTGCAGCTGTAGAGTTCAAGGATGGTATGTATGCCAACTTAGGTATTGGTATGCCTATGCTGGCCAGTAATTACATACCAGACGGAGTGACAATCCACCTGCAGAGTGAAAACGGACTTCTTGGCTTGGTAATCCATTGGTTTACATGTTTTACGAAAGAAATTTCACACTTGATATATTGGGTTCACATCAGTGTTAGTAACATGCTGTTTGACACATCATTGAATTGTTCCCTCTGCTGTCTTCTCCAGGGAAGCTACCCAAAACCAGATGAGGTAGACGCTGACCTCATCAATGCTGGCAAGGAAACAGTTACTTCAATACCTGGCTCAGCTTTCTTTTCTAGTGATGAGTCATTTGCAATGATAAGGGGGTAAGAGTTTGACATTTCTTCCACATTTCACCAATAATGTAATCTTACCTAACTGATTATATCTTTGTAATGGATTGTATTTTTATTTCGACAGAGGTCATATTCAGCTCACTATTCTGGGTGCAATGCAGGTGTCAAAGTATGGTGATATTGCCAATTGGATGATACCAGTAAGATTGCCCACCTTCATTGTAACTCAATGATTACTCAACAATATCATAACGTTTATACATGATCCATTTTCATAAAGTGTTGAAACAACTAAAAGTGTTATTTTGTAACGTTGAATGGATGGATATACATTGTACATTTGTAAACAAAAACTAAAATCAAAATGCAATGCAAAATGGTGATGTGAAATAACATATAATTTTTGATTCATGCGATTTGTTTGTAATTGCACTGATGCAGGGCAAGATGGTGAAGGGCATGGGAGGGGCAATGGACTTGGTGGCCAGTGCTGGAACTAAAGTGGTAGTCACTATGGAACACACAGCCAAGGTATTTAATCAAAGAACCATGTAGAAATAGTAATGGTTGC
>CM067350.1:58462249-58547249 GCA_034190875.2 Urechis unicinctus | reverse complement strand
CCTTGTAGGTGTTTGGGGTGTTGGTACTCTTGATCTGTGTGTCTAGTACATTAATGACACGTTTATGGTAAGAGTCAAGTTCCAGCTTCAGTTTCTGAACCTCACCATCTAAAGGTGGCGTCTTCTTTTTCTCTTCATAGAATTTCTTCTTCCAGTTGTCTCTGGCTGTAAAATATTGCATTAAATGTTACGTCAATAAAACTATTTCACTGTAGGGAGTTACATATTGATCAAATATCTTTTATCATGGATGCAATTCTGTAGTGACAACCGATAAAAAAATATCACAATACATTGTGCAGCTCTTTTGGTTAAATAGCCCTCATCAGTTTTTCACCAGTAGTCATTTGATGACCCTCTGACCAATAGATGATACATTTGACGTTGATACATATCAGCAGTTATGGTTATATGACCTTTACGTCGGTATTCACGGGAATTTTTCTGCAGCTGTTGGTGTCGCTTGACAAGTTCCTCTCTTTTCCGCCTCATCTCCTCCTTCTCTTCCTGTAATCTCTCTAATTCCTCAATCATGGCCTTTGCTGTTACACATTACACAGATAAGCTGTTACATATTTGTATTTCATCAGCAGATAATGCAAGAGTGTATTCATCCCGGAATATGATAACAGATACAATTGGCAGTATTTGTATGAGAATAAGAGAAATTGTATGGCTGTAAAAGTATAGATAGCTGCTGAGGTTTCTGATCCAGTTGTTTTCTTGTACATATAAATGGTGAAAATCTATGAAAGACTTACTTTCCCTGGCTGCCAAGGAGTTTGAATTATAGATCTTCTCCTCCTTCTCCTGCCTCCGTCTCCTCTCTGCTGCCCGCCTCGCTTCCTCAGCCAGTTTCTCTTTCCGTCGTGCCTCTTCAGCTGCCCTCCTTGTAGCCTCATCAGTGGCCCTCCTTGCTGCCTCATCAGCAGCCCTCCTAGCTGCCTCATCAGCAGCCCTCCTTGCAGCCTCATTAGAAGCTCTCCTTGCTGCCTCATCAGCAGCTCTCCTTTCTGCCTCATCAGTTCCCATTTTATCACTGTGATCAAAAACAAAATCCATTAACAAGTACATATAAATGTAAAGGCATGTTTAATCATAATCATATCTATTCTTGATTGAAACGTTTTTTGAGTTTTAATAATGGATCAAAGAGGTACATGACAACCTACCATTTCAAAGGCAATGCAACTATAGAACCAATGAGAAGTCATCTCATGGTACCATGTGTTAGCAAGACTACATGTTCACAAGCTCAACTCACTTCAGATCTAGCTCAGCCAAATGAAAGGCTACCTAATAATCACCACTACAGGCTTTAGAATTCTACATTTGCTGGTTATTTTTTCCCCCAAGTTAATCAGTATTTCAAAGAATTTATGATGATTACCAAAATAATGACCTCAATGACCGAGGCATCGCCATTGATGTCATAACTTTGCAACATTGAACCCAGCAAATGTACAATTTTGATATCTAACTGGCCAATAATGAAGCAATACATGAAAGTCTAATGGTATAATTACAATAGATTCAATATTACTTTATTCTACATGGCAAATAAATTTTGGCTAGAAGAGAAACATTCAGTAGTTATAAATACCATCACAAACACTATTGTTCTCCATCACATACCATGTATCACAGGTAATGCTTATAATAGACAACAATTTTCGTAAACAAAAATATACAGAAGTAAGCAGAAATTACTGATCAAGGTATACATTAGATTTCTCAATACATCTCATAAATATCATACAGATATATCAAAATAAATAAAGCACAATTATTGACTTTTGATCCCTTTTATAAGTTAATGAAAGAGGTATAATGTTACAGTAAGTTCAACAAAGTAATAAAATAATGAAATATTTGAAAATATTTACAGTAATTTGGTGTCACAAATAACGATACACAAATAAACACTCAGAATGCTCATTGCAACAAATTGAGGCTGAACCAAATGCTTGGTCAGTAGCAAGTCTAGTACAACGAGGTAAGACTACTTGGTGTAAGTATTCATGGGAAACCTTGTGGTGCCACATGGCATATATTACAATGCTACACCAACCCAACCACAGTCCTCTTCTTTAAATTGACAACTGTCATAAAGAACTAGCACCCAATTTGGTGTTCTGATAAACATGTCAACAATAAGCATCATTAAAGAAGGCTTTCTAACAAGATATTTGTCCAGTTTGGAAGGCAAAGTAAAGAAACAAATTGGGAAATACACACTTACAATAGCACCATGTTATCAAGGTAACGATATCCAAACCCAAGCAATGTTAATCACATAGCAATGACATTGACATGAAAATGCTCACATCATAACCCACATATTAACCAGCTCAAAGAGTGCAGAAATAATCTCAGTGATGCTGTTTTAACCACCATGTAACATAGCAGTAACAATATACAAGTGTAAGAATGTGTGTGTGATTCATACATATCACATGGAGCAGTATTGATTAGTAAATCTAAAATATAAGTGGGATGTAGACATTGGCAATTTTGAAATAAATCAGTGTCTATGAAAGGTCAGGCAATATGGATGATGATCAAGAACAGTAATTTATCTTCCAGGCACGAACACAAACAATTCATCCATCAAAATCCATTCATCATCCATTCATAACAACTACATAATATATTTGAGTCACAGAAGGAATGTTTTGCAGTGATTTTACAGTAAATGAATGTCACAGAGGAACAAAGCTACGGTCTTGGAGTAACCAAGGCAGGGGCTTGGTAATCTGATGTAGGAACTCCATGTTGCATGGCCTGAAACTGCTGTGACCTGGTTATGGTCACATTGATTTTCTTTTGTGTAAGTTCAGCTCTAAGAGCCCTGAGATCAGTTTCAGCCTGGGCCCGCAACTGTCAGGTGAGGGAAACAAACAATAGAAAGTGTTTTCTATCCATAGGTAAAGAAATAATCGTAAAATGTTGTGTACAAGACGCAACATTTTTACCAAAATATATACACATTGTGGATGACGGTAATTGTTTTCATTGTGTAAGAATGGTTTATGCCAAATAAAAATTAGGATAATATTTTAAGAAATTTGTAAAACAGAATCGAACACAATCCCGACCTTCATTTCAGCTGTAAGCCGCATCTTGACATTCTCTACTTTGCGCTGGTAGTCGTCTATGTCATGTTGATATCTGGTGGCTTGAATCTTTAAGTTGTTCTGTAAACAGATTTACAATAATATGAAACCTTGAAACCAACTTAAAAAAAATTAATGAACTTTCACATCAGTTTCCCAGAAACAAGGGCTTCCACAATTTGGATTGGTCAGTAAGAGAACACGAATCATCATAAGATGTCTTCTAAATATCATAATGAGATGAACTCCTCAATCAGATATTATGTTCTCCATTGGTAGTGAACAGATAAAGACACTGTGTTATGTTCAAGGAGTTCATCAAGTTCACTGGCCCCCACCCTTTGAGACAGACAAGTGCATTGGTGTCATCAGTTTACTTTAATATAACTTAAGTCAAGTTTGTAAACGGTCATGAGTTTTATTAGTTCATCATGGTAATATTTACACAGGAAGGTGGGTTTTTTTGTTAGTAAGAACGTTCTTATATTAACAAGAACCGAAAACACACATATTGAATGATATGTGGAATGCATCTGGTAAGCAAATCAATAATGTCCTAACACTTTGGAGAGACCTTGATTTCCCTGAAGTATTGCTTCTTACCCACAACAACACCATCCCTAACATTTAGACATGAATCGCACATGCCTACAGGCAGGTCTATTATAACACCCATGAGTGGTAGGTTAGCAACTGCCAATCAAATCATCCCTCTCTATCAACAAGTCTGTTTGATTCTCTCCAGTCTGATTGGACTAGTAATGTGGAGAGACAGAGCTATATAGCCTTGAGGAAGCAATTGTGTGCATTAAGAAATGAATAATTCAAGGTGACTTTTTGAGACCTAGTGAAAAGGTGTGGCATCATGGTGAAGCTTATCAAGCTTATTGGGCTTTCAATGGAGCATAAGCTATTGATTGGACCAGACAAGAGCAGGAGTAGTACAAAGTGCTTGTTTTTACTAGCATGACATTGGGTGCCACAGAATGGAATATGGATTGGTTAAACAGGGGTGCCAAAGAAATGGGGGGTGCCAAGAGAGTTGGGTCGCTCTAACAGGGGTGCTAAAAGAGAGGTTGGGATGGGTCGCTCAAAGAGGGTGCCAAAGAGAGGGGGTGGGTCCAACAGACGCTCTAACAGGGGTGCCAAAGAGGGGAAAGAGTGGGGTCAACAGGGGTGCTAACAGGGGTGCCAAATAGAGGGGAGGTGCCAGAGATGGGTCACTCTAACAGGGGTGCCAAAGAGAAGTTGGGATGGGTCGCTCTAACAGGGGTGCCAAAGAGAGGTTGGGATGGGTCGCTGTAACAGGGGTGCCAAAGAGAGGTTGGGATGGGTCACTCTAACAGGGGTGCCAAAGAGAGGTTGGGATGGGTCGCTCTAACAGGGGTGCCAAAGAGAGGTTGGGATGGGTCGCTCTAACAGGGGTGCCAAAGAGAGGTTGGGATGGGTCGCTGTAACAGGGGCTCAAAGAGAGGTTGGGATGGGTCAACAGGGGTGCCAAAGAGAGGTTGGGATGGGTCCAAAGAGAGGTTGGGATGGGTCGCTGTAACAGGGGTGCCAAAGGGAGGGGAAGATAGATCACTCTAACAGAGGAGCCAAGGTAGGGGATTATGGATTGCTCTTACAAGGGTGCCATAGGTGGGGGAACATAGGTAGCTCTGTTAGCTGAATATAGCATATATATTTGACTTGAATCTAGAAAACACTTTTTCGTTGTATTCTTGTGTATTCAAGTTGAACGTGCTGGCTTTTTGTTCAAATACAGAACAATATTAGCCTCAATATTTTTGTTAGAAACAACCATATATTCAGTGCAGGTATATTAGTACAACCATATATTCAGTGCAGGTATATTAGTACCAGTAGCTATATGTATAGCAAAATACAATTAGTAAGGTGTTAGTTGCATTACTATATCTACCCCCCAAAAAATATTTCAAAATCTAGGAGCACTATATGTCAAACAAAGCTGATATTACCACAACAAAAACATTGGTATACCAGACGTTTGGTGCAACATCACTGTGTCTTTAATATAGGCTGCATGAAGTTATATAACAGCATATAAACAAGATCATCTCTGCACAGTTAGTATTTGGTCTCCGATGTTAGAAGAAGGGTTCCTGGTGATTGCTATGAAGGAAATCAGCATTGGAAATAATATGCTGAAGAAATACGTGTGGGAACATGAAGGATGCCTAAATTACCAAACTATCAATAACATGGAGGCAATGCTATGAGACACTGTATGGTGTGTTCAACACAAGGGAAACAATCACCTACGAATTCTCAATGATACTACGTAGAATAAAAGTGCATCCTCCTGTGGAAATACAGAGAGTGATTTGACCATGCATATAGTTCACAGAGAGCATGCCTAATGAATATTTATATACCTCTGAGTCTGGCTGGTCCTCCTGAAAAGACCAACATGGGAATTTATCTGTTGAATTCAGATGAAAATCAACATGTATCTAGAAACTACAGTTTTGATCATCACCTCGTCACATTTCTGCTATTTGATATGTAAAGAGATTAATTTATAATCTGATCAAGACATCAGTTCACATATATTTTACGATAGCACCGTAAGAAATAGCTTTGACCAGCAGGGAGTGATGGTGAAATACATGTGTTAAATGATGAGCTACACCCACAGCATTTCATACTTTAACTAACATGACTAAGCTAGTGTAACATTTTCACATTCAACCAGCCTTTGATGTGATTAATGTTGTTGGAATGTTGTTGAATAAGTAAATGCAGTCATGAACTTTATATCAAAAATATATGGGGACTATGGTATCCACCTCTGCCATACCAGAGAGCACATTAATTAGAGGGCTATAAATTTAAACCTTGCTGTGTCTACAAAAGCTACTGGAGTTGGGATGGAAGCACAGCAAGTGATTGGTATGCCACTGCTGTCAACAAAATCTCCCCAATGATGCAAACTGCCGTGTTGAGCAAAAGTATAGTCTTAATATTATCTGTGGATGGCAAATATTCTGCACACTATTAACACTGGGACTGTAATTGTCAAATCAAGCCACACCCACTGAGCCAGGTGAAAACATTAGCTTACTTTTGAACATAGTAGATTATCAAAGCAAGCTTCTGATTATGCCCTTTATCAATTCCCTTATAGAGGACATCAATTCTTGGAATTCATTGAACCAATCATTTAAAAATCAAAATCAATGATTGACCTTAGAATCAACAATGTTATTTCATGCCAAATATTATAATGGATTTCAATGATAATGAGAACACTTGCTATGCATAATGAACTGTTCAAAAGCATGTCAGGAAAGAAAAGGACACCATATACACTGATTCAGAATACCACACTCACTCTGACCATGGTCTCTTTGCAACCGCTGAGTCAGCACAATTTCAGAAGTGGAAAAAAAATCACTGTTAAAATAACTATGAGAAACTAACAATTGACAAAGCTTATCAAAGATATTCATTTAGTTTATTTTGAATGCAATGTCAGCTCACCTCATTCATTTAGTTTATAGAGTGGGCTATTTCCATGTTGCTATTCATAATGTAGTGTTGGTAGCTATCAAGAATTAAGTTTTCAATTTTAATATATTTTTATCTTATTTTAACATGGATAGGTTCACCAATTAATTAGCATTAACTATATTTTGTTTACTATCAAAGTTAAAAACAGAATAAGAGGTGAGCTGAATCACGCATAATCAGAAATGACTCCACATCTAAAAGAAAACTTCAAATGTTTTGATACAAATTACTGAATGTCAAATGACAAAACTCATTGATCACATAAATAAAAAACAGTATGGGATTCTGCATACAGTGTAGCTATAGTTGAATTAAACACTGCAACACACTAGCGTTTTTGTATCTACCGTACTGACCAGTTGTGAGGGTTCCCCCGGCCGGCGATGGCTTTGTGCATCCTTTTTACTGCTCTCTAGTGTTGACATAATACGACGATGAAGTGAATCAAGCTCCTGGCGTAAGCGGTTGGTTTGGTCTTCCAAGGGAGGTGTCTTTTTCTTCTCATCAAAGTATTTCCTCTTCCACACATCTCGGGCTGAAGTAAGAATGTTTGCTCTTTGGCTCAGTTGATATCACAAAATTGCAGCAAAGTAGCTGGGGCAGAGAACATTTCACTCTTTCCCATGTTTATCTGGATAGCTGAATTGCTGTTCCCTTTGTCTCAATCATACATAATCAAAAATGCAATAAGAGGGAAGAGTTTCTATCTAGCGGAGCATGACTTTTTTTGTCTATCAAAAGTGACTCATTTGTTACTTTGAAAGCATTATTCAACCTTCAAATTTCTTTTCATTTACCCAATGTGCTACTCTTACGCCAGATGAATCACTTTGTATCTGACATATCCAAAGGTGGACCAGAATAGAATAGCAAGGTCCTCCATTGTTGATTTCTAACCAATTTGTCAATTCAACGAATGTAGATGGTCACACCACTTACTCGGCCAAACATTCAAAGGCTGAACTTGAGCCAATCCTCCAGCTATACATAAGCTTTTAATGGTTAAGTGCCATTAGCTCAGCTGACCTGGTCACCCGATAATATGTTGTTACCTTAGCCAAGTTGTCACTGGATTAAGGATAAGCCCCATTGTCAGCTCAACATAGCCAATATGCTGGTGGCTAAGCCAATAAGTTTGGCAGCCCTTTATAGGTACTCAATGCAAACTGACAAATAACTGTTGGTAGAAATATAAATGGCACTTCTCATTAGTTTATGGCTGTGGTACAAATCCCTCAGCCAATATTGTTCTAAGGACAGAAACAGCTCCTATATAATATTCAGGATCAAATATATTTAATAAAACATAGCATAGCAATGCATGCCATTACCTTGGTTGCGCTTGTTGCTGGAGCGATGTTGTAATGACTTGATGCGTTTGACAAGCTCTTCCCTCTGGCTTTCCATCTCTGTCCGGTTTCCTCTTAGACTCTCCAGTTCACTCAGTAAGCGAGCCTCTGCGATCAAATCAGTAATATTACATTTGTACTTTGTGAAGGGTCAGCACAGCAAATAGTGTACCAGGTAATCTTCCATACTGATAAAATGGAGACCTACTCTCGTCTGCATTACTGGAGGACATTTGTTGGGGAGATGCATATCTTTCTCGCTCCTCTTCCTGTTGCCTCCTGGCATTCTCCTCATTTCTCCTCCTCTCTTCCTCCCTTCTCAGTCTATCCTCTTCTTCCAACCTTTTTCTCCTCTCTTCTTCCTCTTTTCTTAACCTTTCAGCTTCCTCTTTTCTTCTCAGATTCTCTTCCTCCTCTGCTCTCTGCCTTTCCTCCTCTTCCCATCTCAACCTTTCCTCCTCTAACTGTTTCTCTTCAGCTGCCCTTTTCCGTCTTTCCTCTTCCTCTAATTCCCTTCTTCTTCTTTCTTCTAGCTCCCTTTCATGGATTTTGCGTTCCTCTTCCTCTTGCAATTTTCTTCTAATATATAAGGTAACACCAGTCATTAAAAAAATGTGACTACAAAAAACACCCCCCCCCCCAGCAAAAAAGTGCAGAAATCATGAAAAATAAAGAGAAGAATACAACCGACAAAGACCAAACCATAAAGGAAAAGGAAAAGTTGCTTGCATGCATGAAGGGAAAAACCACTCTCCTGCAGTGGAAAATAATAAAGAACATAGGAAGAAGACCTACTGGTGATATTGGCCGCGCTCAGCATCCACTCGGTGCACAGGACCAGTGTCATAACTACGCCTCGTGTGCTGGGGATTCTGTCTATAGATTGGCGACTCAGACCTGCGGAGGTCTTTCCGATTGTTCTCATTTCGCCTGTAAAATTATTTGTTTACATCTGCATGCAGTGATCACAAAGATAGGAGAACCCTTCACCACTAGTGATTGTAGACCATACCAAACATTGGGTATTTGCGCTCTTCACGTAAATAACCCATAAGATACACATATCAATGATAGATATGGTTAATTTATATACAAAGCTGATGTTGAGTTATAGCCATTGATAGTCGCCTCACGCATATCAAACAAAGCACAAATGATGCCAGAAGTTAAAAAAAAAAACTATGAGGGGCTAGACTATAGAAAAATCAAACAAAGAATAATCAATGTAGGCTATCTACGTTCAAACCATTAAAAAAGAAGAATAATAGTTTAAATGCTTGCACAGTATTTGTCACAGGTCAAAGAGTATTGTACACTATATAAGTTTGAATTTGAAACTTTAACAAGCCAATGATTTTTACCACACAATATTGACAAGTAGAGCTGTGGATGAAACAAGTATGACTTACCGAAGGAGATCTTCTAGCCGTTGCCGTTCAAGTTCATCCATATCTGAAACGCCCGAGTCTGCTTCACTTGTGATGTGCTTATTGTGAGGTGCTGAATTTGGCGGATTGGAATCTTTGGTTGGGGATGGGGGATGACTGGGGATGAGAACTGGGGGTTGAAGGGACACTGGGGACTCATGTGGGGTGGCACTCATGGGAGAAAATGACCGGTCATCATCATCAAGAGGCTCAGGTGAAGTGACCAGAACTTGGGCCTGTGGGGAGGATGGTGGGCTATACTGAGATGACTTCTCTTGGTTGAAAGGGGTAGGGGGCCTCCTGATAGGTGCCTCTGATTTGTGATGTGTTTCATTGTGGTCAGGAGTCCATGAGACACGTTTGGGTGAAACTACATGACCTGTGTCAAAGTTGGTTTGTGTTTGAATGGCTTTGTGTCTATGGTTATGGTTTTGTTGTTGAAAATGACTTGATTTTGTCGAAGGATTATGAGCTAAATCTGACATTGTGCTGTCATCTTGACCTGTGATGGCAGGACAAAATGGACAAAGATCTGTGAGCAATCCACACATTTCTAACTCCTACTTACAGTCACTATTAAATGATGAAGCAGTTATCTATCACACATGAATAGAGCATTGCTTTCTACAAGAAATCAAACTTCCAGGAATCAGACTTGACCTTAGACAGAATCCCAAATTGGCTTGTGACATAAAAGTGAAGACTAATCTACAAAGGTTGAAAAAATATGAATGCTAACATAATTTACTTTATCAAGCAAGTCAATGGAATTTCTACAGAGTAAGTACAAAAGCTCACATGCTCTGGGTGAGGTATCAGCAGTGCAAGGTGTTAGCAATGACCTAGGTCATAAGGTCAAGGTGATATGCAAGGAAAGGAACATTAGCCGTGTGTGACTGTGAGACAAAGCAAGCTGCAAATGGAGTGAGGGGCTGAATTGTGACAAGCGGTAGAGCAGTAGGGTCTAGGATAACATAACAATCAGATAGGATTATACTCTTAGTGAAAAAAAAAAGGAAATGCTCCTGGAGGGGACGGGGAGTGGGGTTACAGGGTTAGGTGCACACTCACAAGACACAACACAGGTGAATGCAATTACAAACATAAACCTTTCTGGTAGTTAATATCTGATGCAAATGTAGCTATAGCAACATATACTAATGGTCTGGTTCTCAAACACATTAGATCACTCTTGTATTACAGAATGCATGTATGTATTTGTGTGTGTACATACATGGGAGTGCAAGCATGTGTGCACATTTGCACGTGTGTGTGTATCAGATAATCATATCAGTATATTGCATCAAGCTGTTAGTCCATGAAGCAGGCATTGACTGCTATACTGATACTCTAGCCAGAAAGATATAATTTCATAAGAAAGAACAATCTAGACCCAAAATCAATTAAGGCAGGTCAAAAGTTACACTGATAGCTTTGTGCAGCAGCACATGCCAAGCGTTTGAATATCATAAGTTATGCATATATGTTCAAAAAGCAATGCAGGTTCCCAAAATAGTGTGCTTTAGTAGATCCGGTGAAGATGACAGCACAGCATTGAAATGGTGATCATAACAGTAGATGTGATCAAGCGCATGAGGCAGCGTGGGGCCCGCATTACTGAGAATCTGGTGCATGTATGATAAATGCTACCTGGCAGACCATGATGTGGAGATGACAGGACTGTATCATTGATATAGTCACTGGTACTGGGTGCAACAGTTCATTCACAAAAAACCATTGTTAAACTACACATGCAAACATGCTCATAAGCTCAATTGCTAAATCTGTCATTTGTAAAGTGAGATCATGTGGTGAGGAATGAGAACCCGTCAATGAAAACATAGGCTGCATACTGATCTGCGGTAGCCAAAATTTCATGCACTAGACATTGAGGGTTTCATATAACATCACAGGACTCACAACAGTGCAGATCTACAGCAAACCAGCATGTGAATTCAAAATGCAATTGAGAGCTAAGGGTGCAATCCTTCATCAAAAATAGGTTATATACACAACATTGGTGTAGGCTTTTATGTCACTGGAAACCAGAAACTATCCCCTATTATTCACAAAACAAAACACCGAGGTATGTGAGTGGGCATTTAAATCACAACAGATGGTGGATGGAGTTATAACTATGTTAGGGCACCTGTTTGGATGGCCTTGTTGCTGTTGGGGATGGGAGGGATGACAGGGTGTCCACTGAAGTCGGAGCGGTTGCTGCGCTGAGTGTCGACTCTACTGGAAGATGAGGAGGCGCCACTGTAGGGCATCTCCTGCCACAACGCAGCCTCCAAGACATAGATCTCAGGAGCATAAGTCTGGGACAATCAACAACAATTATATTAAAAGGGTCCAGTAGTGAATTAGCTTGGTTAATATAAATATAAAGTAATAACTGTCTTGCAATTTGTTAATTGTGCTAAAGCAGGTCAGGCTTGAGTCCATCAGCTTTTATAATATTTTGCTCAATACAATCTAACATTAGTGTTGAGAAGGTATAGGCCAAACATATATGATACTATGAAGATTAAAGCTCCATGATTGTGCACAAAACGCCCTATGGTTTGACCCCAGTTTTGCTGATAGGTCCATAGAAACTAGGATCGATGTCCTCAAGTAATGTGATTAATGACACCACTTGAGGTGGTTTTTGTTGCAAAGCCTCACCTAACCCCTTACATTCAACCAAATTACCCTACACAAAACTTGATGACCCCAGCAGAAAAATAAGGTTCAGGTGAGGTCAACAAATGCCTATAGCTATTTATAATCTATTCCACAATGTGACAGTAATGCACAAGGAACACTGGGAAAGACAAGTAGTTTTAGGAGTGATCATGACTTATTAGGATGAAAAGTAAGTTACTACCACACGTTCAATGTGTCCAAGTTACAACACGCAGCATGCTTATCAAGGGCTTCCACAAAAAACATACAATTTGACCGCATGCTATATCTAAGGTCACTGAGAACAACGTCTGATAAATGAGCCCTATTGGGCATAGGTGGTTAAATCTGTGCCTATACATAAAAATCACCCACAACATGATCACACTTGGGTGTCACACGTGCCCCAACACAACAGCTTCAATGCGGGATTCACCTTCCTCAGATTCAAGTCAGGTATTCAGTGTAGTCTATCTCAGATGCTTAACATGCATGTGACCACGAAAACCAATAAACCTGGTGTGAACTGCTGTGTAGAATTAAGCAGGTAGTTTGCAACTAAAACCAACATTCTACTTTACCTGTAGCACCTTTCCACAAAATCAATTAATGAAACTGCCAAAAGATAAATCACATCCTTGATTGGATTCCTTGCATCCTCCAACAGTAATCAAACAGTGATTAAACAGTACTCAAACAGCAAAGACTGTCAATGTCAAGGCCAAACAAGGCATACTGCTGATAAGGAAAGTACTATAACCGGTGACTGCTTTCAAGAGGCCAGTCATATGGATTCAGATTCCTGACATATATAAACAACTGGTGTATTTATCTGGAACAAGGGAGAGTGGGCACCAAACTCTTCTATAGCATAGCAACTAGAAGTATCCTCAAGGGTGTTGATATGTGTAAACACTTAGAGGAATGTGTGACACTTGGAGATGAAAGGGTGTAGATTAATCAAAGCGGCTATTATAATACTCAATATTCACAATTCAAAACCACTCTGCCTAATTCTTAATGGTTTTTGTAAGTCTACATATTGATTGATAAAAGGTTGATTTCCATATGAAATACTGAAGTCGTGCTAAGGGTGGCAGACCGTATCAAAATACAGGACTATTTAAAGACACCAGGTACTCATATCTTGTTATTTTCATTCAAAGCAGTATATTTGATCTAACACTATCCACACAAAGCAAAACATCTTGGTTATCGCAAACCAAACAGGATCACCACAATAAACTTCCAATAACAACGTACCTGAGGAGGTATGAAGTTTTTGGCTTTGATCACCTGTTCTTGCTTAGGACGGATCTGAAGCAAACAGGATGTCACATGTATAGCACAGAAAACAGGGGTCTAATTTACATTCATCTATTCATGAACACGTACCAATTCCCGATATAAAAACACCAACAAGCAGGACAGGGGCATCAGAAGCCTAACAAACTGATGACCTGTTGGAAGTAAATGCAATCTTGCTATGTCTGACATTGCAAACGTCCATCATAAAACTGGGATGATAACTTAACTGTTTATGTTATACTTCAGACATTCACAGGAAGAAAAGTTCAAAATCACAACATACTTGGATGGGGACTGTCAGAGTAAATAAGATTCAGTCTTTCCTCAGTAAGCCACTTAATGCCACCAACAATAAATTTTACCACAATTTTTTTTAAAGAAATCAATTTCAAAATTGCACTTGGTGTTACAATCCTCTGTGTATACATCATCTTATTTCATAGCTCAGCCAACAAGTATGTCAGTTGCATTTGTTGAAACAAGCTTTAGGATAAACAAATATTGTGTAAGAACACTGCCAACATCACTGTTGTCTTAATAAGCCCAAATCATCAGCTAGTGAAACCTAGTGTTGGCAGACGATTAGAAATGCATGTGGCAGCTTATGAAACCATCACCTAACCACAAACACTAAATCAATGTCATAAGCTCTCTGAAGAGCCCCCATGAATAATTCAACTACCTGTCTGCCCAGAAAGATAGGTATATAGGTATTGGAGAGCACAATAAAATGCAATTCTGATCATGTAATCGCAGGAGAGAAACCTTTGCAGGAAACTGGCAACCAACACAGGAAAGTGCAACTGATCGTTTACTCCATCCTGCCTGAGGCATACATTATGAGTCGTGTTATTCCTTATTGTCATGGAAGTGGCAATAAACAATGGAGCAATATTAACCAGATCAATGAAGTGCTAACAGGACGACTCTGAGCTTTGAGAGAACAGCATCAATTGTTGTAGCAAGACAAGGGATGAGGAACCTGAAGCATTGATTTGTGATTCATCCACAAGCATCTTAATTCCACATGAGACTTGAAGTGCATTAAGATTGATCCTGAGGATGGGCATGAAGGAGGGTCTAGTCAAAGCAGATGCATGACTGATGTAGGGTGAGGTTTGTGAGGTTTAGCAAAGGTGGGAAATGCTATTTACAAAAATAGACCCCAAATAAATGGCAGACAATCTTTTTCATTTCAAATCAAGGCAGTGATAAACTGTACAGTATAATAGTTAACAGTACATGTGAAAATGCACTCCTCAAGATAATATGCAAGACTTGATTATACCATTATTTCACAAAAATAGGATATTTGTAACTCACACGTGTAAAGCATCGTCCAACACTTTTAAGGAAGACATAGTCTCTAGGGAATGCCTCAAAACCAAGCTGACTTTCCACTTCTTCTCTCAGTGAATATACTGTACTCTCTGGATGAACTCTGTAAATATAAATACCAAAATATCAAAACTATTATAAATCCACCACAAAATGTAAACATATTTGATGCATTGAAATTAACACATGCCACTTTAGAAGAGCAAAAAAACACCTCAAACACAAGTTCAAATTGTCAAAGATATAAGCTGCATTATTTAACTATGCTTAATCAATTCCACAAAATATTAGGAGTATCACACAAAGAAAGCAAGTTTAACTGGGAAATACACCCCCCACAAACCCACCACAGTGGCAGCGGTCACAATCAATTTCATTACCCTAAGCTGGCAAAGGCATAACCAACAATGGGTTTGCTCATGCAGCTAAATTATCATTTCATTATCTTCCATAAATTTCTAAACTACTGTTGTCAAGTCAGGAAATAATGGGATAATGCTTCGTGGGAGTACAATGAGTTGCAGGAGACTGGCCGCTTCAGTGAGCAGGAGATTGGTTTGTAGTACAGGTGTGACAGGTCTGATGCATCACAGGATTTGATGATAGTCGTTTTGGTCATGCTCCATAACACTATCTCATTGAATGCCACTCAACGCATGACAAAACATGCTCCACTTGATGTTTTACAATTCAATGTAAAGAGGGGAGGGTTTTATAGCCAGTCTTGATATACTGGTTACGGTGATGGGTAATGAAGAAGAAGAAGAGGAAAGAGAAGAAATAAAAAAAGAAAGACAGAAAGAAAGAAATTAAGATAGCAAGAAAGAAAATAAAGAAAAGTGATGAGGATGATGATGATAACATTGATCGAGGCACTAAAGTCTCTAACACCCTCATGCATAGCAATACGTATATAACTGCAGGTCTTTATTCACAAGAAGCTATGCATAAGAGCTATTTGGAGACTCAAGTACATGTTATGATGATAATGATAAAGATTCTGATGAGTATGACGATGGTGATTATCCTTATTACATCGGAGAGATGTTAATGAGAGAAAATGGCACAACAGTAAATAGCATCATCTCAAGTGTCACATAGTGTCTGTGGTAAATGAAGATGAATGATGTATGTATTCCAACAACTGTGACCCAAAGCACAACCGTGCTTAACCATATGGTGGACTTATATCATCAATCCAATGACCAGATACAAATATACTCATAGTTCTTCACGCTAACACACACCTCCTAGAATCAACAGCTAATACTGCACTGCTGTGGGTTCAAACAATTATGTAACAAAATAGAGCACGGTGTCCAAGGAAGTAATTGATCCATCAACAGTAGAGCTCTAATGTTTCACGATACCTTATAAAGCCAGCAGAAATGGTGTCATTGATTATTTCTTTGACGGCGCTGTTGAGCGTTTCACGCCATAGGTCCGGAGGAACAATATACACGTGGATATCCACCAACTGCAAACACAGCGACAATCAATATAAGAAGTTACGAACATGGCTGTCCAGACCTTATCTGTACATTTACACAATAACAAAGCTTGCTCTCTCTTAGTGCCATCAACTGTAGAACAGTCATTTAAAAATATTAGATGCAATGTTCATGACTTAAACATATGTTAAATACTGCTCAACAATTTCCTAAATCAAGAAATGACAAAACAATCCATTTGGTCTCAGAATACATCAATTAAAAAATAAATATTTAATATTTTATAAAATTGCTCATGCAATAACCACTTTTACAAGATTTCCTGAATCAAGAAATGTCCAAAAACTACATTTGCTTTTAAGATTGAATCAATCAATCAATCTGAATACATTGATGTATTTCCTATAAACGGTATGTGAAGGTAACAGGTGGTACCAATTCAGTTACTGGGTAGTGTCAAAGAAATATAAATGTGTGAAATGCAACACTGAACAAACAAACAATACTGGCATTGACATAACTGGAAACGGCTAGTGCGCATATTTGCCATGGGGAGCAGAGAGAAAATGCATGGGCAATACACTGAGAGCAGAGAGCAAGGAGAGGAAATGTCGCAGCTGGATTGAATATGTATTGCTGGAATGGGTCATTTGGTGATTATGCCATTGGTTTGGGTAAAACAGTCCACTTAAGGCCACAGCAAGAGCACAATCACCAGAGCTTTGGAATTAGGAAGATAAATCAAGCAGCATGCCAATATCTATATTGGACTATTGTTGAGCCGGGATCAATGACTAATCCAGCCCACAAAAGTGTGAAGTCAAGTTTCAGGCCACTGTAGAACGCAATTTATAGGCTGGTAGTTTGGCACTAGTCTTTACTAACACAGGATAAGTTTCCAACAAATGTAAAATTGCCCCAGCCCACATTATGATTGTGTTGGCTAACTTGCAATTGCTGACATGGGATATGATATATTCACCCAACACTGTGTTGTGATTGCCATCAAAAGAATACTGCAAGGAGACCCAATGTGAACAACAAAATAACAACCAAATAAAATGGTGGCAAACACCCAACATAACAGCTTAAGGAAGTGCGCATTGCTTAACAAAGCCTTCAACCTTGACAGGATACCACCACACCCATCCCTGTCCACACTCCCCACCCAACCACCAGAAAATTCAACAGAACCATGTTTGCACAGATATAATGCATGAGCAACTGTAGCAAGACCAACAGAAGACGCCTTCTTAGTGAAGTTTCTGTGTATGACAACATTACATGAAATAATCATTGGGTCACAAGTCAACACAGGACTATAAGCCTGACTAATGGTGGATAAAACATATATATAAATATATATATATATATATATATATATATATATATATATATATATATATATATATATATATATATATATATATATATATATATATATATATATAATATCAAACTCCTGGTGACACATGCTGTAACTACAGTTAGAATAGTTCAATCCTTGTAGTTACCTGATAAAACATTTATAAAAGTTATTGTGGTGGAATGAATCTCTTAAACATGTTTGAATGACTTTTGGCTTCTTCTCGTGGAGTGCTGTAACTAAGGTGATCATAAGCACTTGCGATTGAGAACATTCAACAAACCCCTCCCTGAGCAACCTGAGAACACTACCGTAATTTCCTGCCACGATGAGAGTGCAATATTTATATGTCATCAAAGAGCAGTTCTTTGAAACAACCATGGTCAAGAACACAAATCTTTTGATGAATCATCATTACTTTTCTAGCTCCAAAGAAATTCGAACAAAGGATTGTTCGACAGAAGCAAACAATAACCACAAAACACATGCTTTACATTGCTTTGAACCTAAGGAGGTTGTCAACTTTATAATGTTTACTCTTGGTGTGTATATGTAAACTCCTAGGCAAGTCTAAGCTACCCAGCTCTGGAGGCCTGAGCTCAATTCACCATTAAGTGTTGACCTCTCAAACCAATGAGCCAGCCACTAAGATTTAGAGCTAGCCAAATAGGGCACTGTCCCAATATTTCTGGGATTAACCAACCCTATATGCAAACACTTATTGACTTACAGTGACTACAATACCTCAACACTGTATTGTGGCAGCAACTAATCAGGAAGAACAAAAGAAATTAACACACTGACTTTCTATGAGGGACAATCAAAACTATGCAAAGGTTCTGCAGGGACCGGAATTCATTTTGCATGTCATTTTCCATTTTACACACATTACCTCCCAAACAACACCAAGTTTCTGCACACATAAACTGCTAGTGAGACGAGTGGTTATGGTGAAGCTAATGCCAATCTCTAGAAGTGTTAGCGCAAACAATGCCAACAAGGTAGGTAAACCTTCATCAAGGACTTTTCATGAATGCATGTTGTTAAAGTCCCTTCTTGACAACGAAAAAATTACACATCCACTCCTTCTCATAATTATATCACTGATGTCAGTAGTGTTGTTATTTTTGATAAAAACATAAAGTGCAATCAATTTAAACTTATCATAAAATGGATAAGATTATCCATCCATTTCATCTGTAAAGGTTTACATTCAGTAACCACTCCACTGATCCTGGGAATTTTCTTGACCATATAATTCTCCTAATCAGTGGATATTGAAGTCAGAGTGGTCATAAAATGTTTCACACAATCATATGGTCAACCCCTCTCACCACGCATACAGTCAGCACATAAGTGCCTATGCCAGGTAGGTTGATAGGATATACAACCTGTGTCTGATTGGCAACCGTATAAGCCTTGCAATATATGATAAGCCAACCTAAACTTTACATGCACTTGTCTTAAACCATGTGACGAATCGATTACAACAGATGCAGTACATTACATACAAACCAGCTTAGCTTGTGAACGAAAATCACAGATAAGTCTATTCAGCTAGGAAAACAGGATTCAAATAATAACTCGTGATTTTTGACAAATGCATATTTTAATATAGGTGTGCGGTAAAGTTTTATTGTAATAGCTTCAGTGGCAATTGTAAGAGCTTCTGATAAAGGAAGATCAACAATAGCCTGTTAAGGATTCACATAAGTGGGGTAACCTCACATGGATTACCACCAAACAATGGATCTCTCCTCATGCCTCCCCAGTAGGTGTTCAGCCTAAGCCTTTTTAGGAAGCATGTCTTAAGCCAAATCTTAGGATTAGGGCACAATTCTAGTGACAGATATATAACAAACCTGTGCTTCAGAACTAACATCAGCAATGTAATACCTACTCAGTCATTCATTGCTATTAAGTGTTTAATATAATCTAGAAATTTAACAAAACCATAGATTGCTGTAAAATCAAAAGAGCTTCACGACATAACAGCTTAAGTTGTTAACTGATTTCCCACAGAGCACGCAAAGTTCTTTAACTCAATTGTCTGCTTCTCTGCAATTAATCTAAATGATAACTAATTGTGATCATATAAATTAACACTGACCAGTACTAACTGGTCAGTCATCCATCAATAAAGAAAACATAACCATGAACATAACAAAATCCTAACAAAGCCAACCAACATCATTAATACCAAGGTAAGACATGGGACATATTTGTCTGGTGAAACATTGATTGATCACTGAAAAACAGATGCAATGTCATTATTATCTTTATCTTAATCTTAAGCTTGCCTTTGAATAAGTAGATGATATATAATCAAAGCAATGTGAACTTTCTGAGTGAAAAGAGATGATTATCGTCAACTAGTTGTCACTCGAACAATCAGTTCTTATTTTGATAGTGGTAAACTCAAAAGTTGCTCTAGTCCAACAGGAACGCCCGCGCACAGCAACATTGTCTACAGTTGATCTATCGCTCAATGACAATGTCAATGATTTAATAACGCTGTTAACAGCAACTAAAATTGTAAAACAACGACTCATTGCGGCATGGTCGATATTTAACTTACAGAGTTCTGGTTACATCCAAATCAACAGTTTATTGAAACCTTAAAGCCTCAGCTGTTAAGTATCATCACATTAGCATTCTTATAAATTAACGATAATTTAATGATTGAAGTGTTGTTTTTCTGAGACAGTAACTGAGTTAGCCGCGCACGACGGTAATATAACTTATAAGACGTCGTGCACGTCTATAACTGAGTAAGACTAAGACTTTCATTTCGAAATAATCTTCTTTTATCACACATGAGAAAATTAAAAATGAAGTTACCTGAGCGGAATCTGGTCTCATGTTGTTGTAAAAATTATCCCGATCCATAATGGAGAATGTTGGAATCCTATGAAGAAGTCATTCCTATCAGATACGACGACTACAATACATGCTTGGTAAACCGAACGAAATCCTGTTACCAGGAGCTGCCCAAACAAATCTTGCCGACGTCACATGATCACGGGGAATCCCTTTAAGGGAGCATGCGTTTTCAGATACGTTGCGTCATTGCGAGATCTGATGGCGCATTGCCAGCGGGTCATTGCCCTTTGCTGGACTCGCTTGTGTTTTGCATTTGACTTTGAGGTTGAGAGTCACACATTTACTATCCTTATTGGCCTTTTATTAATAAATTAAAGCTCACCGTGCAGTGATAACAGTTGGCTTTTCTTGATTGCTCATTTGTTTCAAACTAGATTGTAATATGGGACTGTTGTGTATGTTGAAGTAGTGAAGGCATCTTATGGGGCTGCAAAGTGATGTCGTCATAATCCCACCCGACCCTACGATGCCCCCGCAATAAGTGTAAGTTATCGCATGATCACGGGGGTGATACGTCTTTCCCCATATCATCCGCGTGACCATGCGTTAACATACTTATCGCGATGGCACCTACACGCGATAATCAAGCACGACGCTGTCTCCTAATAATGATAACTAGCGTGAACCTATGTTATGTAAGGTATCTGCCTGGGACCTGTAAATATAAGAGAGGTAGTCCCTTCAATCCCCAAATCGGCCTCAGCTGCCTGTCGTGATGGATTCAACTATAGGAGATCTCGGAGATTTATCTTTTTCGACCCTATGCTTCGATAATTTGTTGTGTGAGACTTGCAGAAATTTCCTAAGTATGTAATCAGAGCTCTGCCGACTTCGCCGTTGTTTGATGTTAGCAACACTGTAGCGCAGTAGACACGGCTCGATAGATGTTACAATTTCGCGCCTCGTCATGATTCCGGGGAGATGGGAAAATACCGTGACTTCCCGATGAGCGCTACGCAACCAGCTTAGCGGCTGGCAAGCAAATGGCTCTTGAGAAAACCTTCGTTTTAAGACTTGTAAAGTGTGCGTGACATTAAGAACCTCCGTAGAGTTGCCATGCTAGAGCAGCGGACCTCTGTGAGGGACCATCTCAAGTGAAGTTGTTTCTCGGTGATATATCGACACGGTTGCAGTTATCGCATGGCAAACTGTGCGTTTGAGGTGATATGGGAAAAAGCCCGAGCCTATTCTCGAGCTCTGATTGGCTGAGAGTGGGGTGCCATGCGATAAGGTGCGAAAACAACGAGACTAATAATAGGGGGTCCTGATAGCAGTAGGACTACTATACAAGATAAGGTCATTTGACGCCTTGTATTTTTTCCTTAAAATTGTTTCCAGCTGACGAATCATCCATATTTGATTAAAACGACCGCGTGACCCCCACCTAGGTAAATACAAGCAGAAGGCTGGGTATGGGGATTGTTTGAAAACTGCTTGTAATCGCCACAAGTATAAACCAGTCAATACGGTTGTGGTTTATTGTGGGTGTTGGCATCTTTTCTGCTGACTTGAAGCTTATGACCGCGACGACAACTTCAATGGAGTAGAAGATTTTGACCAGGAATACCACATCAACACACCAGAAGGAACCAAGCAATATACCGATTGAGTACTGACTCCTTTGAATCAAAGTTTGCTGGGGAGTTTTTGTTTTGGTTTGTCAGAGAGGAAGGGTGGATGTGCCTGGGCGGATGTAATGTTTGAAAGCAGAGCTTTTCCATCTGCCTGTGGGAGTGAAGCAAGGACAAGGCATTGTTGTATGTAACAAGGTGTCCAGTGCAAGGCCTCACCTACTCACAGGCATGCATAGTAACAGAGAAGGAAGAGTGACTTTAGTATGGGTCGATTATATGTACATTATGAGCAAAATGGTATCGATTCAACCCGGGCGATTCAATCAACTGGTGGAGGATAGTCTTGGTGATAGGAAGGAGTTTGGAATGCAGAGATTGCGGTTGAGTGATGAGGATGCAATTCAAGAGTTTAGAAATGTATAGGTGGCCGGTTGTGTCTCAATCTGTAGATGAAAGATGAAGAGGAGACATAGGTACGTATGGTGGAATATTTATGCCCTTGATTGTGCAGTTGGGCAATGAATAGGGCTTTAGTTATGGTGTCTGAAGGCAGGGCAGGGCATAGCTGTGGTGTATTGTATTGCAAAAGACAGTGAATGTATTCCAGAAGATAAGAACGTATTGTTGAGGGTTTTATGGATTTCTGAAGTAGTCTGTCTGCGGTATCACAAAATTGCGGTAAGAGTTGTGGAGAGATAGTTGTTGGCAGGGGCCGCATCCCATCACGTCTTAAAAGGCTGGGTTCCACATGAAGCCTACAAATCGCATCACTCAAGTCGTCGTCTACACCAGGTATGTGTTGGGCAATGAATTGAATATTGTATTGAAGTAACTGTAAGACAAGAGGTATAATGAAGTGCATGATGGTGGGGTGCTTGAGTAAAGTTTAAGGACAGATATGTCCAGCGAAGTCCAACTAGGAGGCCATTTGGCCTGGGTCATGTGGGACCCATAGGTTGCAATCTTTGAAGCATCACTCTACAAGTATATGCTGTTCGAATGTGTGGGAGGTGGAAGCCTTATTAATGTTGTGTCGTTGTAGTGTTGAAGAAATATCGTATCATAATTGAAGAAGTTTTATGGAGTTCTTCTCTGATGATTGTAAACTGTTAGGAAAGCAAATTGAATTCCTAATCAGATGTCAGTGATCTTCATACGACACTATATATAAGCGATATAACAAGCATGCAATCATAACGCGATTTTCCTTGATCTTGTTCTACAAATTACTCTTTTGCACGTATGCAAATTTGCACACAATTCACGTTTTACATTTGAATCATTAACATATTACGTCCCTAAAACGACAATTCGAATTTTTAAAAAAAAGAGCTACAGAACGAGAACACAAACAGATGCGCACGGCGAAAAACTTCCTGAAAGAGCCAGTGACTACCTGGTACGATGCAACGTTGAACGTCATGAATTACACAAACGATCGGACGTCATGATGAACAGACAACTTGGGTCTGCAAGTAGCCCGAGAAGCTCCCTCTTACGACTAGAGCGAATGATCACGCTTCACGATTGCCCCAATAACAGCCATGTTATGAAATATATGTAATATGGAAGGTTTTGATGTTAATCGCTTTAATGTTTGTTTTTAAGGTTGGCAACAAAATAATTGATCCAAACTGCTGTGTTGAATACCAAAGGGATCATCCCCGGGGTGGGGGGGGGGGGGGGGGGGGGGAGCCGCGGGACCTCGAAAACCCGTACCCGTCGTACAAGGTGATAATGTACAAAAGCATACCCCGTCGTGCCAGGTATTATGCGAGTGTTTAACCCGTCGTACAAGGTGAAATGGCAAAAAAGCGTACCCCGTCGTACAAGGTACTATGTGAATTATAACCTGTCGTTCAAGTTGAAAATTGCAATAGATATACCCCGTCGTACAAGGTATTATGCGAATGTATAACCCGTCGTTCAAGGTGAAAGGCGGACATTTCATTGCCGTCAAGCATTTCTAAAAATGGCGGCAGTCAGATGTGAAAACGAATTTGTCATCGAAAATCGACTGAAAAAAGCAATAGAGAGTTACCAGACGGGATTGGAAATGACAGACAAGCAGCGAGAGTGTTTGCAGAAGATGTTTTTGGGAAACGACGTTGTTGCTAATCTACCAACGGGGTATGGGAAAAGCCTGATATACCAGGGAAGAGAAAACATACCCCGCTGTACAAAACGAAGCCCCCAAAAAACCCGTCGTACAGATTGAAGCTGATAAACATACCCCGTCGTACAAGTATGAGGCCCAATAAAACCCGTCGTACAAGTCGAGAGGCCGAAAAAACATACCCCGTCACGCGGCACATGAATACTACCTCTATACACTTAAGTGCCCCCCCCACCCCCCACCAGGGGGATCATCCATCATTTAAATGTTAGGATGACCGGAACCCTAGCTGTATGCAAGGTAATGTTTTCATCCCTCTTCTAACCCCGAAACCTATTGAAGAATAATTTTCCGCCGCAAATGGAGGCAAATATTGCATAATCCTCCCCCAGGCTTACCTTTGGTATATCATCGCTGTTTCATTTAGGCTTTTTGTCCCACAGTATGAAAAACAAGGCTATCTCCACAAGGGAAGTCTGAAATGCCCCTCCAACTCGGTTGTCTGGTTCTCCTCGGCGGATAAATGATATAAATATCCCACCATAGTGACTTCAACGGAGCAGTAATAACAATTGCATTTAACCACCCAGATAGCGTCACGGCATTGAATGAACGTTGATCAATGGTTGGAAAGGTTGGCAACCGTTGTGAACGTTGATTCAATGTTGCCTCAACGTCGAAAGATAAGCAACAAATGTTACATAGATTCAACGTTGAATAGAGGTCGGGATGCCATATCTACTTTATATTCATAAATAGCAGCATATATACGACGGAAACGACAAATTTATAATATGCTTATGAAAAATACAAATAAGTACAATCGAGGATATAGGAACGTATCATGAGTCTTTAGGACCATACAATATGTGTTTAGAGATATACAAAACTATTTCGGTACGGAAGTTTAGATCGCTCATGTAACAAGTCATTGTGGTGGTTGTTTTTTATCTCTTTTGACCGAACAATTGCTCTGCTATGAATCCGCCCAATGGATAAAAACAGGCGAGATCTAGGTTACACCAGGAGTACAAGATGATGATATACGACAATTATATATATATATATATATATATATATATATATATATATATATATATATATATATATATATATATATATATATATATATATATATATATATATATATATATATATATATATATATATGTGTGTGTATATATATTACAATAAAATGTATCCGTTACCTGAATTACTGTCTTCTGAAATCATCTGGTTGTTTTATCACGTATCATTTCACTGTAATCAATCCACTCTTACATACTTAACTCTAAAATAAAGTTAAGTGACAAGAATAATCTAGTCACTCACTTCATGTGTGACTTCACCTTCAAATATACTTACAGCACCGATGGGTTTTATCCATGAACATCGCATTCTTATAATGTACCTCTGATCTCTGAGAAATAACTCCACTAGTTGATGTATTTGTTGCCAGTCATCGTCAGTAAAAGACGCTGATATTTACCTCCCAATGCGTTCATTATGTTCCACCTGTATACGTTGTCAAAAATGTCATATCACAGTTATTTCATTACGATCTCACATGTGACGTCACAGTGATCATATAATAATATCACATGTGACGTCACATGTAAGGAAGTTGAGTGATCACTGCGAGTTCTTTTTTGACATCACATATTGATCTCGCTGTGATATTTCCAGACGAAACCACAGCACGAGATTGCTGCAAGATCGCAGATATGACATCTCTGGTTGAAATCACAATATTAGATATCTATAAGCATTACTAATTGTTTTAAAATATCACATCAACAGGTGATCCTGTCATCAAAGGATAATCAGATACTTTGCAATGACGGGGATAATGTAACACTGTGGAAGTCTCTGCATCACCTAAGTTCACCCATGCATTCTTAAGCTTTACACATGATTATGCAGATGTATTGCCGCTCAATGTATATAGAGAAGTGTGCACTTATGAAACTCTATATCAAACAGATGCGGCGTTTACAACATTTGGAGAAAATGAGTTCACCCCGATTGTCACTGCACTTCTTCAGACACAATCGCCATCCCAAAATCACCCACAGTCTTTACTATACTACGCTGTCGTCACGACCGGTATGCCCATCCGGCCCAGCTATAGGTCTCATAAACCGCGTAACAGTGACCCAAATAACGATCTCAGTGACAAAGCCTATGACAAAGACGCCAAGGTCGAGGAGTACAAAAAGGCAACAATCGCAGATCTGTCATCACAGAGGCTCATATCCTTCACCCACTATTGATGGCCCAAGAGGAGGAAGTCAGTTACACCAACCTTGCAACGGTATTGCACATCAGGAATGAGTAGCATGAAGAAGGCGGCGTTCTTTTCCATGATGAACGCATAGTTGTCCCAGTTTTACTGCGCCCTGATATGCTACACATCACCTATGAATCCCACCAAGGTATGGAATCGAGAGCCCGTGCCATCATGCAGTAGCCTCTAATTACAGGTGAGATTGAGAGAGTGGTACAAAACCGCAACATCTTTACCATGCAACCTCAAGGAGCCATTTACCCCTCACGGCACCCCAGGCAGACAATCGCAAGATGTGGCTGCTGATATCTTCACCCATGATAAAACTTACTACTTCGTCATTGTCGATGTATCCTGAACTGGCCAGGTTAGAAAGCAAAAGAACAAAAATGTGTTATCAACCACATTGAGACCACCTTTATGCGTCATGGGATCCCAGCAACCATGATCTTAGACAACATTCCCTTTGCCAGTGTTGAGTTCGCTGCATTCGCCAAGTAATTGGGATATCACCAGAAATACTGGATATCTAAAATCCGACGGCCAGACAGAGCGAGCTGTTCAAAACATGAACACCTTTCCCAAGAAGGCAACATTAGAAGTCCCATACCTTAGCCTTCTTGAACACTGAAACACCCAGACTCTCATGCTCACCTGCACAGATTCTTATGTCGATTGCATGTTTTGTAACGCTCAATGTTTATGTTTCTATATTTCAAATCCAGTACGAGTGAATTTAATGTAAATTGCAGGACGTCTTCCTGCTGGACAAGAGAATCTTCTAATTTGCTATTAATATATTCTGTAATTAGATATTAGATAATACCGAATTAAGGACATACAAATGTACCGAAAAACATTTGCCACTAAATATAATGCCAAAGGGTTTATTGCCTCAACCATAATGTACTGGAGTATCTGATTTCTCGTACAAATCCAACAAAATGTAGCAAAATTTGGGGCCTCGTCGACATCGGCTTCCAAAGCAATCGCACGTGAAAATTACCGAGGGCCATTCAATTTTGTTCTCAACTTGGTTGGAAAGCATTGCATTAGTAAGGTTTCTTGTGGCGCACAAAACTTGTGGACGTGTCGATACTCATATGAATCAAGGGCTGTTACCGAACGCTAGTTAATGGATGCCATTAGTATAAGTGCTCATGGTGCAGCTTTTACAAGGGTCACCCATTAAGCTGGAATGGATGCACTGTTATCACACACACACACACACACACACACACACACACACACACACACACACACACACACACACACACACACACACACACACACACACACACACACACACACACACACACACACACACACACACACACACACACACACAACGCGTAACAAAAATATTGGAATGCATCCGAAGTTAACGTTAGCTTATTAAACATGTCATCGAGGCGAGTAGTCTTTCTTGTTGGCATTTCTCTAGTGATGGTTAAATAGAATGCACCCTCTAAATAATGGAGCATAAAGCATTGTTTCATGGTGAATGTAACACCGAAGATGTTTGAACAAAGTCAGCACAATGTATGATGTGATAAAAATATACAGCCATACTCTGCAACACAGCACGGTAAAAATCCTTATGAATTAGTCATGGTCTCTTTTATCCATCTTAACACAGAGGTTTATATGAACATCTGTATTCCTATTCTGTATTCCTATCGGGTTATCTCCAGATAAATTGACGAACCAGTTTAAGAAAGACAGACAATTTTTACGCTCTTCCATCACACTACCACTTATCCAGGCAATAGAGGACAAATTGGGCATTAACTTCCTGAAAATTGCCTCGTCGATCCATATCAAATAGCCAATTTTGGACTCTAAGTTGCTCTAAAGCAAACAACCGAAGGTCCATACGAGGCTTGAGGTGGCAAAGCTAACATTATCATTACATTCGTTTGACTTTTGCGAACCTCGTTGCGTTATGGCCGCAACGAATGCAAATATCCCCCGAACTGTCATTCATACCTCAAATATCCACAGCAACATGTTTGGCTCTTGTCATCGAGCACTGTGATTTCCAGGATTTGGTTTGTTTTATTCAATCATAATCATTTGGACATCGACCCAAGACAAATGTTGGTACCTTTCAGAGATCCTGCATGCCTGGCATTTCTCCAGTTTCCATGTGTGCAATAAGATGACAAAGTTTACTTAATTACTGAGAGTCTGCTTCAAGCAATTTTTGCCCCATCTACCCGAACCTGTGTAAATAATATACATTATCTAACACTTACACAAACGCAGTTTTCTTTTATCAAGTAATAATGGATGATATTGATAACGATTATTTAACACGGTTCATCTGTCTATTTATTATCATCTTGTAATGAAAGCTTAGGGTCTCAACGCTGGATCATGCAATGGGAAAGGAGAAAGAATTCCATGACACCAATCCAAGAGTGTTAAACCTATTGTCTCAACCTTCAAACAGCCTTCTGGCAGACGGTCTGATTAAGAATAGACAGACCACCCGATCTGTGCTCTTTTCCATCATGCTACCACTTATCTAATCAATGAAGAACAAGGTGGTCATAATCCGCTTGAAAATTGCCTCGTCGACCAATGTCAAATAGCCAATTTCGGCATATAAGTTGCTCTAATGCAAGCAACTAAAGGCTATCACGAGGCTGGAAGAATGTAAGCTAAGCTACTTTAGTCCCAATATTATGAACATTATATCACTTGGTTGCATCTGTGGCCCCCCAGAGGGCAAATATCCCCATCAACTGTCATTTTCTCTTCTTTGCTAGAACTACTGCAGCACTTTGTTGTCAATGCGATAAAACAGAGTGAATCTTGCAATTAGCCTTAGTAGGTCATGTTACAAGAGACAATTTGTTATGCAGACGATTTAAAGATATTTCCTGGTATCTATAATGTCTAGAATATAGTGCTTTTCCCTTCAACAGATTCCTTCATAAATGTCACAATTGACTGCAGCAAATGCGCTGCATTTGTAGTTGAGCATGAAAATATGTTATGCGTAGTTATTAAGCACATAAAACTGCAAATGATATGCAATGGGTAAATATTGGATTCCAACCCAGTTCACCTCCACACCAATACTATATATATACTATATATATTTCTCTATTGTACAGCACTTGACGCACTTCAGTAAAATAGTATGACATATGCCGATTAATAGCAACGGACTTCCGCATTCAAATTGTCTCTCACATAATCTATGTTAATGAAATGTTACACGATTGACAGGCCAGAAAAACAATCAATGAAAATGTAATATTTACCTAGTCGTAAGTCTTTTACCTTCGAAAAGCCATTGAATGTGCAGACTAAAGCTGTTTCCTTGGAGCAGGAAAGTTCCATTGGAATGGTCTCCTTTATGTGAAGGCACGATATTACACAATACGTTTTCCATTGTAAACAATATGGAGGAATAAAGCTGGTGAGCACATGGTGTGGTAACAATACGTTACATTTCCATCGAATGATATATCCTATAAGATGTTTGGCTTTCTTTTTGTCTTGTGTATATATTCCCACATTCATCGAGATCATGCCTTCATGTCATTTCCTATCAAACACATCCTCTCGCTAACTTATGCACGATTCTGCACAATATACCATCCAGTTCCCCCTTACGATGTCTTCCTCGTCAATATTGAATCCCCCCCATTACATCATTGGTATATTTCCACTATCATACCCGCATTCTTAGCATGACACAATACATACCAAACTCACGGATCACTAAGACACAGCCCTATGGAAAGAAACAATTGTGGCCCCATACATATCTAATACATGTTTTACTGTACAGCGAGGAAACCCATATGAATGATTGAAGACAACAATTCGATGCCCATCCTTATAATCCGTAACCACATAATGGATTGATTTATGTCGGCTATAAAACGTGCGCTTGAATGCACCATTCGATCGTCATTGCACCTATTGAATACTTATATGCTACATGCTGATCCATTACAACATAAGTAGGCAATATAATAGAATGATATTAGAAGACTTTAGATCATTCTGTCCATGGATGCAGTACCAAACACGCGTCGAAAGGAGTGGAGCTAGTTCCGAACTCAGGCCTCCATTTAGCCCACATTTGGATAGCGTCGGAAAGATTGAATTTGTACAGCATATGGGTAAAATGAAATGGATGTTAGAATATGGTCCTTTTGCGTGGCAATCAACAAATGGATGTACCATTCTGTACTTCATTAGACCGTTTAAGCAATAAATCACATTATGACCGTAAGCATCCTCCACCATATCTAAATCGCGTTTTTATTGAACACCAAGACTCAAGTTGTTTATTTAATATATATTCTGACAGATAATGGGTGGGACGTGAATTTGCATAAAGTAGTATATTATTATGCAGCAGTCGTTTTTGCTTTCTCCAGAGTCCATCAAATCTGGAATAGCTTAGGACCACGCCAACATTGGCGACGAAAGCAATCGCGCATGTCAGTTAAAACGGCATCTAGACGCGGGATTTTTCTATCTGATGTACAGAAATTGCGAACGTATTGATGCTAGTGTGGATCAAGGGCTGTTAATGAAAATCTGTTAATGGATGCCATTGCTATAAGAGCCCTTAGATTCAAGCGATGCAGCTTTTACTATGGTCCCCCATTAAGCAACAGTCACCCCACATATTAACAGTATACTCACTAAATCCGACCGCAAGCAACTAAGAAAAGTCACATGGACCCGAGGTAAATATTATTTTACTTATAAATCGTGGTATATGTTCTTAAACATGATCGAGTGTTATGATGTTGTCCCGTCATAGATATTTATGATATGATGTTGGCGGTGTAACAAGATGGTTGTCAGATTCCCAGGCACTATAAACCTTATACAAAACATTAAAACCTCACTGGTCATTAATACCGACCCTAATCTAAGCAAATCATTGTGGCTCTGTTAAAAATAGATGCTTGACTATATAATCACGTTGTGCAACTTTCAACTTTGGGCGTTGTATACAGACCAATAATGGCATAGTTGCTTGGGATTATTGAATTCCCAAAGAGCGTTTATGATGTGCATCAGCGTCTCTTAATAATTAATGTAGCTCCAATTTGTTGATAAATCTTTCTTTGGTGTTGCTATAGAAATATCGTTGATATATGTGGCGCTGCTGACATCTATTGGACAAATGTCCTCACGTTAATATCAAAGCCTAGATAATCCGTATCCTATCTGATAATATGGTAAGGGTTGAACCGATCAATGCTGCATAAAGCAATATTGACATTAAATCACACCACGAGTCTAAGATTGAAATACAAACTCAGACAGAATGATAAATCTGTCTAAATTGAGAGTAAAATAATTGCATGGAACATTTCATAACATTTTTCTCATTTTACTTTTTGAGTTGAAACCAAAACGCGAATTAATTCGTTTTTAGCATTGGAACAAGATCCAAAACAGAGCCAGCTCGTGATTTATGCCTCTTATGTAAATTGTGTCAATGCTTTATTGAACGCGAAAAAAATGTAGCAAAACCTGAAATAGACTTGACATGAATGTACAGAAATTAGAATACTGTGACGATGGAAATACTTGCCGGTTTCATTTGGATGATGTATGTGTGACGCAATATTTGATATGCACGTAATCTATTGATGTTCGAGAAGTAAATCTATTGACTAAGCGTGCTTTGCCTCTGAAAAACTAATTTGCTGCCGAGGGCGAAGTATATAATTGATCTCCGATTCTCTATTGTCGTACTACACCTTTATCAGATGACAAATGATAAATGAATGTGATTGAGTGAGTATTCACCTTAATAAATCACTGTCAGCCTTAAAATCCTTTGATTAAAATCTTCTAACAGCAAGAGCCGAAAGGTTTCCCGTCGCCCATCATTCTGATGATGACGTCATTCAGACAGAGTTGGGTTTTGGATGTTCAACGACGATATGGCAATTATATCGTCGGTTTAGACCACCGTGACATCTCTATTACTAGCAGCAGAAATCCACTTCTGCATCAACCGGTCCATGCACCGAATACGATATCGTGAACAATCTTTGAGACATGAGAATTGCATTGTGAGAGGAATGGGTGCATATATAATATACCACAATGTACAACAAGTTATAGTGGCATTACGATTACCACAGACTATTGTAATATATTGCTATTGCAAGTGTATTTTCTCTTCTTGTCATGATTTGGAGGACTAAATCAGCAAAGTAATGCAATGTCATTCTAATTAGCTAACGCACATTCATGTTTTCAAGGACTAGCTGTCTTAAGACCTATATGCGATGAATGTAGCCCTCATACCGTTACTAATACTGATATTGTTTTGCCAAATTGAGTATGGTCCTTAAGGGAGCACTGTCCATTGTTTGCAGCACCCGCCCTGCGAAAGCATTACAAAATACAGCCCATGATGCAAATAGATAACGTGTTGAATAGATAACGTGAAGACTTTGCCTTTGCTACTGATGAAGGCGATACAGCTGAAGCTGCAGACAGCTAACTTTATTACCGGGTTAGACTAGAAATCATATTACCCAATAAATCCTTATATGCAAACTCTGAGATGTAAAAGAAATACGCTTAATGGATATTTGCTTAAAGCCAATGTCATATAATACGATGATATACGTCTAGTTTAAAATGAGCAGTAGATATCATTATGAATATCATTGACTGGGGAAACATATCCTACAGCAGGGAGCAACACAAGTATACACATTCATCTGTTGGATGTGATTTTATGTTAACATTGTTGTGTTCATGTGATAAAAGTCGCTTGATTCGTTTACAGATTGGAAATCATGTTGCCTCTCCCACTGAAGCTAATATAGAAACGATTGTACTCTTTCATTTACGTTTGGAGCAGCACAAGTTTGATAGCTTTGTGGACAAGGGGAATAAAAGGAATGGTATCACAAGACAAGTTAAAAATCACAAAATACATTTGAACGTTTGAATTTTACTAAAGTATCACCTGCGATACGTTGTTTCATGTTATCAAAGAGCTAATAGCCACGCTAAGAGGGCTCACTTGCGCCTCCTCCCGCCACAATATGTGAACATGTAACCTGTGAACAGCGCACGGGTTTATCCTGTACGTTTATTGGTTTCTGTCTCTGCAAATAAGCCTACTTCGATTTCGCCAGTGTCAATATCGACATGCCCTCAACAATATTGTTATCTTTGAAAATATCACTACAGCTTAGGTATAAGTTGTGGCAATCCGCTTCGATGACAGATTTTCTGTTTTAAGCGTAACATTAAACTATGGTAAGGCCTTAGTACTTCCACTTATAGGGTTTTGTAGAGCAAGAACTGGTACATAGGTCTACATTCTTTACCTGTACCAGCTAAGGCGTTCGACGTGTTGCTCTAAACATATAGTCGTACGGGCATCTCTCTGAGCCAATACGCCTGGTTTCCCGTCCCATTTAATTTCCCGCATGATTGAACCCAATCATGGATCAGGTCATGATTTTCTGGCTTAGTAAGGAAACCTGTCGCTTGTTATTATACAAATGGTTGCTTTGAGGGCATAAGGAGATCAATCATAGTGACGCAGGCGAAGTCTCTCAAGATTACATTTTGCAACATCAGTCCCTAGTTTATAATGTGCGGTCATTGTGGTTCAATATGAGATACATGTGTAACCAATAACACACATTTCCTGCAAATACATATCTGCGCAACTAATTATTCCAAAACATTACCAGAATACATGCAATACACATATGATTTAGTTATCTTTTAGGATACCATTCGCCTTTTGCGTGGTTGTTGTTAATTATCCCCTGCATAACTGTGTGAGTCATTATGAATATTAAGGAAACCGTAAACATGCTAAATTCTGAAGGATTGATTTGAACGATAAATGTCAACATAAGCAGATCATGAGCTGTGATGGATAAAAGTATTTTTTACTTCTATTGATATGTTTATGAGGTGTCGCGCTAGTAATTGATGTTGAACGACACTACACGTGTATACAACAGAACAACAACAAAATCAACGACCGGATCACACACTGTGACAATGGGAAGCAATTATGAATAATTTTGCGCCAAGCACGCGTATCCACGAGAAAGGCAAAGTAGTCATATTTACAACCAAAAAGTTCCTCAATCTGATAGTCATGTAGCTCCTTATTAGAGATAAGCTGAAGCTGTGGACATTACTCTCAATGTTCTGAAACAAAAGGATGGACAATGCAATATGATATATTCATCATTAACGACAAGCCTGACAATGGATAATGATAAGCATTCCTTTGTGTCGTATCGTTTGAAGTTGGTGTAATCACGACAAGCGCTGAATCAATCATGACGTCTTTCAAAGACAGGATATTGTGTTGGATGACTGCTATTGGCGCAGTTGTCTTCAATAATGTGGCTTAATGATGAGTGAGGGCAGTATGCTTATACTCAGGATTTATCTACTGCCAATTCTAACGTATTCAAATTGCAGTGCTTGCTAATACACCATAACACGTTATACACACTATAAGTAGGCAATTAAAGTAGCCCTCACATGGTTGTCTGTGCTTTTACTATGTTCCCCAATAGGCAACTCCTCGCATTCACAGCACTGACGAGAGATTGAAAACCCAGACCTTGTTGCAAACGATTGTAAAGAAGCCCTGCTTATAAAATTTATAAGGAATATTCGATAATTATTTCTTACCGAGGATTTGGAGCAGGATTAGAATGCTTTACGAATGGATGCAGATCCAACAACCATGGCGATGAGGCTGTGGACAGCGCATTCCATTATCAGCCAACTGAGAGTTAATGGTTTTGCCCCATTAAATCATAATAAGCAAAAAAAAAAAAAAGACGCAAAGGGAACACACATGCAATGTTGTATATGACTGTGGAAAAGGTCTAAAGGGCAATGTACCTTAGGTCATCTGAGTGCTTAAGAATGAGCTAGGATAATTGCAATAAGGCTGTTATAAAAACTATCGACTAGAGATACAAATTCCGTAGCGTGGATCCGATGTTCTCGTTAATTTTAATGCATACAATGTTTTGGTGATTGTCTGCACCAATTGAATGTTTATATGCTACATGCTCATTTACATGTCAGCAAAATTTAATTTTGTGAATCAAACTGTACATAATTTGATATATATTCATACTCTTCAATACGGTAACGGAAAAAATGCTTATGAGTTAATCATGGTTTTTATATCTATCTGAGCACAGAAGTTTGTATGAACTCCTTTATTCCTTATCCATCAGATAATCTCCAAAAACGCAGCAAATCGAGAAAGACATAATCCAATCGGTACCCTCTTCCAAAACACTTATCCTGGTGATAATGAACAAATTTGTCAAAAAATTGCCTCGTCGATCCATATCAAATAGCCAGTTCTGGACTGTGAGTTGCTCTTCTGCACACAACTAAGGTCAGTGTGAGGCTTGGAGTGGAAAAGGTAACATTATCATTACTTTCGTTTGACCGTCGCGAACCTCATTATAAGTCGTTGTATATCTGTGGCAGCTCCTTATTCAAATATCCCCGGAACTGTCACTCTCACATCAAATATCCAAAGCGATATGTGTTCCCTGTGTCATCAAGTACTGTGATTTCCATGGTTTGGTTTCTTTTATAAAATCATCATAATTTGGACATCGATCCAAGACAAATGGTGGTACCTCTCAGAGATCCTCCATACCTAGCGCTTCTCTGTACTCCATGGGGGTTATAGTACAACATTAGAGCTGTATATCTACTACAAAAGTCTTTGCCTCATTAATCTAATCATGTTTAAGGAATAAACATCACCCAGAACCTGGACAAGCGTGGATATTGACAACGATTATTCAACAAAGTTTACCTGTCTATATATCATTATTCTGTAACGAAATATATGCTTGGTTCACAATGTACTACATCTACAGGAGTTGCAAACACTAACTCAACTACTTTCATTCATTTTCTTTATTTTTGTAACTGTTTTTTTCAGCACGCATACTTTCTATTAGTGCTAATTAGAATCACATTTTTACGGTTAGTTCGGTTTGATCCTAGTAAGACTGCCTCTAGGGAATTGATGCTGGATCATGCTACGAGAAATGAGATTGATTATGTCTTGTCGCTGAGTGTCAGCATCATCTGGCAGCTTTTCTCCAACGATAAAGAATGGATTTCATGTCCTAACCCTTGTGTGTTAACCTTTAAACAGCCATCCTGCCTTATCTAGAATCGACAGACCATCTTACCTTCAAGAAAATTGCCTCGTCGACCCACGTCAAATAGCAAATTTTGGAAGATACGTTGCTATACTCAAAACAACCGAAGGCTATCATTTGGCCGGAAGTAGTATAGCTACATCATCCTGAATTAAGTCCCAATATATCTAACATTATGTCACGTTGTTGCACCTGTGTGGCCGCCCCAAATATCAATATCACCCGAACCGTCATTTTCACCTTTGCCAGAACTTTACCTCGATTTGCCATATTTATTGTAATTACCTGAAAACCGCATGGTCTTGATTATCTATCTTCTCTGTCCAATTGTACAACCAGGCGATAGTTATTAATGATTGACATATGATAATATCCAAAACCTCTGGCTGGACTAAAATAATCCACCATTAATTCCCAATGCGTGGTGAAATATTTGTAAATACTTGCTTGATTTAATTGGTACGGTTTTATTCTCTTGCGGTGCCTTATAATTTGGTTAACTGCTGCGATCAGGTAATATCCGTGGTTGCTGATAAAGGCGCGACTTCCTATGAATAAAAGACAGATTATCTGGCATATTATTTGCTTCCTATGATTGTTGTCTTCATAGACCGAATGACCACTGATGAGAGGTGTCAGTGCTTACTATTGACCACACATTCTCCACTGTTTGTCGTTTTCATTTGGTTGGCTTGTTCTCGGATATGAAGAAAGTACGCCTCCGACTGCAACGTTAACCACGCAAGTGTTCTTGCATTAGGAAGCAAACATGGCCGAATCAGGAAAGTTCTCAACTTAGCCGCAGTTTGAACAAAAACTTATTGTGATAAAAGATTTTGTATCAATTTTAGCCATATTGCCGCTGAGGAAAAATCTATGTCGGTTTATGTCTTGTTATGTTCAATATTTATTATTCAGTCTAAATTCAATGTCAATAACATAAACGACAAATGACATTTAGCTAAGACGAGATAATCTTCGGATATCATATGAAAATATTTTGCATTTAGACTGAAAACAGATATATATTGAAGACAAGAACACTCCCTTGAACGTATATCGAATATTGCTTGACACATTGTGGACAAAGCCTATTGTCAAAGATAATGACACAGGGTTCATGGGCTCTGGCATCTTCCACAGGCGCTTTTGCTTTCTCCAAAATCCACCAAATCTGGAATAGCTTGACACCTCGTTGACATATGCGACGAAAGCCATTGCGTGTGTCCGTTAAGTAGGCATTTAGAAACGGGATTGTTTTGACTAATGTACAAAACCTTCGAATTTATTGTTCGAGGGCTGTTACCCAAAATCTGTTAACGAATGCTTTTGCTGTTAGCGCCCTTCGATTCGAGCGATGCAGCGTCTAGTATGGTCTTCCATTAAGCAAGAATGAATGACATTGTCACAGCAGAGACTACTGACTCAATCCGTCCGCAAGCAGCGAAGAATAGTAACATGGACACGAGGAAATTATTTTCATTCTTATGAATCGTGTACATATTCTTAAACAACTACGCTAGGTATTTAAGCCTTTCTCGCTGACATATTTCTAGTGAAAGTTTAAAATAAAGCATTTGCAAAATTATTGTAGGTAGACAAATACTCCTGAAGTCAGCACAACTTTAGCGTTATTCAATATATAATTGAAAGTACATTTTGGGAAAAAACAGATTGATATAAACCTCTCTATTCCTTAAACATTAAGTACTCTCACGTTGCCTATTAAGGTAGACGCCACTATATGAGAAAGATGACAATCCAATTTTGCCTTTTTCTGTTGCACTACAAAAGCAAGAAGAGCACATTGGCAATTACCCTCCATAAATATGCCTCTTCGACACACATTAAATAGCTAACTGCAAATGACCGAAGGCTATCAAGAAGCTAGAAGTCGAAAAGCTAATATAATCCTGTCTGTAGCTCCAGTTTTCCGTACCTGTTTTTTATCCTTGTAGTCGTCTCGAATTCCAATATCTCCCACACTGTTACCATCAGCTTAGTTGTAAATGCAACAACATTTAATATGACCAAACACCGCAAATCCCACAATTTGTCTAGATAAGCTCAAAGCTCTAATGCAGATTATTCAAAGATTATCCTTAGAAACTGTATTGTCTTGAATATCTATCCAATAATCTTACAGTTTTTTTTCAATTATGACCTAATTGCCTATATTAAATGCGCTTCATTTGTATATTTACAGGAATACATGTTGCGTGTAATAATTTAACCCCAAGGAACCGATTCGATAGTTGCCATCGCATACACAATGAGTAAGCCAACACTTGTTGATTGCTGTTTCTTTCGAAAATTAGTTTAGTTGATCAGAATAAGCCCACACAGTTATGTTGATTTATGTCCGTTCACAAATGCTGCAAGCTTTCCAGCTGTAATTGTTAACTCAATTACCAATGTCATATAATTCTCTGTTTTGTTGCGGGGCTCAAACGAAAGAAGAAGGAGCCTTATTCTGTCATCACCTTACTGGTCATGGCGTCAAGTATCCATGAACAAATACCATTTACCCGGTCTCACATATTCCACCCTTAATACCCCACCAGGATTTATTTTTCAGTTGCTCCAAAGGTACACACAAGGAAGTCATACAAGAAACGTGCTTATTCTTCGTCAATATGCTTCAATGGATTGAAAAATGTTCTCTAGGATAATTGTTATTGATGGGTAACATACATGCTACCATTACATAGTCAGCCAATTCAATATCGAATTCTTACCCTCCCATCCTTACAACGCCCTTACTTAATTAAACTCGGTCTCCAAGCAACAGATACCCAAGCACTGACATCCTTATACTATACATAAAATCCTTGCTGGTCCTTAAGACCGACCCTCTTCTAAGCAAATCTTTGTGGCCCTGTTATAAATAAATGCTTGACAATATAATCACTTTGTGCAACTTTCAATATATGGCGTTTTATACAGACCATTTCTTTTGATTATTGAATTCCTGAAACACTGCGCATCAGCGCTCTTAATATCTGATGTAGCTCCACTTTGTGGATAAATCTTTCTTGTGTGTTGCAATGGAATTCTCCTCTAGATATGTTTCGCTACTGACATCAAATGAACAAATGTCCTTACGCAGCAAGTGACGCAAGGTTTTCCTGTGGCTTATCAATATGATGATGACGTCATTCAAACAGAGTCGGATTTTGGATGTTTAACGAACATATGGCAATTACATAATCGGATTAGATGTCTGGGACGGGGCATCATCATTATTCGCAGTAGCAAAGCACTGCGTGTACCGAATACGATATTGTGATTATTATTTGATACAGAGAATTGCATTATGAGAGGAACGGGTGCATATATTTTAAACCTCAATTTACTACCATTGTATGAGGCACGAACCCAATTTCGCAAATTAAAGGACATTAAAAGTACTAAGACCAAGAGCATTTATAGTGTCATTACGAGTAGCACATTTATTGTGATTTATTTATTGTGCAAATGTATTTGCTGTTCTTGATTTTTTACTTTGAAGACTAAATCAATGCAATGCCAGTCTAGTAAGCTGTGCCGCCTATGCACATTCACGCCAACGCATGTTTCCAGAGACAAGCGATCTTTAGACCTTTATGCTATAAATGCACCCCTCATATCATTACTAAACTATTTAACTGATATGATATTGTTTCGTAAAATGGAACATGGCCCTCAATGAGGCACTGAACAGCACCCGCCTGCTATGCGAATGGCTTAGGTTCAAGAACTGTGTTATGAATGTATAATGTGTGACGAATTACTGTAGAATGATACATTTCGAAGGAAGTAGAGCAGATTTGGAGTAGGTAACGAGAAGACATTGCCTCTTCTAACCATGAGGGAGATAAGGCTGAGGCTGCAGACATCTTACTTCATTATCGTGTCAGACTGGAACTTATATTACCAAATAAATCCTAATATGCAAATTCTGAGATGTAAAAGATATACGCTTGATGGCCATGTAAGACGATGATATACGTCCCGTTAGCAATGAACTGTTGATACCATTATGAATATCATTGACTGGGGATACATATCCTACAGCAGGGAGCAGCACAAGTATGGATGTTGATCTGTTTGATGTGATTTCTTGTAAAACATTATTGTGTTCATGTGTTAAAAATCGAATCATTCGCGTTACAAATTAAGAAATCATTTTGCCTCCCCAACAGAAGCTGAAACAGTGACGATTGTACTCTTTCATTTACCTTTGGAACAGTACTACATTTGACTAGCAAAAATACTGTCACAAGACGAGTTTAAATTCAGAGAATGCATGTAAACGTTTGAATTTCACTGAGGTGAAATCGTGTCCCCTACGATGCGTTGTTTAATATAATCTAAAAGCTTATAATTAGGCTAAGTGGGTTCACTCGCGCCACCGCACCTGTCAACAGCGACCTGGTTTGTCATAGCTTGTCTTGAAATTCTCTTTCGATTCGGGGGCTCCGTCGTCTCCACCAATCAGAAAACGCAAACCGGCAGACACCGAGCCCCGTTGGTAGTGTCACCTGGCGACGAACACGTGTTTCAACCATTAGCCTGCTCACCATTTGAATCAGCAATCTGCTGACCATAAGTGAAACACTTAAGCCGCAATCAAGTCCAAGCATCTCACCAACTTAGATCATAATACATGACAACATGTCGATGGTTTACTGCACAGCGTGTCGCGCTGCCTAATGAGGGGCACGTGTGATTTTTGACGAATTTTGGCCCGGCAAGGGCATGTACTATTTTCAGACAGGGGATTGAGGGCCCGAAGGTCACTTTGGTCCCGTTGACCCCATACGACTTTATATATGGGACTATATTTGTGTAAGCATTGTAATTTACCACATGCTACATGTGTCTATTTATATAATTACTTATGTTGCCGGTGTATGCAATAGACGGTGATTTAATTAAGGTATTAGGTTTTTCTATAGTCTATGAAATAAGTATTATATAACACAAACCGCCCGAGGAGGCTTTAATTAATCAAAACAAGCTTTGAGTACACAATATATGTATTAAAGCTATTGGATAATACTAAGGAATTACAATAACTGAACTGTGACCACTTTTTAAAAAAGGCACACTTGTTAGAATTTATAATATTTTTATATATTTAGGAAACTTTAGAGAATATGAACAACCCGTAGAACACCCATGAAGCACAATATCGTACGGGGGTGATTTCTTACGGGCTTCCTACCGGCCCTTGGGGCCGTGCGGGGCCCGTAAGCACCTGTAGGTTCTAGACACAAACGAAAACAAATGGTGCTTAGTGAAAACCAGCTCCTTTTATGCTCAGACTTAACCCTATTATACGTAAATGTGTTAAGTCTGACAAGCTGGCTGCACTTATTTGCCGCATTAAAACACCTAGGGGATGATGCCTTATGATGCGGATATCATTGAGAATCATGCCAATGGTTGCTTTTTATGAGTATCTTGCCTGCATATAACGGTTACTGTTGAAACCACTCTAAACAAAGCACATTGTTGTATCACTGTGAAGCAAATATGCATGTTTCTTTATAGAAGATGGAATACGCCTTTATATAGATGCGCCCTTTTCAAGCGATTGATAGTTTTTTCTATTTAGTCAATACTTAACCTGCAAAATAATATCTGTATGATGTTTAGTAATCAGTTTCGGTGATAGATTTTGCTATATGAAATGGAACATCAATTACACAGTGACAAGACAGCGAAACCGTTACTCCTATTCGGCGTATACACTTCCACTTAAAGGGCGTTGAGGAGCCGGAACTCGTACGTAGGTCTTCATTCTCCAACAGTACTAGCTAATGTGATCGATGTTTTGCTCTATACATCCAGTCCTAAAATGATAATAATAATAATAATAATAGTTTATTTCGGGCACCGGGCCGATAGTAAATAAGTCATGCATGTAAGTTAACGTTCAATGTGGTGCATATAAAATACAATACCAATGGGCCCATATGGCACCGTACTATGTAATAATCATTAAATGATTTTATAAAAAAGTTATTGGAGAGTTTTGTTCCCCTTATAAATGCGTAGGTCGATATTCTAATATATGCTTGGAATCCTGGGATACTGTATGGGGCAAACATATGACTGGTATTGTCTCTTTTTGATACACCCAAAATATTTCGGTACATGTTAATTTGAGCAACTCTAACTTTATGTGCTGCAGTAGGTTTGACAAATGTTAAGGTTTACATGCAATGAGCATTGGGCGAATTTTTTTTAAATTCTGTTTGACCGACCACATAGCCTCAGCATGTCATCATCATCATTGGAATTTGCATTCACCATAAGTCCTAGATATTTCCATTTATCATATATTGCATATCGTTCAACGATACTAATGGACAGAACAGTTTACGGGTCTTTGGTTGAGTCACAATGCAAACATATTTCGATGGATTGAACACTATATCTTGTTGAGCTCCGAATCGAGAACAAAGGTCAAGAAGTTTTTGCAACTCATTGGCACTTGGTGACACCAGACATTGATCGTCCGCATAAAATACATGGTTAATACAAATATTTATAATATAACAGCCGGTGCCTGATTTCAACAACAGACTTGAAATATCATCGACATACACATTAAATTATTATGAATGTCTCTCTGATCCAATACGCCTATGTTCCCCTCCCATTCAATTTTACACTTGAATGAAATCTATCTAGGATCAGGTCATGATTCTCTGGCTTTGTAGAAAAGCATATCGCTAGTTTTTGTACAAATGATTGCTGTGAGGGCACAAAGAGACCAATCATAGCTACGCTGGCGGAGGCAAGTCTCCCAAGATTACATTTTGCTTCAACTTCTAGTTCATAATATGCGTGAAATGTCTTTAACATATATTTTAATATGAGATATAGGTATATGTGCGACCAATAATACAGATTTTCTGCATTTAGATGGCTGCGCAAATGATTACTCCAAAACATTATCACATAACATGCAATGCTCATATGGTGTTGTTTTTTCATAACAGTCACCTTATTCCCGGCATCATTGTAAGAGTCATTGTGAATATTAAGGAAATCGTAAATTCTGAAGGTTAATTTGAATGATAAATGTCAACATTTGCAGATCATCAACTGTGATACATTTCCATTAAGATGTTTATGTACTAACAGAAGTGGCGTTCGATTACCTCTTAACACAATTATGAGATTTAATCGAAGTATCTATGTTGAAAATGTTTTTTCCTTCGTAAGAAAAAGAATAATGTTTTGCACAGAATGAGGTCGATTAGTGTTGAACGACACTACGTTTACGGGAAAACCACATGTAAATGAAGTCAACTTAATGTCTCTTTCATCAGATTAGAAGATTAGTCAACATAAGAAAGTACCTGAACCAATCCACAACTGAAATTATTGTCCAGACATTGATTATTGCAATTCGCTGTTGTGTTGAACGACACTACATTTACGGGAATACCACATGTTATGAAGTCAACTCAATTTCTCTTTCATCAGATTAGAAGATTAGGCAACATAAGAAGGTACCTGAACCAATCCACAACTGAAATTCTTGTCCAGGCATTGATTATTGCAATTCGCTGTTGCATAAAGCCCATTCGTGCCTTGCCGCAAAACTGCAACACACACAAAATACTGCCGCACGTGGATAACATTCAACACATCATGCGTACCCTACACTGGCTTTCTGTGGAAAAAACGCATTATATACAAAATTCTTCTATTCGCCTTTATGGTTGTATTTAGAAGCGCGCCAAGCTACCTACAGGAACTTACTGCTGAATACCAGCCTGCAAGGGGTCTTCGATCTATGGACAAGTATCTGCTACAAGTCCCAAATCTCCAAATATGTATTCATACGGTGCCAGAGCGTTAAGTAACGCCGCACCAATTTGTGGAACACACTTCCTATCGCCGTTCGTCGGTCGAATACGCTTGATGCATTTAAATCCAAACTCAAGACATTTCTTTTTAGTCAGTGCTATAACAATCAACTGTCTGCTTCTGCACCTTTGAGCAGGATTATTTCCTGGAAACAAGCGCTATAAAATGCATTATATGTTAATATGTTATGTTGATGTCAAATGTGTGTACTACAGAACAACAACCAAATCAACGACCGGATCACAGCTTGACAATATGAAGCGATTGCGAATGATCTCAAAAGCTCTAAGCGCAGAGAACCCATATCAGCGAGTAAGTTTATTAACCTTTAAGTCAAATAGCCATATTTACAAACAAATCTTTTCAATCTGTTATTCATGCAGCGCTGTAATAGAGATAAGCGGTAGCTGTGGACTGATATATATGTGTTTACTTTAAATGTTCTGTTCCAAAGAGTATGTAGAATGCAAAATGATGCGCTCCCTACTGACAACAAGCCTAACAAATTATGGAAAATAGTGAGGATTCATTTGAGTTGTATCGTTTGAACCTTTTATAAACGTGGCAAGCGCTAATTAATTAATGAAGTCTTTCAAAGACAATATTGTGAATTGGAAAGGTCGGATTACAAAAAAAAACCGCCACTGTAGCATGCAGTTCCTCGCGTTTTCATGCTATCGGCGCAGTTGGCGTCAATAATTTGGCTTAAAGATGACTGAGGGCATTATGCTTATGCCCAAGATAGCTATCAGCCAATATTAACCGATTCAAAGTGCAGTACCATTCTGGTGCGTTACGCTGCTAATGCACCATTTCACGTTATACACGCTTTAGGAGGGTAGTGATCTTGACACCTAAACTCAACAAATATAGCTCTCACATGGTTTCCAGTGTTTGTATACACTTATGGGCAATTGCTTTCAGGGAGTTCTGGCCAGCGTTCCCAACCCTTGTTGTAAATGCTTCCTTTTACGGGAATGACCGTGAATCTGTTATGCTTGCAAAATAAATAATTAATATTCGATAATTATTGATAACTGAGGATTTTGAGCAGGAGTGGAGGGGATAACAAGTAGACGTAAAACCTACAACGATGGCGATAAAGCTAGGTACGGCTCACTCCATTACCTAGTCAACTGAGAGTTGATGGTGATACCCTAATAAATTCGCATATGAAAGAAATAGCACGCAAAAGGAACACACATGTATTAGGGCCTCAATACAATGTTGGTAATGACGGTGATAAATGTCGTATGGGGAATATAGCTAAGGTCACTTAAGAGCTACGATTATTGTCATAAGCGCATTGTAATTACCATCGACCGGATAAACATAATCCATAGCGTAGATCCGTTTGGTCGCAAATATCTTTGTATTCATATGATAAATTTTAATGTGTTCAATATATTGGTTATTGTCTGTACAAATTGAACTTTTATATGCTACTTACTCATTCATAACCACATGAGTCAGCATAATCGAAAGGAGTCGTGTTAGTACCCGGGTAAGTCCTCCATATGGATCACATATTGATACTAGTCGAGATATAGTCTAGGGACTGGGGTAAACTGGGTTAGGGCTCAACCAATGAATGTTGCTGCATCTGTATATTATAAAGTATTGTTATTATATTCAGCCATACGCAAGGGGAAATCTCTGTCTTTTTGAGACCCTGATCCAAGCTACTTTCGAATTCCAAGAGCGTTTAGGGATAATTCGGTTTATTACACTTCTCCATTGGTCTAACATTTTATGGCTCAAACATAAGATGCATGATTGACCATCGACGTGTATGGCATGCTTAATAAGTGGACTCGAGTGTTTGTTTGTTTTCTATCTGGCAAATGAGAGCAAAAAGAAGTATACAAGTTTTAGCATTGCTTTCAAACTCGATGATCATCGAGAAGATTAGGATGGTTGTAATTTTTCATTGGCAAAGTCACAGCCCATTTCCCACACATTGATCATTATGAAAAGTATCAGGTTTCCTGTCAATGCTTGGAGGCTTGACTGAGTTGATTCTCTGACATTGATCCTTACAGCTGATAAATAGCATTAATTGATCTGAATATCGTTAAGCGTAACTTTATCTCAGGAACAGGATCATTAATTACTTGGACAATTGCTTGGCTTGATTGGAATTGTTACATTCTCATATACATCTACACACAGGTGGGCTGTTTTAATTAAAGGCGCAACTTCAATGGCAACGCGAAATCGGCTTTGCATCATGTTTGTGTTTTCCGTTATGTTATTTGCATTAAATGAGATGGCCTTCTTTACAATCAACCACACCTTCCCCACGAATTGTCAGGTGTATTTGGTTGATTTTCTTCAGAATTCAGAGTTTCGGAAACGCTGTTCGCTCTGGCGCTATATTCAATATGTGTTTGTCCCGCGGGGCCTCGACTGTTACGTCGATTGTATGTCTTCAATATTTATGTTTAAGTCTTTGAAAATCAGAAACAGTGAATTAAATGAAGATTACATGGACTAGTTTTTTACTATTAGCAACGACGAGAGGATTTTAGGAAACTCTTGGAAGATATTTCGTAATTACACAGTTAAAAGATATATCGGAAACTAGAACATCTTTGTATTGTGCCAAAAATTCAATATGTTATACGTACAAAGAAAATTTTTCACAAACACCCCGACTAAGCCTACTAGTCCATAATAAAGGAAATAAGGTGTATTGGCTCAGGCATCTTGTACTCACGTGTTTGTTTTCTCCCAAATCTTCAAAATCTGATCAATCTTGGGCCTTGTCGACATCGGCTTTGAAAGCAATGTCACAAGTGAATAAACGAAGACTCCTCAGTGTTTGTCCTCAGCTAGGTTGGCAAGCATGGAATTAGCCAAGTGTTGCTACTAGTTGGTTGTAAAGTAGACGCTTAGAAGAAAGGTTTGTCCATCAAGTGGAATACAAAACGTTTGATTGCGTTGATGCTAATATTGATCAAGGGCTTTTACCGAAAATCTGTTAATGGATGGCAGTGCATGTGTTCTTGGATTCCAGCTGTGCAGTTTTGTTAATGGTATCCCATTACGCGGGGATGGATGGCATTGTTATTGCACACACTGTAATATAAATCCTTCAGCGAGAAAAGAAAACATACCAATGCATTCGATGTAAATATTACCTTCTTAAACATGGCCTCCAGGTAAGCAGCGTTTTTTGCGTTGAAATATCCTCGACGGCAGCTAAACAGAATGCACCCTCTCAATAATGGAGCATATAGCATCATTACATTGTGAATGTAGCGCTGTAGATAGACAAATACGCATAAGGTTCAAACAGCCAAGGGAAATGTGCTCATTAATTCGTCTTGATTTCTTGTATTCATCTGAGCACAGGAGTTTATTCCTTATTAATCTTTGCTATCTCTCATCACACTGCGACTTATACAGGCAATAAAGAACAAATTGGTCATTAACTACCAGAAAAGTGCCTCGTCTATCTATATGAAATAGACAATTGCGGATTGCAAGTTTCTCTACTTCAAACAGCCGAATGTTATTATGAGGCTTGGAATGGAAAAGGAAATTACTTTAGTTTGACCTTTGCGAACTTCATTATGAGTCGTTGAATATCTGTGGTAGCCCCGAATTCAAATATTCCTGGAACTGTCACTCTGACCTCAAAGATCCTCAGCGACATATTTGGCTTGCGTCGCCGAGCAATGTGATTTCCTTGATTCAGTTGGTTTCATGCAATCATATAAAATTGGGCCTCGACCCAAGACAAATATTGCTACCTATCAGAGATCCTCCATGCCTAGCGCTTCTCTGTACTCCATGGGGGCTAAAGTACGACAATATAGCTGTATATCTACTTAAACAAGTATTGGCCTCATCTACCCAATCATGTGTAAGGAATTTACAATACCAAACACCTGGTCAAGCGGAGATATTGACAACGATTACAGTTCACAGTGGAGTTGCAAACCCTTACTCAATTGCTTGCAATAATTTCGTTTATTGTTAAAACAGCACGCATACTGTTCTGTTAGCGCTAATTAGAATCATAATGTAAATGTTAGTTCGGTTTGATCCATCTAAGATTTCCCTGATGAATCGATGCTGAATCATGCTACGGGAAATGGGAATTTCTCCAAAGGCATGGTGTGTTAACCTTGAAACAGCCTTCCTGCCCATCTATACAGATAGACGGTCTGAATCGACAGCCCATCCAATCTCTACTCTTCTACCTCACACATTTACTTAAATTTGGCCATTACCTTCGAGAAAATTGCCTCGTCGACCCACGTCAAATGGCCAATTCTGGAAGATAAGTTGCTATATCCAAACAACCGATGGCTATCCTGTGGCCTGAAGTAGTAAAGCTACATCATCCTAAATGTTGCAGAAGTCCCAATATTTCTAACATTATATCACGTTGTTGCATATGTGTGGTCGTTCTAAATATCAATATCCTCTTAACTGTCAATATCACCATTGCCAGAACTACAACAACATTTTGTTTTATAGCGATCAAATACCATATATCCAGTAATAATGTCACATTTGCGGCAAAGCTGAGAAATATGCTCTGTGTTGTTATATGCGGGTTTCCATTGTCAGAAAAATGGGACGACTGCCCACTTTGTCATGGTTTTATGATTGTACTGTCCATGGCGATTGATATTAATGATTGGTATCATTCCACCATCAGACCCGATTTCTTAGCATGACACAATACATTCATAACTCACGGATCGCTAAGACACCGCCCTATTGAAAGAAACCATTGTGGCCCCATAAATATTTAATACGTTTGTCTGCTTTACTGTATAACGAGGAAACTCATATGAATAATTGATGACAACCATCCGATGTACTTATTTGCCCGTCATTATAATTCGTAGCCACATAATGGATTGATTTATGACGGCTATAAAACGTGCGCTTGAATGTAAAATTCGATCCTCACTGCACCAAGTGAACACTTATATGCTACATGCTGATTCATGACCACATAAGTCAGCAATTTAATAGAATGAAATTGGAAGATAAATAAGACTTTAGACCAGTCTGTACATGTATGCAACACATTACACGTGTGTCGAAAGGAGATTGAATATGTGTAGCATTTGGTTAAAATGAAAAGGGGGTTAGAATATTGTCAACATTTTGCTTTGCAATCAACAAGAGGAAGAACCATTCTGTACTTCATTAGTCCGTTAAAGCAATAAGTCGCCTTGTAGTTCATGCTTAGTCACATTATGACCGTAAGCATCCTCCACCATGGGGTGTTTGATGTTGGCTTTTAATAACATAAATAAGGTTTATGCCTCATTTGTCGAGAACAGTTTATGAAGGGCCTAAGTGGCTCGAAATAATCAATGTTGTTTCATTTTCTGGATGAAGCTTGAGATGAACCATCTTTGTGACGAATTGTGAGTTACTATGGCAGTCTCTTATCGAACTGTATGGCGCTGCTGATATCGGATAGACGATAGGAACATAATTTACAGATAACGTTTGCTGTCTGATTACTGGTTTACACTGAGTTATGGTTAACTCAATGAATGTCCCTGAAATTACAGGTTAAGCAATATTGTCATTTTATTCTGCTATGGGTCATGTTATTTCTGCTTTATAAGCAGTCTACCACCATGTGTTCTGCTTCATCAGAATGATTGATCTGTCCAAGTAACGTATAATACATTACCTTACTTTGCTTGAACACATATTTGACTTCATAAATCCAAGCAATGAAGTGATTTATTCATATCTTGAAGGCGGTTGCAGTATCCGGAAGGAAAGAGCTCATGGTGCATTTGTAATGTAGATATGGACAAATAGTACAGCAAGAAATGGGCGTGGTGTGAATTTACATAAAGTAGGATATTTTAATACAGCAGTCAATTTAAAATCCTTACTGTTTACATTCGGCTGATGTAATATCGAATTGGCGCGATGAAATATTCGAACACTTAATGTTAACACTTAATGTTTGACCCACGTCAAATAGCTAATTCTGGAAGATAAGTTGCTGAACTCCAAACCACCGATGGCTATCCTGTGGCCGGAAGTAGTAAAGCAACATTAACCTAAATGCAGTCCTGATATATCTAACAGTATGGCACATGGTTGTACCTGTGTGTTCACTCTGGATATCCATTTACCCTGAACTGCCATTATCACCTTTGCAACTTTGAAAAACAACATTATTTTGTTGTAAATGCGATCAAATATCGCAAATCCCGCAATTTGCCTTGATTGGCCATGTTCCAAATGCGTCTTTATTATGCAGACGATTCGGAGTAACTCCCTGGCAACTGCATTGTCATGATTATCTGGCTTTTCCGTCCAATTGCATAACCAGTTTCTATAATTGTATAATCAGTTTCAAAATTATTACAATTGACTTCATTCAATGCGCTGCATTTGCAGTTAAGCTGGGTTAAATGCTACGTGTAGTTATTGAACACTAAATAACTAACCCACCATTCACACGCAACCAAAATATTTTGCTTAACATAGCCACCCGCAAAATAGTCGCCAAAAAGAATAAATGAGGGTACTCAAGTCAGTTTCTGCTATAGCTGAACATTAATCAAGTTGATCAGGACAGGTCAACACTGTTATGTTTAAGTGCATCCTTTTCACAGATGATATTCAATGGGGGATGACTAATGTAAGGAACATCTTTTATAGAGAATCAAGACAAACGTTAGGATAATTATAGGTCAATCATTCAGCACAAATCAAAAACATTGAAAAAAAGTGAAAGCAATATATCAGAATGCGTGTCATTCTGTACCCAAGATCATCCGTAATTTATATGCGTAACACGATTGCAATAATGTATACAATTTAGTATATTTTAGTATATTGATATATTGACCGAGCACAATTGCTCAGCCTAATTCTGGAAGTATTTCAGATGTAATCGGAAACTCGATTATGGTGATCTCATCTCATTCCTTGTGGGTTGTTTAACAAGGGACGGCTACTCGCTTTGTCATATTTCTACTGTCCATGGCGATAGATATTAAGGATTTACCTATTCTAAAACCACCGGCTGGCCTAAAATAATCAACTATTGATTCCCGAACATACATTTGACTTCGCCAGAGGCTCACAAATTTAAATAGAATGACTATAGCTAGGCGGGTTGGTTCATGAGATCATTTAAAGAGGAAACAACACATGTTAAAGAGTTTGCATCTTATACATTATGAATCACGCATTGCTTTCGCTAAAAAATATTATTAAATAGACAGTTGAACTGTGTTGGATTCTCATTGTCAGTATTCGTAATGGCACTGATTAAGTTTTGACAGCGCATGTCCAGGTGTTGGGTAATGAATATTACGTACACATGATTGGGGGTAGTATTGATAGAAGTGAACCGGAATAGGAAGCGATTATTTCTCCATTGTACATCATTTGAGAAAGGACGTACCTCCGCATTGCTGTGTTGACCTATGCCAGTAAATAGCATCGACTTTGTGCCTTCTTTTTTATATTCAACTTATCTTCGTTAATGAATTGTTAGAAGATTGATACATGTATATTAGATAGATCAGGGGAATAAGCAATGAATATTTCAATATCTACCTGGTCGAAAGCCCTTTAACCATCGGATGCTATTGAAGATACTCATTAAAGCGGCTACCTTGGAGCCGGATAATTCCCGCTGGAAATGGAATTGTCTGCTGTATATATTGCAATATGTAACCCCTACCCTGTATACGATTCAGCGTCAACATCCCATCCAGATCAACCCTCAGTGTGTCTTCCTCGTCATATTGAATTCCCACTATCACATGTTTCGCGTCTTTCCAACATCAGACCCGATTTCTTAGCATGACACATTACATTCAAAACTCACGGATCATTAAGACAGAACACTATCAAGCAAAACTGTCGTGGCCCTGCACATATTTTATAAGCTGGTCTCCTCCACTCCTAAATTACGAAACCCACATGAACTTATCTACCTACCATTATAATTCGTAATCACATGATGGATCGATTTATGACAGTTATAAAGCGTGATTTTGAATGTAGGATCCGATTCTCATTGCATAAATGGAACACGTATATGCTACATGCTGATTCAAGCCCACATGTCAGCAATATAATATAATGATATTGGAAGATCATAAGATTAGTTTGTACATTGATGCATGCCAGAACACACAACGATAGGAATGGGGCTAGTACTAGCTCAGTCCTCCATATAGTTCACATATTCATTGCGGCACAGAGACTGAATGTGCATAGCATAAAAGTTTAAAGTTCAGGTGATTTAAATATGGTAAACATTTGTTTGCAGCAATTGCAAATGTGGGACAGTATTACCCATTTTAATTTAAGGATATGCATTAATAGTTTATTGTGGCCATGGTCACACTGCAAGTACCATTGTGTGTTCAAAGAAGATGAAACTACCCCTGCAATATAGACGTTAGAAACGCATGCGAACTTGTGTCAGAAAGCAGATAGGGTCGAATTTGGAAAATTGATTTTGTTAACAACCCTGTTCAGTTGCTCAGAACAGGAAAGTATCAAGTGCATTACCGGGATAACCTTCTAATATTGAATGAAAATACTCTGCTACTACACGGTCAATAAATATTACATAAACTCGAATACAATGAGGCCGCACAACAATCTGTTGAACATACTATGAATATGGGTTGAAACATTCTAAACTAAGCCTTATTGTCGAAGTTCGATGCTACAGCGTTTATTGGCCTTTTCAATTGTACTGGCGTATTTGTTTTCTCCAAAATCAACCTTCTTTGGTAAAGCTCGAGGCATCGTCGACATTGAAGTCAGACACACTTGTAAATTTAACAAGGATTCTTTGGTTTTGTCCTCAGCTCAGATTGGTTTTGTTTTGCTGTTCGTGTTTTGTAAGGTTTGCTAATGGATACCATTAGTGTAAGTGCACTTTGATTCGAGCGGTGCAGCTTTTACTATGCCCACCCATTAAGCTGGAATGAATAGCACTGCACTCACAAACATCAAAGCATAATGTATCAAATTATATAATGTGGCTGCATGGGCAACTTTATACTGCGGGTAGACAAATACCAGTGAACTATAACCGTAGTTACCGCGGTGTGTGGCGTGATAAATACACACACACACACACACACACACACACACACACACACACACACACACACACACACACACACACACACACACACAAACACAAACACACACACACAAACAGACACACATATAATTGTATATATATATATATATATATATATATATATATATATATATATATATATATATATATATATATATATATATATATATATATATATATATATATATATATATATATATATATATGTATTTTTTATCTCTACCGTCAGACCACCTCTTACCCAAACCGATTGGCCATTACCTTCCAGATTCCAAATCGCCTCGTCGGCCAACGTCAAATAGCCACCTTTGGACGATAATCTGCTCTACTGTATGCAGCCGACGGCTATTACGACCCTGGAAGCACAAAAGCTAACATTATACTTACTTTCGTCTCTACTGTCCGAGCTTATTCGATGTAGTGGAAATTGTCCCTGGTTACTAAATTGCTTTGCATATATCGCTTTATCTAATCAGTATATAACAATGATGCCACGATTGTTTATGTTTAATGTTCAATAGTCGCTTATTTACAAAATTTATGTTATGTGTAATTAGTTTATTCCATAGTCGCGTTGAACCCAAATGTTTGATTTACGTCACCACCAAAAATAATTTCATTATAAAGAGTGTGAATGCGAAAACACTTGTTAATTTTCTTTCCCATCATTGATAAAGCTTACCATTCTTTTCGCATCTAACCACCGCCGAAACTGGTCTCTTAGCAACAATTTATCCCGAACTGAAGTCATGACAAAATACATATAAAACTTTAAGTTCATAATCATTGAACCATATAATATTAAATTATTGTTGCCTGACAGATATCCCGTCTGCTCATCTGTATACAATTAGTAGTTATCCTCATTACCATTCTGTACTTCATTAGTCCGTTAAAGCAATAAGTCGCCTTGTAGTTCATGCTTAGTCACATTATGACCGTAAGCATCCTCCACCATGGGGTGTTTGATGTTGGCTTTTAATAACATAAATAAGGTTTATGCCTCATTTGTCGAGAACAGCTTATGAAGGGCCTAAGTGGCTCGAAATAATCAATGTTGTTTCAGTTTCTGGATGAAGCTTGAGATGAACCATCATTGTGACGAATTGTGAGTTACTATGGCAGTCTCTTATCGAACTGTATGGCGCTGCTGATATCGGATAGACGATAGGAACATAATTTACAGATAACGTTTGCTGTCTGATTACTGGTTTACACTGAGTTATGGTTAACTCAATGAATGTCCCTGAAATTACAGGTTAAGCAATATTGTCATTTTATTCTGCTATGGGTCATGTTATTTCTGCTTTATAAGCAGTCTACCACCATGTGTTCTGCTTCATCAGAATGATTGATCTGTCCAAGTAACGTATAATACATTACCTCACTTTGCTTGAACACATATTTGACTTCATAAATCCAAGCAATGAAGTGATTTATTCATATCTTGAAGGCGGTTGCAGTATCCGGAAGGAAAGAGCTCATGGTGCATTTGTAATGTAGATATGGACAAATAGTACAGCAAGAAATGGGCGTGGTGTGAATTTACATAAAGTAGGATATTGTAATACAGCAGTCAATTTAAAATCCTTACTGTTTACATTCGGCTGATGTAATATCGAATTGGCGCGATGAAATATTCGAACACTTAATGTTCACGATTATCTGTAATCAGGGTAATAGAGCGTAGTGTTGAAGGTTTATTGACAAATACTTTGTCGTGTAAAAGTGTTATGATAACAGTAATAAGTTGGTCATCTACTGATGTTACCTAGATTGAAGGCTTGATGCTATTGTGCCATTGACAGGGATCCTTGAATAACATTGATTGAACTGAATTTAGTTAATCATCGCCCACACACAGAAATGCATTTAGTAAATACTCAGACACTTGCGTGGTTGAAGTGGAGCGGTTTCTTTTTCATATACAATGGTGCCTTATACGTGTTGCTGATTAAAGCGCGACTTTATTGTTTGCGTTCTATGATTGCTGTCTTTACAGACCGAGCGACAACTGATGGAGAATTGGCAGTGCACACTCTCCGCAGATTGTTTCTTTCATGTTGCAAGCTTGTTTTCGGAGACGATAAAAGTACGCCTCCGACGGCAACGTTAACCACGCGTGTGTTCTTGCATTAGGATATGCCCATAGCCGAATTAGGAAAGTTCTAAGCGTATCCGCAGTTTGAACAAAATCTTATTGTGATAACAGGTTCTGGTTAATTCGAGCTATTTGATACAGAGTGGGAGAATCAATGTCAATGAATGTCTTGTTATGTTCAATGTTTATTATTCAGTCTTGAGGAGTGAACTAATTGTCACTAAGATGACATACAAATGACTTTCAGCTAAGACGAGATAGTCTTCTGAATCTTCTCATATTTTGCATTTACACTGCAAACCGATCATACCTTGGCTAAAACGCAGATATATTTTGAATAAAAAAACATTCCCTTGAAAGAACGTCGAATATTGCTTGACACGTTTTGGACAAAGCCGTATTGTCAAAGATAATGGCACCGGGTTTACGGGCTCAGGCATCTTCCATTGGCGTTTTGCTTTCTCCAACAAATGTCGCACCGACATTGGCGGGGAAAGCAATTGCGTGTGTAAGTTAAGGAGGCATCTAGAAGCAGGATTTTTCTGCCTAATGTACAAAACTTGCAGATATATTGTGATTGTACGGATCAAGGGATGTTTCCAAAAATCGGTTGATGAATGTCATAGCTATTAGAGCCCTTAGATGCAAGCACTGTAGCTTTTACAATGGTCGCCTATTAAGCCAGGATGGATTACATAGTCATCAAACATATCAGAGTATACAGACTAAATTCGTCCGCAGGCTACGGAGAAAAGTCACATGGACACGATGCAAATATTGTTCTATTCCATATTATTAAACATTTTATCTAGGCATTTAGGCGTTAGTATATTTCTAGTGACAGCTTAAAATAATGCATTTGCCACTTCTCATTAAAAAAAGAGGTTTATATGAACCTCTTCAACTGCATACCAAGCCGCATATAAAGGAAGGTGCCATTACTTGAGAGAAATAGGCAATCCAATTGTTGCCCTTTGCCATTCCACTACCACTTATCTAAGCACAATGAAAACAAAATTGGCCAAAACCTTCCATATACATGCTTCATCGAATAGCTTATGTTGAAAAACTGCAACTGACCGAAGGCTATCGCGAAGCTGAAAGTCGAAAAGTTAATATTATCCTGACTTAAGCGCTGGTTTTGTATAAGGTTTCTTTCAATTATGTAAAAATTGCCTATATTGATTGTGCGAAATTTGTATGTTTACAGGAATATGTAATGTGTGTAATAATTTAAGCGCAAAGAACCCATTCAATAGTTTTGGGTCATCCAACTGTTTGACATATCTATCCCTTAAGGTAGTCATTACTTACACAATGAAAGAGAGCACACTTGTTGATTGCTGCTTCTGCCGAAAATTAATTCGGTTTACCAGAATAGGCCGACACAGTTATGTTGATGTGTGTCTGTTCACAAATACTGTACTGCCTCCAAACTAGTTTACTCCAACTAGATAATAGCCCCAGATATGAAAGCAAAGGTAAGGCATATCAATTACCCTAGATCTTGACAAACGTGAGGCTTGAGAATCATTCAGCCTATATCATAGATGTTTATTATATGATTCTGGCGATGTTTGTCATCAATACTTTCATACAACAGAAGCAAAAGATGGGCAATAGAAGGTCGATAATTGACAGAATACTTTGTCGCTGGCTGAAATACTGAATTGAATATAGGGGCGACGTAACACACTTTCTCTGCGCCAATGCCCGCTAGCTTAATGCTGCAAGTTTTCCAGCTGAACATGTTTACTCAATCACCGCAATGTCATTTAATTCTTTGTATTTGAGGGACTCCAACGAAAGAAGAAGGAGCGTTATTCTGTCAATGCACATTCACGCTAGCTCATAGGCATGTTTTCAGAGACAAGCGATCTTTAGAACTTAACGCTATGAATGTACGCCTCATATTGTTACTAGTACTGATATGATATTTTGTAGTCAATTGGACCATGGCCTTCAGTGAGACACTGTCCATTGTGTACAGCGCGCGCCCTTCGAAAGCATTAAAACAATACTGCCAATGTTACAAATGCTTTCTGCTATGCGAATGACAGTGAATCTTTTGGGATGCTGAACTTCAGGAGCCGTGCTAAAAATGCCAAATATGTGATGAATACTGTAGAATGATACATTTCTGATGAATTAGAGTAAATCACGAGAAGACATTGCCTTTGCTGACGATGAGGGAGATACAGCTGAGGCTGCAGACAGCTTACTTCATTATCTGGAACTTATATTACACAATACATCCTAATGTGCAAATTCTGAGATGTAAAAGATATACGCTTTATGGCCATGTAAGACGATGATATACGTCCCGTTAGCAATGAACTGTAGATACCATTATAAATATCATTGACTGGGGATACATATCCTACAGCAGGGAGCAGCACAAGTATGGATGTTGATCTGTTTGATGTGATTTCTTGCTAAACATTAGTGTGTTTATGTGTTAAATGTCGCATCATTCGTGTTACAAATTAGAAATCACGTAGCCTCCCCAGCAGAAGCTGAGACAGTGACGATTGTACCCTCTCATTTACTTTTGGAGCAGTACTTCGTTGTCCAGATGTTCAAGGTTGATAGCTTAGTGGACAAGGGGACGAGCAAGATTACTATCATCAGAGAATGTTTGAATTTCACAAAGGTGAAATCGTGTCCCATAGCTATACTGGGAGGTTTCACTCGTGCCTCCATCCGACAAAATATGTGAACACGCCACCTGGGAACAGTGGCCTGTTTTGACAAAGCTTGACTTAAAATATGTAATTTTCTTATCGATGCAGGGGCGCCGTCTTCTCGACCAATCAGAAAACTCCATTTCTTCAACGCAAACCGCCAGACGCCGATCACCGACATGTTGGATCGATAGTTCCAATTGGTTTTCTTGATTTTATGGTAGCGTCTCCTGGCGTATTTTACTCATTAGCCCACTCGCCATTTGAATCAGCAATCTGCTGACCCTACGTGAAACACTCAAATCCCAACATCACATCAACTTAGATTATACTACATGTCAACATGAGTGTCGTTGGTTTATTGCTGTATCTATGCTGAGCGTTAGCATCGGGATTGCTATTGGTTTCCATCACTGCAAATAGACCATCTTCTGTTTCAACAGTGTCAGTATCACAATGCACCCAACAATACTTATTCTGCGCAAATATGTATCTCTATTAGGTCTCAGGAAAAGGTTCCCATATCTTGTTATGTCATGAATAGAAAGGGAATGAAACTAATAGGATATTTAGAAAATCGTCTGCCTAGGTCACGCGAGTCTTATGGGCTCTCTATGGACTGTTAATGGGCCCCGTGTGGGCTACAATCCTGCAAGCCCATTGCGTGTCGCGCGGCCCCGTGCGGGGCCCGCACGATGCTTTTGAATATGTTTGGCCCCATAAGGGCCTGGTAGAACAAGTGGTCAACAGTTGAACATGCACTACTTTCAGACCCGGGCTCCTTACGGGTTTAAGCCCATAGCAGGCAGTCATATGGGGTGCTTGATTCGCGCTTCTGCGGCCCTTGGGGGCTTTTGTGGGGCCCTTGTGGGAACTTTGCGGGGCCCGCACGGTTTTCTTAAGGGTGATTTATGGGTTCGCATGTCGCTTCGGTCCCCTGGCTCCCACAGGCCCCACACGAATCAATCCCGCCATTTTGTTGTGTCCTTGTGGCGTATATAAAATCGTCAACGTTTTTAACCCCTGTATTTAATTAGGGGGGCCTGTAAGCACATGTAGGTATCATGCGACCTAGGCATAAACAAAGACAATTGGTGCTTAGTGAAAACCAGCTCCTTTTATGCTTTCCATACTTAATCCTAGTATACATAAATGTGTTCAGCCTGACGAGCTGGCTACATTCGTTTATTTTCCTAATTAAAACCCATCAGGGATGATGCCTAATGATGTGGATATCATTGAGAATCATGCCAATGGTTGTTTTGCAAAATGATGCAATGACAATTCTAACCCAGCAAATACTTTTCATAAGTATCTTACCTGTATATATCGGTTACTGCTGAAACCACAAAACACACCAGAAGAAGGAAGACGCTTTTCGATAGATGCGCCCTTTTTTAAGCGATTGAAAATTTGTTCTATTTCTTCATACTTAACCTGCAAAATAATATCTATATGATGTTTAGTTATCAGTTTCGATGATGGATGTTGCCGTATGAAGTGAAAAATCAATTAAACAGTGACAAGACAGTGAAAGCATTTTCCTTATTCAGCGTATGCATTTCCACTTAAAGGGCTTTGTAGAGCCAGAACTTTTACATAAATCAGCATTCTCCAACAGTACTAGCTAAGGCGATCTATGTGTTGCTCTGTACATATAATCCCATGGGTGTCTCTCTGAGCCAGTACGCCTAGTTTTCGTCCCATTCAATTTCCCGCTTGAATGAACAGGTCATGATTTTCTGGATTTTAGTAGGAAAGCCTGTCACTAGTTATTGTACAAATGATTGCTTTGAGGGCACACGGAGATCAATCATAGTTTCACAGTCGGAGGCAAGTCTCTCAAGATTACTTTGTGCAGCATCAACCCCTTTCTTTATGATATGCGGTAATAGTCCTTGAATATATTTGAATATGAGATACACGTACATATACGATTACTTTATCATAACAGACACCCTTTGGGTGGTAGTATATTGATTATTTCTGGCATAATTGTGAGAATTGTAAATATTAAGGAAATATACTATATTCTGAAGGCTGTTATGAATGATAAATGTCAACATAAGCAGATTATGAACTATGGCAAATTTGAGCAGTTTTTACACTTATTGAGATGTTTATGAAATGAACAGCCTTTGGCTCTATTATATTTTAACAGCATTGTGAGCTTTCATCAAAGTATTTTGTGTTGAAAGGCGTTTCTTTTCTTTATACAGAGTGAGATCGATAAGATTTGTACGACACTACATGTGTATACCACAAAACAATAACAAAAGACCGGATCACAGAGTGAAAATGTGAAGCGATTGCGAATAATTACTCATGTTCCGAGCGCCAAGCACCCACATCAAAGAGTAAGTTATATTAACCCCAAGTCAACGTAGCCATATATATATATATATATATATATATAGAGATATATATATAGATATATATAGATAGATAGAGATAGAGAGAGATATATATAGAGATATAGATATAGAGAGAGATAGATAGAGAGAGAGAGAGATATATATATAGAGAGATATATATAGAGATCTTATCTATATATAGATAGAGATATATAGATATAGATTTATATAGATATATCTATATATATACATATATATATATAATGGGGGATAGATATATATAGACCCAGAGATATATATATACCCATAGAGAAATATATAGACCAGACATACATATAGATATAGAGAGAGATATAGAATCTCTAGATATTATCAAATATCTAGATATATATATATACCAATAGAGATATATATATAGAGATATAAAATATATATATATATTTACACATATATATATATATATATATATTATATATATATATAGGTATATAGATATAAATATATATATATATATTTATATTTACATATATATATATATATATATATATATTTATATTTATATATATGTATATATATATATTATTTATATATATTTGTCATCCATAATTTAAAGATGACAGAGGGTATTATGCTTGTACCCAAGATTGTTCTACTGCCAATTTTAGCATATTAAAATTGCACTGCCAACCTGGTGTCCTTTTTGCAACTGCTCTCATGGGGCACTGTCCAGCATTCGAAGCATCTGCCTTACAAACGATTCAAAACCCAGCCCTTGTTGCAAATGTTTCCTGCTACGTAAATGATTCTGAATCTGTTATTGAGATCACTTTTAGAAGCTTTGATAGCCAAATACATTAGGAATATTCGTTACTGGGGTTTAGGAGCAGGAGTGAAGTAGATAACGAGTGGACGTATAACCTACAAGCATGGCGATGAGTCTATAGACAGCTAACAACATTACCACATTATTACTACATCAACTGGGAGTTGATGGTGTTTCCCCAATAAATCCTTGTATGCATATCATGAGACGCAAAGGGACTCATATATTAGGGCCGAAATGCAATGCATATGACGGTGGTAAATTCCGAAATGGGGAATGTACCTTAGATCACGTGAGAGCTTAAGGATGAACTACGACTATTACCATAAGCCCGTTATAAATACCATCAACTGAAGATACATATTCAGTAGCGTAGATCGTTGTTTTCATAAGATATATTTCAGTGCATTATGTATTGGTGATTGGCTGCACCAATTGAACATTTATATGCTATATGCTGATTGATAACCAAATGAATGAATCGGTCTGTACATCAGTGTGTAAATTGGAAGCAGCACTTAACAAGCGCGGTAAAAGAAGTCGAGTTAGTGTCCAGGAAAGTCTTCCTTATGGATCGTATATAGATACTATTTGAGATATAGTATGGAGATAACTGGGCTAAAATGGGCTTGCGTTAAACCAATAAATGTTGCTGAATTTGCATATTAAACAGCATTGTCATCATATTCAGCCATACAGGTCCGTAAAGCTATTTGAAAACTTTTTGTTTTATCGGAATAATGAATCTGACATTTAGGATTAAAGTACTTTATATATATGCTTAGATTTAGGCTTTATTTGACGCCATCGTAAACAATATTGTTGCCCTGATCCTGGTTCAATGACAGCAATCCTTTAAGCTGATAAATAACATTAGTTATTCAGAATATCATTAGGCCCTACTTCATCTCAGGAACAGCATCATTATTTACCTGGCTTCATTGGAATTGTTAAATTCACATTTGCCTCTGCACTCAGGTGGGCCGCTTTAATAAGGTTTATATACTGTAATATTTGAGGTGTTGATAAAGGCGTTACTTCAATGGCAACTCGAAATCGGCTTTGCATCATGGCTGTGTCTACAATCAACCACACATTATCCACGGGTTGTCAGTTGCAGTTGGTTGGCTTGCTCGAGGCGATGTAAATCGACCCTTGCATATGCACTGATATCAGAAAAGTGACGAATCTGGAATGTTGTGAACGTAACCGCACGAAATCTGATAGTAATAATAGACTTTCCAGCAGTTTGATTTACAATGTAATGGCGACAGTCTACGTCACAAAATCCAGCGTTTCTGCAACGTTGCTCGCCCTGGCGCAGTATTCAATATCCGAAACATCAATGTTTACCGTGGTCAGGGGCTGAGGAGCTTTGACGGTTATATCGATTGCATATCTTGTTCAATATTCATGTTTTAGTCAGCAGCAGTGAATTAAATGTACATTAAATGGAACAGTTAATTACACTTAGCACCGATGAGAGGAATTTCTGAAGATATTTCGCAATTTCACAGTTAACAGTGAAACTAGAACGCCTATGGATTGAGCCAAAAAGTCAATCTGTTCAACGTATATAGAATATTTCTTCAAGCACCCCCGACCAAAGCCTACTAATCAAAGGCAAAAAAAAAGTGCGGTGTAATTGACTTGGGCATATCGTACTGGGCGTGTTTTATTCTCTCCGACATCTACAACATCTGGTAAATCTTAAGCCTTGTCAACATCGCCTTCTAAAGCAATGTCACGTGTAAGTTAACAAGCACTAGGTTGGTAAGCATGGCATCAGTCAAGTTTTGCTGTTCGTTTATTGTAAAGTAGACGCTTAGAAGAAGGTTTTTGTCCATCAAGTGGCATACAAAACGTTTGACTGTGTTGAGGCTAATATTGATCAAAGGCTTTAACCGAAAATCTCGAATGGATGCCATTAGTGCATGTGTTCTTGGATTCCAGCCGGTGCACATTTGTTAATGGTATCCCATTACGCGGGAATGGATGGTATTACTATTGCACAAACTACAGTATAAATCCGTCAGTGAGTGACGAAAAGAGTCAAATGCATTCGCGTTTATATCATCTTCTGAAACTTGTCATCTAGGTTAGCAGCCTTTTGTGTTGACGTATCTTTGGCGATAATTGTAATGAATGTACCCAGCTGTTCATGAGGCATTTAACATCGTTCCATGGTGATTGTAAAACTGTAGATAGACAAAAACCCATGAACTTAACTAAATCATCACAACGTGTGGCGTGATTAAAATATATATTCATTCTCTGCCCCGGAAAAAGTGTTTATGCATTCGTCATGATTTCATCTGAACTCAGAGGTTTATATGAACCACTCTATTTCTAATCCATCTGGTAATCTCCAAAAAAGCACCAATTTAAGAACGACAGACAATCCAAGCTGTGCCCTTTTACATCATATTGCCACTTATCCAGGCAATAAAGAAGGATTTGTAATTAACTTCCAGAAAATTGCCTCGTCGATCCATATCAAAAGCCAATTTTGGACTGCGCGTTGCTCTACTATAAACAACCGAAAGTCATTACGGGGCTTGAGAAGAAAAGGTAAGAGTATCATTACTTTCGTTTAGTACAACAATATAGCTGTATTGCTTGGCCTTTTCTACCAAATCATATATAAGGAATATACGCAAATTTTCTGTTAGTGCTAACTATAATCATACCCGATGCTGTTTCATGCTACGAGAAATGGGGTTGATAGTGTATTGCCGTTGAGTACAGCATTATCTGGGAGCCTGTCTCCAACGATAATTAATGGATTCCATGGCAAGATGCCATGAGTGTTAACCCCATCGTGTTAACCTTCAAAAACAGCCGTCCGGCCTACCTATAAAAATAGACGGTCACATTTAAAATCTACAGACCATCCAATCTCTGCTCTTCTCCCTCCGACACTACCACTTATCTGGGCAATGAAGATTACCTTCCAGAAAATTGCCTCGTCGACCCACGTCAAATAGCTAATTCTGGAAGATAAGTTGCTGAACTCCAAACCACCGATGGCTATCCTGTGGCCGGAAGTAGTAAAGCAACATTATCCTAAATGCAGTCCTGATATATCTAACATTATGGCACATGGTTGTACCTGTGTGTTCACTCTGGATATCCATATACCCTGAACTGCCATTATCACCTTTGCAACTTTGAAAAACAACATTATTTTGTTGTAAATGCGATCAAATATCGCAAATCCCACAATTTGCCTTGATTGGCCATGTTCCAAATGCGTCTTTATTATGCAGACGATTCGGAGTAATTCCCTGGCAACTTCATTGTCATGATTATCTGGCTTTTCCGTCCAATTGTATAACCAGTTTCTATAATTGTATAATCAGTTTCAAAATTATTACAATTGACTTCATTCAATGCGCTGCATTTGCAGTTAGGCTGGGTTAAATGCTACGTGTAGTTATTGAACACTAAATAACTAATCCACCATTCACACGCAACCAAAATATTTTGCTTAACATAACCACCCGCAAAATAGTCGCCAAAAAGAATGAATGAGGGTACTCAAGTCAGTTTCTGCTATAGCTGAACATTAATCAAGTTGATCAGGACAGATCAACACTGTTATGTTTAAGTGCATCCTTTTCACAGATGATATTCAATGGGGGATGACTAATGTAAGGAACATCTTTTATAGAGAATCAAGACAAACGTTAGGATAATTATAGGTCAATCATTCAGCACAAATCAAAAACATTGAAAAAAAGTGAAAGCAATATATCAGAATGCGTGTCATTCTGTACCCAAGATCATCCGTAATTTATATGCGTAACACGATTGCAATAATGTATACAATTTAGTATATTTTAGTATATTGATATATTGACCGAGCACAATTGCTCAGCCTAATTCTGGAAGTATTTCAGATGTAATCGGAAACTCGATTATGGTGATCTCATCTCATCCCTTGTGGGTTGTTTAACAAGGGACGGCTACTCGCTTTGTCATATTTCTACTGTCCATGGCGATAGATATTAAGGATTTACCTATTCTAAAACCACCGGCTGGCCTAAAATAATCAACTATTGATTCCCGAACATACATTTGACTTCGCCAGAGGCTCACAAATTTAAATAGAATGACTATTGCTAGGCGGGTTGGTTCATGAGATCATTTAAAGAGGAAACAACACATGTTAAAGAGTTTGCATCTTATACATTATGAATCACATTGCTTTCGCTACAAAATCATTAAATAGACATTGCTTTGGATTCGTCAGTACAAATGGCACTGATTATTTTGAATAGCGCACAGTGTTGAATGAATATACGTACACATGATTGGGGATAGTATTGATAGAAGTGAACCGGAATAGGAAGCGATTATTTCTCCATTGTACATCATTTGAGAAAGGACGTACCTCCGCATTGCTGTGTTGACCTATGCCAGTAAATAGCATCGACTTTGTGCCTTCTTTTTTATATTCAACTTATCTTCGTTAATGAATTGTTAGAAGATTGATACATGTATATTAGATAGATCAGGGGAAAAAGCAATGAATATTTCAATATCTACCTGGTCGAAAGCCCTTTAACCATCGGATGCTATTGAAGATACTCATTAAAGCGGCTACCTTGGAGCCGGATAATTCCCGCTGGAAATGGAATTGTCTGCTGTATATATAGCAATATGTAACCCCTACCCTGTATACGATTCAGCGTCAACATCCCATCCAAATCAACGGCTCAGTGTGTCTTCCTCATCATATTGAATTCCCACTATCGCATGTTTCCAACATCAGACCCGATTTCTTAGCATGACACATTACATTCAAAGCTCACGGATCATTAAGACAGAACACTATCGAACAAAACTGTCGTGGCCCTACACATATTTTATAAGCTGGTCTCCTCCACTCCTAAATTACGAAACCCACATGAACTTATCTGCCTACCATTATAATTCGTAATCACATGATGGATCGATTTATGACAGTTATAAAACATGATTTTGAATGTAGGATCCGATTCTCATTGCATAAATGGAACACGTATATGCTACATGCTGATTCAAGCCCACATGTCAGCAATATAACATAATGATATTGGAAGATCATAAGATTAGTTTGTACATTGATGCTTGTCAGAACACACAACGATAGGAACGGGGCTAGTACTAGCTCAGTCCTCCATATAGTTCACATATTCATTGCGGCACAGAGACTGAATGTGCATAGCATAAAAGTTTAAAGTTCAGCTGATTTAAATATGGTAAACATTTTTTTTGCGGCAATTGCAAATGTGGGACAGTTTTACCCATTTTAATTTAAGGATATGCATTAATAGTTTATTGTGGCCATGGTCACACTGCAAGTACCACTGTGTGTTCAAAGAAGATGAAATGACCCCTGCAATATCGACGTTAGAAACGCATGCGAACTTGTGTCAGAAAGCAGATAGGGTCGAATTTGGAAAATTGATTTTGTTAACAACCCTGTTCAGTTGCTCACAACAGGAAAGTATCATGTGCATTGCCGGGATAACCTTCTAATATTGAATGAAAATACTCTGCTACTACACGGTCAATAAATATTACATAAACTCGAATACAATGAAGCCGCACAACAATCTGTTGAACATACTATGAATATGGGTTGAAACATTCTAAACTAAGCCTTATTGTCGAAGTTCGATGCTACAGCGTTTATTGGCCTTTTCAATTATACTGGCGTATTTGTTTTCTCCAAAATCAGCCTTCTTTGGTAAAGCTCGAGGCATCGTCGACATTGAAGTCAGACACACTTGTAAATTTAACAAGGATTCTTTGGTTTTGTCCTCAGCTTAGATTGGTTTGGTTTTGCTGTTCGTGTTTTGTAAGGTTTGCTAATGGATACCATTAGTGTAAGTGCGCTTTGATTCGAGCGGTGCAGCTTTTACTATGCCCACCCATTAAGCTGGAACCTTCCAGATTCCATAGCACTGCACTCACAAACCTTTGGACATCAAAGCCGATAATGTATCAAATTATATGATGTGGCTGCATGGGCAACTTTATACTGCGGGTAGACAAATACCAGTGAATTTACAAAATTTATGTTATGTGTAATTAGTTTATTCCATAGTCGCGTTGAACCCAAATGTTTGATTTACGTCACCACCAAAAATAATTTCATTGTAAAGAGTGTGAATGCGAAAACACTTGTTAGTTTTCTTTCCCATCATTGATAAAGCTTACCATTCTTTTCGCATCTAACCACCACCGAAACTGGTCTCTTAGCAACAATTTATCCCGAACTGAAGTCTGACAAAATACATATAAAACTTTAAGTTCATAATCATTGAACCATATAATTATAAATTATTGTTGCCTGACAGATATCCCGTCTGCTCATCTGTATACAATTAGTAGTTATCCTCATTATTCAGGAATATGTATATTAAGCAATCAAATTCGGCTTTGAGCATATGACTGAGAAGCAATTTGAAATGATAAAGCAGAATGATAAATCGTCTAAATGGACAGTCAAATGTTGTTATGGAGTTTAACATCACATTATTTAATTGGATATCTTGTGTTGAAACAATCAAATGATTTCATTCATGGATCTGGGAACGGAAAAAGATTCCAATCAAGACAGGCTCATGGCATATGATACATATTAGAATATGTTTAGGTAAAGGCGTTGTTTAACGCTAAAAGGGCAATATTGTCCATTCATTGTTTTCTGAGAAATAGCGAAACTAACAACGGGATCGGCATGAATTCACCGAAAGTAGGTCGCTGTGAGGCAATCGACAATATAGATGCATATAGGGTTTATTTGGAAGATATAATTCATATTGGCAACACGAAGTGTGCTCTTGTATTTGATCTCCCTCTTAACGTGAGTAGTTCGAAATCATATGGTGAGGTTTTAATATTTATTGGCAGATGCTTTATCATGTGAAATTGCTTTGCCCATAGCCTGTTTGTCATCTTCTGATGGTTAAGTTAATCAAGGGAATAAATGTGATTTGGATTTTGGAATCGGCATTATGTAATCAAAAACTAATCTATGGCCGACGTAACAGAATTGAACGTTTGGATTATGGATTGCAGACGCAATAAAGTAGTTGTAACTGAGAACCGCGCACCATCTGCATCGACCTTTCCGTGTACTGATATGATATTGTGAGCAATATCACATACACCAGAATGACATTATGTCAGTAGTTGGCGTATAAAATATTAAATATAAGGTACTATCATCGTCTGTGGAACGATTCTATGGAAACCAAAAGTTTTAAGTTTTCAGACTTTCAGTCGCTACGCAGCGCTGCGGTCTCAGGAAATAGATCCTTACTTCGGCTGTCGCCATTTATGTTGTCGGAAATAACCCTTCCTGTTTGTCGGTCAAAATATGCGCAATGATGCCCACAACTTTAATGAGTTAAGAATTTACGAGATCTACATTTTGTAACCAAAGCGGAAGTATACATATCGATAGTGAGGTAGTTATAGAACATTTTTGCTATCATAAATTATCAATTATTTATTCGGCATATTTTAATTGATACAATGAAATAGTGTAATGCGAATAAAAATCATTTTGTCACTTTATATTCCTGGTATAAACTTTTGGTTCTTGAAAGGTTGTCCACGAAAGGTCAAGACACTAATTTATACGTATAAATCCAACCTTTCGTGCCCATATATATTTTTAAATATTTGCGGAATACGGAAATTTTAAATTCATTTTCAGTCATCATGGATTAGAAATATAATATTTGTTGTAGTTGTGATCCTAATTAACCATTGGTAGCTTTTCGCGATCTAATTCAGTCTTTTAGATTGATGAATAAGGAGAAAAATAAAGTTTTCGGTTATAAATGTTTTTTTTTAATTTTTCCAAACAAACGCTACCAACACACATGATTAAACATTATTTCGGAAATTTGGATCGAATTAATTATTGTTGTATTGAAGATATGAAGGTTTGCGGGTTATGTCAACGAATGGTTAGTTGTTAAGATTTTATTTCGCTATAATATTCAAAATCCAAAGAAATCGATCGTGAAAGAATATCTTTGTACGTTACTGAGACTAGACTATCATATTCAAATGGTCAAAACAAAATATTTTCAACTATTTTGAAAGAAAATGTGCGTTGACTTATGTGGACGTATTGGTATATCCTTTCGTGGACCCAAGTCTACGAAAGGTTGCCGGTTTGTCCACTAAAGGTCGCGTTCGTGCTAATATTGTCCACATATATAAATATATCGCGTTCGCGCTAATATATATATATATATATATATATATATATATATATATATATATATATATATATATATATATATATATATATATATATATATATATATATATATATATATATATATATATATATATATATATATATATATATATATATATATATATATATATATATATATACTACTACACTACTACCTTAACTCCGCTGCTTAGCACTTGCATATTTATCCGTCAGTTTTAGATTGATTTAATCATGCGAACCAGAAATTCGTGGTGCGTCACCCATCGATAGTTTTACCCTGTTTTTGCAGTTTCTTGATCGACCGTGTTTCATATTATCTAGAGCATATGGTGAGAGAAACTGATAGCTTAGATCAATGAAATAGGGTTAATTGGCTCAGGCATCTTTCACATGCGCATTTGATTTCTCCACAATATACCCAAACTGGTACAGACCTAGTCGACATGCCAATGCCTCGTGTAAGCTTACAAATACTCGTCAGTATCGTCTTCAGTTTTGTTAGAGAGCATTGCATTACCCGGGTTTCTATGTTCGTTTTAGTTCTTTTATGTCCATAGTGTGGCTTTCTAAACGAATGGATGTATTATTGCTTATATAGATCAAGGGCTTTTCCCAAAACTCTGCTAATGGATGTCATTAGTACGAGTGCTTTAGGATTCTGGTGAAGCAGGTTTTTCAATGGTCACACATTGAGCTGGGGTGGATGGCAATGCTATCACACACACCAGAGAATTCTAATTAACCCGCTAACGAACAACTAAAAAGAGTCAAATCTATTTCAAGTAAATATTTTTGTTGCTGATTAATCTTGCGATATCTTGCGAATGCATTCACTTATTCATCGAAAAAATAATATTGGTTTATGATGGATGATATACTGCATGTATAAAAGTATATACCTAAAACTACTTGTGTCGTAATAAAAATGTTCTCATTCACTGCGATACAGCTGTGGAAGTGCTCATAAATCCGTGATCCCCCTATTCCCTTGACTATCTGGTTATCTCAAACAACAGCCCTAGATCAACTGAATCGCGAAATTAAGTGAGACGGACTTTCCAATCTGTGCCCTCTTCCATCAGAAATACCACTTATTTAAGCACAGAAGAGCAAATTGGCCATTACCATTCAGAAAATTGCTTCGTCGAGCGAAGTCAAATAGCCAATTTCGGAAGATAAGTTGCCCTACTGTAAACAACCAAAGGCTATTATGAGGCTGGATGTAGAAAAGCTAACATTTGCTTCACATTCGTCGTTACTTCCAAATGTCATTCCACACGTTTGGATCTGTGGAGACATTACGTTACAAATATCCCCTAAATTGTCACTATCACGTTAATTATAGCTATAGCCACCTTATTGGCTGAGCACCGTAAATTCCACTATTTACCCATGTTCCAATTTTATATCTTGATATAAGATTGTCCAAAATAATAACACTGTCTTACGTCATGTTTACCCACCCAATTATCCAATCAGCTGCTTTCAATTATGTCCCGATATCTTTAATTTGATTAGCATTTGCACCTACGAGGATTATATATTATGAATAGATATTTAGCGAATTCATTGTTCGCGCGCTAGCAAATTGTTTTGATTGATATCTCCACTAAGCATTGTCACAAAAAAACGAATAAGAATGCATTGGTCCGTTTGTTATAGTTGTCATCCATTAGAGGGGTTCATCGGCATAGTACAATGCAGCGCGTCATTTCACAAATGCTGTTCAGAAAGAGAGATATTGGCTTTCAATGCCGGTTCGCGTCGGATATATATATATATATATATATATATATATATATATATATATATATATATATATATATATATATATATATATATAGATATATATATATATATATATATATATATATATATATATATATATATATATATATAAATATATATATATATAAATAGATATATATATGTATATACATATATATATATATATATATATATATATATATATATATATATTTGCATCATATCATGATATCTATATATATATATTTTTATATATCTATATATATATAAATATAAATATATATATATATATGTCTATATATATCTCTATATATAAATAGATCTCTATATATATATATCTACATATATATATATTTTTATATACATATATACATGTATATATATATTCATATATTATTATATACATGTAAATATCAATATATATGTTTACATTAACATATATGTATAAATATATTTAGGTATATGTATATATATATTCATATATATCTATATATCTTTATGTATATCTTTCAAATATACATATATACATATGTATAACATCTATATTACATATATATCTATATCGATATACTTCTATGTATTAATATATATATATATATATATATATATATATATCTCTATATATATATATATATATATATATATGTATATATATATATATATATATATATATATATATATATATATATTCATATATATCATATATATACTCTGTATGTATATATACTCTATGTATGTATAAATACATGTGTATATAAATCTATCAAATATATATATACAAATATATAAATATGTATCTATATCGATATATATAGACTATATATATATAATATATATATATATATATTTATATACATATATATATATATATATATTTTATATACATATATATATACATATATATATATATATATATATATATATATATATATATATATATATATATCTATATATAAATCTATATATATATATATCAATATATATATGCATATATATATATATGTATATGCCCAGAGTAATCATTCCAAAAGTCCATTTATTGACTGTTGTTAAATCAAACATTGATGTATTGTAACACCATTGTTCCAATTAGCATTGACTGATCTACTTTCATTGGGATTATTTAAGATTAGAGAATACAGCTAGCAGCAGCTTTCTAGACTACTTTATTAAGGAATCAAACCTGACCTAGCTTGTTATCGCTAAGTTTGTTATCGCTAAGTTGGTAGATAGAGTTACAACACGTTCTCTGACCTAGTGGAAGGATATGATCAACCTCACAAGTAATTAGATGACATTATATGGAGGAGAAATCGAAGTGCCCATCTACAAACGGTTATTCCGAATACTGTAAACTCATTGCTACATTCTTGTCCTGCAGAAGCATAGATCGTTGGTCACAGCAACTGAATGATGACGATGTACTATATATATTAAGGTAATTTCTGCGATGTATGCCATAGGTTTGTCATGGTCCATTACGTAAGAGATAGCGAGTCACTCCAAACATGAAAAATGCCAACAAAAGCGTTATGCGATTTTGTGGCTGCCAATCAACAAAACGATTTTATGCACTTAAATGTGAACATATTGTTCTGATAAGTACCCACATCGGTATGTAATTTATGGAAAGCTTCATGACTCTATTCGACAAAGTTGCAAATTATAAAAATCACACATTAACCCACCAGATGACCCACACCAGCTAACTCATTTCTACTTAATGATGGTTCACGCTGACGATATGGCTGTCGAAATAAAGCTCCACAATGCGAAGAACTTGCAGCAGCAGGTCCAATAAGCACCTAGTATTGTGCTTATTAATGTGAAGGGATCAATTGAAAAAGAACTTCGCACCGCAATACGCGATATAATTTGATACTTTAGTATTAGTGTATATACAAACAATTTATTTTTCTGTGGCTGTAGATTTATGCGTTTCTATGTTCTCTTTGTCTATTAGCAATAAGGATAATCGTCTGATGGTATACCCATTGTAATCTTGACATTTATTAGGTTGGAAATTGCTGCAATGAATAATTCCAATACACTATGAATAACCAGAGACTTTTCTTGTCAAAACGTTAAGCAGCCCTGTATGAAATCCATACATGCCTGGTATTACATGCGCATACGCCACCTATTGGGAGAATGACACCATAATATATCGCCCTCGCGCTACCTGGAGTTTGCTGCCAAACATGTTTTTTTATAAACATGTTTGCCTGCATTGATAAAAGGGCCCCCGTCTTTTGCAGCAGCCGCCTTTCTATGTATCCAAAATCCAACCCTTGTCGCAAACTCTTTCTGCTATGTAAATCAATAGCCATTGACCACAGAGCTGGATTCGTAGACCCGATGTTTACTACAATCAAGTCTCACATCACACCTACTCATAACCTGGACCAAACAACATGCCATCTGGAGTGTCGATGGCCCAAGGTTCTAAGATTTACCAATGCCAATTCCTTCATGCGGCCATCACCATTTATTCTGCGTATACGTACCTCCAGCTTTTGTCCCGTATTGCAGCTTCCCACATCCCGATAAGTCACTAGTTAATAGAAAGAGAATAAAGGTAACAGGTTATTAAGAAAATCGCCTGCTATCCAACAAATAAAATGGTACTTAGTACAAACCCGCACTTTTCATCATCGGCGTTTACTAGTTAGAAAACCAATCCCATGTGAATGATTTCAACCCAACCAAAAAACCTCACATAATTCTTCGCCTTGCTGAACCCCATCGGATGTAATGCTTGGGATGCGGTCATCATTGAGAATCTGGCTGATGATTGTTTGCTTATCTTAATGTATACTCGATTTTGAAGACGATGCTCTTCATTTGTACGTCATAGTAATATTCATTTTATTGTTAAAGCCACAAATCTGCATGCTTGCTGTAGAAGATTCAATGTATGATCCATTTAAATACGCTTATATCAACGAATTGATAAATTTCACTTTCATGAGTAATTAACCGGCAAGGTTTCATCTTCATGATCTTGATTAATCAGTATTGATGCCTGCGTTCGCTGAATAAAATCCACTTTTAAAGGCGGAACATCAAAAAAGCTTACCTCAGGCGGTTCGGCCATGATTCCTATTTGATATTTATATACCCGCTTAAAGGGCTTCGCAGAGCCAGAACTTTAATATACGACTATATTCTCCACCAGTCCATCTGGCTTATGGGATCGATGTGATGCACTAAACCTAGAGTCCGTAGAGTGTCGCTTTGAACTCATGTGCTTAGTTTCCTGTCCCATTCAATTTCATGCCTGAATGAACCCAATCATGGACCAGGTCATGATTCTCAGGCTTTGTAGTCTATGCTGTCGCTAGTTATTATACAAATAATTACTCAGAGAACCCAAGGAGATCAGGCGTAGTTACGGGGGCAGAGGAATGGTGTATTAGGAAGAGATTTGGCTGCACTAACCCTTGCGTGAAATGCATATTTCTACAAGAGAAGCTCGTTTAGTTGCTGACCACGTTCTAATCTTTGCTTACGTTGTATCTTTTTGCAATCATTTTACACCAAGTCATCGTTTGTGCAATATATCTTTTTGATGATTATACAATAAATATTGGATTTCGTTCATAAGATGAAGTCGGTTACAATAACTTGACGACCTATCGTGCGACGATAGCATTTTATAGTCCAAAGCTCGTCGAATATGTTAAAGCACCATACTTAAGTACACACATATAGTTTGTAATTGCTATCAGATTTTCCGATGTAAAGATTTGGCAGCTGAGTACATCGCTCGTTTTGTTTGAACACGCACCTGAGCCGCATTTATATGGTAATGGGAGTGAAATGTAACTCGGAATAATTTCGGGCCAAACTCTGGTTGGTAATTCCCGTGACATGCATAAATGATGTGTCTGCCATGCCATTCAAGACTTTGTTGTTGATTTGCAGAGTTGAGCTAAAGCGCTCACTACTATATTTGATCAGGGATAAAACTGTTATCGCTAATGAATTTGATAAATGTTTTATACATTTAGAACCATCACTTGCTTATAAGATAGAGGACATGGACCCCAAAACACTTATGTGTTTTATTGACTCTTTCTTGAACGAACATGTTAAATTGAAGTTACAAGAATATTAGCTAATTTGAAGAAAAATAGCCAAGGATGGGATGGATTGAAAATGTTTGTGTTAAAAGAAAAAAGTACTATAAAAGCACCTCCCCTTACACACATCATCAATTTATCATTCGAACATGGAATTGTACCAATGGAACTTAAAAGTGCAAGAGTAAGTCCCTTACAAAAATGTGGGGATGAAAAGATTATCAAGAATTATCAACCAATATATTATATATTATCACACACAATATATATATATATATATACGCGTTATATTTATATTTTTCCGAGGGAATAAGCAGCCCGGGTGTGTTTGTGCAAGACATTTTCCTCGGTCTATATATGTATATATGGTTGAAAAGAGGAGAGATTGACGCTAGATCGGCTGCTTATATATTGGTATATACAGGACCACGTTTATTTGACTCGAACAACGGTGTTTGTGTGTGTGTGTGTGTATGGTGTGTGTGCTTCTGGTCTCAACATATATATGCAGAGTGTGCTAAGAGAGACAGGAAGCCCTCGATCACATTCTAGCTAAGTGCCCTTCTCACGCTTTATATCTTGTATATCTCTATATCTAAGCATCTCTCTATGTGTGTGTGTGTGTGTGTGTGTGTGTGTGTGTGTGTGTGTGTGTGGAGTGTGTGTGTGAGAAACTTAGACGTGTGTGTGTGTGTGTGTGTGTGTGTGTGTGTGTGCGAGTTTAACTTTTGTTGCCTTATTTGTCTGACGAACCTATGTATGAATTATGCATGTAAGCCCGGATGGCCAATAGATAACCTTATTAGTATTATCATTCTAATTATACTATTATTATACAAAAAATGCTCCTCGGACAAGGAATGCCGAGAAGCGGGCACGTTACTTCGCGCTCGCAGCATATATAGCAAAACTAGCGGCAACGCCACACAGGTCGTTCCTATCGTGGTCGGGAATCTCGACATCGTAGACAGTTTGGAGACGGAGCTGGAACGGTTTCCTGTGGTGAAAGACAAGGAGTGGCTGACGGAGAATAAGTATCCCAGCGCTGGCGAGAACCGCCGTGCGCTGGGATAATCCGGCAGCACCTAGCGAGTAAGTGAGATGGAAGCGCCAAGCGGATGGACGACACGTACGTCTGTACGGGTATTGCCTTGTATACCCGCAACCCTCGGGGTATTAGATAAAGACTAGGTGGTGCCTTAAGAACGCAATATTGCGCATAACACTCCTGACTAAGCCTTGTTGTCAAAGATCAATGAAACAATGGGTGCAGACATTTTTCAAAAATGCTCCGAATCGGGAAAATCTTGGTGCTTCGTAGATCATGGCATGTAAAGGAATATCGCGTGTAGGTTAACGAGAACTCAAATTGGCAGGCATTGCATTAGTCAGGTTTCGTGTCATTCAAAGTAAACATTCCGTATCAGGTATTTTTCCATCAAATGGCGCACAAAAAATGTGGATGTGTTAATGATAATATAGATCAAAAATCTGTAAATGGAAACCATAAGTGAAAGTTCCCATGGATTCGAGCGGTGCAGCTTTTACGGTCATTTTGCTGGGATGGATGGCATTGCTAGCATGCACATCGGCGTATATTGTGTAGAGAAATATAATATTGTTCCAATAGGGATTCTACAGTGCAAATACAAATAAACTTTGATGGATGGCGCGGTCAATATAATATCCGTCTAAACACAACAGGTTTATATGAACCCCACTATTCCTTGTCCATCTGGAACGCTCAAACAATTGCCTTATATAAACTGAAACATATATTAAAGCATTCCAAACTTTGGCCTCTTATTATCTCGTCATCATTTATTTCGGCGATGAAGAACTAGTTAGGCAAATCCTATAATAAATGGGCCTGGCCGTTCGATGACGAATTGCCAATCTTGAGCCATGAATTGCTCTTCTCTAAGCAACAAGAGTTCATTACGAGGCTGAACGATCGCTAGTTATGCATTGTATGCAGTTTGTTCATCGTGATGTATGATCACTTGTCTATCGCATTGGGTTTTATCGCTCAATGGTGCATAGTACGAAGCATCACACAAGCCCATTTGGGGAAGCGATTCATGGCGTAGATAACTAATTCGCTCATAATCTGCACATGATTCTCTAACCCTGATTGAATTGTGGCAAGGGGCAATATATATAAGCTGCATAGGATCAAAGCATCCTAGTGTCGCTGCGTTCTTAGATGGATATTTTTTTTAAAGATAAATATTGATTCTGAGAGTGCGGCCGGATAATAGTTGTGTGATTAATTGTCCCGTGTAAACAATCGTCGACGCTCACTTGAAAAAAGGCTCCGACGTCATAGTATTGATAAATGGCCATTTTAGGAAACCATTCGTCTTAGTGAGATTTATCATCCCATTAAGCAAGCAACCATTCCTTTATACAGAACTATTCATACAGAACTATATTCAATATCATTTGTTTTGGCTTCCTCTGACAATACCTAGTAGGACATGAAATATTTTTATGGCTTTGAATCATTTTTAGCACAAATTGTTTTCGTGCTTCGTTCGATCTGAGAGCACTAGAAACTGGTAGGAATAATTATTTTCTTTTGGTATGCAGCCGCTAATATTCGTTTATCAGTGCCAAACAAATTGACATTTAGGCATCATTTATTGGCACAATTCAATACATATGCAAAAATAATTCTGTCACGACGAGACGGAAACACCAAAGGGTCTGTAAGTCTCCATATGGTAATACGCAAAAGGAATTAATACAAAGAGTAGAAACACAAAATATGAACAGTCAGCAAGGTTATTTAAACCAAACCTCATTTACTTGATCTTTTTGTACGTGTCATTTACGAATTTGGCACCATATAACACACTAGTGTTGGTGTGCCTACACTAACCTTACTTTGTCATATAACAAAAGGCGATGAAAGTAATTTAATCTAGACCATCTGGGGTGTGATTATTAATGTTTTTTCAGGATGGGATCGATTTTACATTTTTAGGAAATGCCATTCATCGCTTTATCCTTCGTCAGTTATAACTGCAGCCAAGGTACCGAGGTAATTGTGAAATTGGTAATATCCTTCTACTAGGTCAGATGATATATTGTTATTTTAGCAGAAATCATATCGATAAAATGCAAGTTCAAGTTCAATTACTGAACAAAGTGGACCAACAAAGTTTCTGCTGTCTGTGGTATGTAATTATGATACTCTATTTGGGGGCTTTGGTTTCTAATGAAGTCTGTTCAGAAAACCCTGACACTGGTGTGAGAAGAAGCTTGCCGCTATGTCTAATAACAAGAGAGTAGCTATGGGTGCTTAAGCTTGACGCTGAGATCTTCCTGAGTGATGTGGTTCTTTGCAGTCAATGCCATATATGTCGATAATAAAAGCCCAGTGAGGAATAAACGGTATATCACATGAGAGCTTAAGACTAAGCTAGGATTATTGCCATAACGTTGTTATAAATGTCATCTTCTACGGATACGTATAGCAGGGAGTAATACCATTATATACATTTCATCTTACATATTATTGCGCACACGGGATGTGTTTAAATGCCGTCAGTATTGAAATCATTTGCTTTAGCTAATTTATGCACTGATGTAACAAATCTTAACTCGTAACAACCCAAGATATATATAGAAGCTAACGGATTTTTTTCCAAACCATTAGGTATAGACACAAATGCGCATTTTGTGCATAATTGTGCATTTCGTCATTTCGTAGTCACATTATATACTGCATAATGAAAAGAATTTCACCAGAAGAGGCTGTTTGCAAAAATACCAAACCATGCAATGTTGCAATCCAATAACATCTGGCGTCATATAGTGCATATCAATCTAAATAAAATTTGGGGGCTTTATTTGTTCCTGCATACCAGTATTAATATGTTTATGCATCGACTCACAGGCCATCGTTAAGCCAGAACTCAAAATATGCATCAACATTCTCTACCAGGCCTTCTAGCTAAGTGGATCGATGTGCTGCTCTAAACATATAGTCCCACGAGTGTCTCTCTGGACCATTCCATTTCGCGTCTGAATGAACACAATCATGGATCAGATGACTCTCTTGCTTTGCAGGAAAACCTGTCGCTGGAAACTGTATGAATGGTTGCTATGGGGGCATAGGGATATAAGTCACTTATATGAAGGCAGAGGCAATGTATATCAAGATTACCGTTTGCTCTCTACCACTAGCCAATAATATATGCGAATGGCGTTTAACGTATATTTGAACAAGAAATTCATGTCCATCGTAGACTTGGCTGAACCTAATCTATGTTTTTCTACAGTCTTGATTACGCAAGTGACTGTTTTTGTGTCATATAGCCGTCGATCAATTAAAAAGCGCTGATCAATGATCTGCTTATAGACAGATATAAACCCGACATTCACTTCCTCTGGTATGGGTTCCGCTAGCTAGAACTGCTTCAAATCTAGTCAACTTTCAGGAGATATGGTAAACAACAAATACTGAGATTTTGTCAGGGCATTCAGTCATTCTCATTTCCTGCTGTAAACACTCTCGTTGAAATCGAAAACAAATCGGTGGCTAAGACAAAAGTGATCATTGATCCTAGATTCATTAATGTCCTACACCAGGGCCATCTGCTGTTTGTAACAAATTATCCGTGGTATTGTTTAACGACTTCGTCAATTAAATTTGTCACCTAACATCTGCTCACCGGCGAATGCAAATATTTCCGGTCAACGCCATTATCGTTGATAATTATCTATTCTATATTGAGATATAGTAAACAACCGATACGGAGTTTTTGTCTGGGCATTCAGTCTCTGTAATTTTCTTCCGTAAACGCCCTCGTTGAAATCGAAAACAAATAAGTGGCTTAGGCAGAAGAGATTATTGATCCTTAATTCATCCTTGTCCTACTACACCTGTGCCACCTGGTGGTTTTTTTACAAATAATCCATAGTGATGTTTAACGACTTCGTCAATTAAAAAGTAATCTACATTTTTTATCGTGCTTGCATGTGCAATTGGAAAGTACTTGCTCATTTTCAATGACGTATTAAAGGCAAAATGCTTCCCTTTACTTTAATCGCAATTAGCGTAAATAACATAATATAACTCACATTTGCAACAAATAGATTTGATCAGTGGGCCATTTGGTGGCAGGTGCTAGAGCAAATTAGAATATTAACATTTCTTATACTGACAGATCTTGCGACTTAATGGCTCTAATTGGATACGATGACTTTAACTAATAACACTATAGCCAATTATTTTATAATTATTACTGCAGATGCAACATTTAATATCCTCGTAGTGTATTTAGTGTAAAAGAAGTAGCGACAATCTGCTTTGTCATTATTTTGAACCATCATTCAATTGTCTTATGATAGTCATCAAAGACCATTCCGCTGGTTTAAGATAATCGGCAATTAATCCCCAAACATATATATATCATCATCTCAGAGTTAAGGCTTATTTCAAACGACAATATCTGGCTGGATCGGTCCGCCAGTGTCAAAAAAAGAATCAATGATTTGACGCAAAGTGAGTGATTGTACCTGAAATAGTAGAGCCTGTTAATCATCATCAATCATATTCGATGCACTCTCTATAATACATCAAATCCCACAGGTATTAGTACATATAGGTTCTTCACTCGCGTCATTTTTGTTGATGTATTTCCCATGATTTACGTACTTAGAGAATAGGTGAAGGGAATAAGCGATGGATAACATCAACTTTGGTTATATATTGCACTCACGTCATTGAAGCAGCTACCGTAAAAAAGGCAAAATTTGAATGTATCATTGAAGCTTTCATCGTAATCGTAAGACAATATTCAGAACAAGTAAATGATGATTGATTATCATTTGGGCCTTTCCGCTATCTGTACAATCCCATACCATATATTCAATTACGCAATTATCGCCCTTGAAATGAATGAAGAACCCGCGCTAAACGAAGCAAAAAAAAGAGAGGCAATTATTTTGAATCATCTCTGCTTCACGAATGGTATGTTTTAATTCCCCATTAACGTCTTCTCAGTAACAAAAGCTAACTGTTTCATGACTACTTTGAATAATTATATTCATCTTGCTGGATATAATTAATTTCGATTTTTCCCAAGAAACGTTAATGATGTGCATCCACTTTGTCGTTTAATGTTTATATCGCACGGCAGTAGGAAAGGTTTAACCAGCCCGCAAGAATTTTATAGTTCGTCATGTTCGATGCCCAGAGTTTTTGATTACAAATCCACACAGGGCAGGATCCGTTTTGTGGCGTCAATCTTGAAACTAAAATATGATTTCACATTTTGGGAGGTCACATGACGGGCTATATCTTAGGCGAAGGTAGCTACAGTGCCAGAGGTGCCGTTGCGTTCAATTAGCATCAATGGCCAAACAGCCTTCCACACGAGCGTCGCAAGTGTGTTTTACAAGGTAGGAACTTTGACAATCCAAAAGATGTTGGATGTTTAATTTTAAGATCAATAAATATTGACCATGTAGTTTGATTTTATTAAATAGTCATTGAACATTTATCTGCATTACGTTGCTTCACAAATGCGGTAGTTATATACCTACAAGTGACGTAAAAAACAATGCTTCCCAATTGCAGTCCCCCATCGTCTGGTGATGATGACGGGCTTTTAGGCGAAGAGAATCAGCGTTCAAGATCACTGGCCAAACAGCCTTCCACACGAGCGTTGCAAGGTGTTTTACAATTATTTGCGGATTAATTTAATCTTATTAAATAACCATAGTTGAACGTTATGCATTACGGTTGCGATGCGGTAGTTACCCTACAAGTGGCAATGCTTTGTGATCTGATGATGTCTTTTCAGCTATTTGCAGTAAGCAATAGAGTTATTTGCGGACAAATAAATGTTGCTGGTAGCAGTGCACTGGCACTATATTAAACATTTGCATGAAGTTGAGACCAGCTGGTCGGTGCAGTACATATCTTATTTTAAATGCATGCACTCGTTAAATTTTAATTTAGCATGTAAGTGTAAGTACTCGTACCGGCGAATTTGCAATTGAAAGTTATTCAGTTTTAATATTCCGTGCCCATAACCACGTTTATTTGTTATCGAATGGTCCCTTTACTCCTATCGCAATTAGCATAAATAACGTGATACAACTCGCGTTGGCACAAATAATTGTGATTGTTTGGCCATCTGGTCAACTGACGCATAACAATGGATATTACTTTTCTGACAGATCTTATGACTCATGCAGAAATATATCCGCATCCCGGTTAATATATTAATGATCCAACGAGACGGTTTCTCCAACAAATGCTTATATAAATCATGCATCTACTTATAAAAAGTCATATTAAGCAATTACCATAATACAAAAGCGGTATCGGACCAAGAGTATTGATTTTGCAATTAATAAATGATTTAGAAGTACATGATATCAGTTATGCATGTTACAGCTTATTATAAAAAGGGCACTTCTTCTAACACAAACAGGTTCAACACCAGACGAAGGCAAAACAAGGTACAAAAGCTAAAATATTTTCCACATATATTGCTATGTTATGTATAGCTACTTTTTACTCTATCCTACGTATCTCATGTAAACAAATAAATAGATAATTGGTCATATCACAAACACAGTGCGACAGAATCTGCCGCCTGCCTTGTTCGGGAGACTATTTTAGTTCCGACCATAATTTCGATTGAAGAACGAATGCCAGTATACTCTCGGACCTCGTGGAAGGATAGGATAAATCTCAGATGTGGCTACACTTCGGTAATATCTATGTAAAATCAAGTATGCATTATCGTCTTGAAATGCATTCGATGCCTACACTGCAGCAACTGATCACCAATTCGTATTATTGGCCCGCCCACTGGAGTGAGCCATGAAAATTCACTTGCATATTGAATACATTTCATTTTGATTTCGGTATCAGTGTTTGGTCTCTCGTTGCCCACCAGGTGAGAGAGGTTAAGTTCCATGCCGTTTAAGATAAGTGTCTCCACATAAAGGTTAGTGCAATAACCCTGGTTGACAGTATGTGTGTGTGTGTGTGGGGGGGGGGTGGTTGGCATGGGAATGCGTGCGCGTTGCAGCAGTTCGCCTATGTTCCCACCACCTCGATATTTTTTCATGCTGTCGAGTGCTTTCAGATGATTGTGTATTTGGTACTGAGTGTTTTGACCTGCCAAAACGTTGGGTCCTATGAGGATTGTGTAGCCGAAAACACCTACGAAACGTGTACGCAGAACAATGTAGGTCTACATTTACAAACGCTCAATGAGCAAAAACACACGATTACCATCAGTGATCCTTACAGTGACGGAACTGCGCTGATAAATTGGAACGTGTTGGCTTCAGCCTGTGTGTTTAGCGGAATGGCATTTCAATAACAACGTTTTCAAATTTACAAGCAAGTGCACTACTAACACCTCTTGCGATGCACGAACAAACGGACCTAAGCAAGCAGAGTGTGATGCCAGCTACCCTGGTGGCCCGGATAACAATCAAGAAGACGACGACATCGTAGGAAAACGACGTCGATCACTTGGTTAGTTTCATATACGTAGCTATTTCCATGAGGGATATTGCATTAGCGGCGAGGTGTTGAAAATTTATATTTGAATTTCATGAATCAATACCCTGAAAACAGCAGGAATAATAATTGAAAATGATCATTCACTTCGTCGTCATAACGCCAAATGTGTGATTTATACAACCGCTTATCTAAGAGCCAGTTTGTTTTTCGTTAGTGTTGATGTTTTGTTGCGCACAGGAAATCACATTTGCCGCAAGTGTATACCCGGCCAATGCATAGATCAAGGTAGGGGTTTAGGGGCTACCTAGCGTTCAAAGGAAATGTTTACAACGCATGACGAACTATATAATATATATATATACATATTTATACACACACACACACACACACACACACACACACACACACACACACACACACACACACACACACACACATATATATATATATATAAACATATATATATATATATATATATATATATATATACTTGTGTGTACATATACGTCGTTATTATTGTGTGTTCTCTGTCTATAGCTCCCACTTGCCCCCATGTGAAGCACTGCTTCACATGCCGGGCTTTTGATGACATAGCCTGTTGGGCATCTGGACAGTATGAGAAATGTCTTGGGAACGTACGTATCCAATTTGTATCTTAAAAGTCAACGACAAAAAAGGGACGGGATTGTGTACTTGTACGTGTTTACTCTCACCAGCGACCTTTTTCCCCTTTCCACTCCAGCAAATGTGCTTCTATACTACCAGATCGAGCGGACATGTTGAGCGGGGCTGTATTCCCAAGAAATACTGTTCAACAA
>CM067350.1:58424749-58457249 GCA_034190875.2 Urechis unicinctus | reverse complement strand
TTGTAATTTTAAGTTCAACTTATGACTTTTATGTTGATTAATATGAACGAATTTTAATGGCTTATTTAAAGGCTCACGCTATGGCTGTTCCGTGAATTGAAGCATGGTCTGATGTCACGGTAATCATATCGTGTATGTACGGTGATCATCAACTTGTTAGAAATGCCTTTGTTGCCTTAGCGTTGTGTACTTATCCTTGACATTAACAAAAGGTTGTGAAGTGACGGAAATACTTCCGAATTTATGCTCGCTCGTGTTTTGAAAGTGACAAGTATTAAGTTTCAAGTGAAAAGATGTCATAATTCACAAACAACTGCCACTGTCGTACTGCTTATTTCTTGTTTCAGTACAATACGAAAACAGGTTTGTCGTTGTTAACCATACGTGAATAGAAGAAACTGTTCTCCGTTACATCATGCAGGCATAATTTGTCGCCATGTTGGTATATTTTTTACATTACAATGAAAAGGAACTATGGTGCATGGTTGTAATGTTGCACCACTCTCTGCAATATTTGAATTGGATATCTGAGCGTAATCAACAGGATCACGCCGGATTTGTTATGATTTGCTGTGCTATCGACAGAAAAATATACTAGATGCTGATATTTAAACAGAACAATTGTCGTAAGAGATTCCACTGATATTTAATGAGAGTCATTGAATTCACAAGGCATAAATTCACGCAACACTTCAATCTCTTCATTGTAAATGATCAAAATGTGTTGACGGAAAATAATCATTCACATTCAAACGTCTTGCACCTTACATCAAGCGATTGCGCATGCATATGTGAATGAATTCATCCGATGTTGTGTTAAACTCCACCTATGCTCATTTTTGCATATTGACAGGAGCTCATTGGTATTATTTTTGCATGCCCTTAACCGTTATGATTTTGCACCGCAGTGATAAATTAGCCCATACAATCGTACTGCAAGCTTCAATATGACAACACGCATTGGTAATTAACATAGTTGCATGAGACCATGGGACACATGGGACCCCCTCTCCTCCACACTTCCTTCCTCATTGGTTACACACAGATAGTGTATTGTGAAATCAACAGCGTCCCTGCACATTTGGCATAACCGTAATTGCACCACATTTACAGATGGGGACGGCATACGGAAAGCAATTCATGCACAAATGTTATTAGATCGATTCAACAGCCTATAATTTTTAAAGGTTTCCTTGCAATACCTTCGATAAATTAAGCCAAATAAAAACATCGCAATAGGAATAGCAAACAGCACTATTCCCATTTTAAGATGAGCAGGTTGGCCTTCCTCTAATTTTAATGTGGAGTTGGCAACATCCACAGCAGAACTGTATTTGTGTTGTGACGTTATATTCAGCCATATATTGCGCAAAGCCCTTGCAACACCGTCCACGCCATACTCCTTTTCAAGATCAGAAACAATAACTGGGTCAACAGTAGACGACCTGTCACAATCATACTGACATGACAGATCGATATCTGACGATATTCCCGAAAACGCGCTGCGTGAGTCCGAAAAATTAAATTGCAGCTTTTCAGCCAAAGTGCCAACATATGCAAAGTTAGGAGCGAATATAGGAGTTTGAAGGGATGCGAGATATAGTTGATTGACGGCTCGATGAGAGAGTACATAGGCAGCTCCTGCACAATGCGTTGGGAATTTTTGTCCCTTATAAAATTCCATATCATTGTCCCTTCTATTGATCGGTGTTGGAGTCGTAACTGATATGCAACATTTGTGGACATAGCAGAGGTTGAACTGAGAAACGTCCCGTGTGGCAAAATGATGATTCAGCAGATGGTCTATTAAATTAAAAACATTAACCATGACATAGTCAGAGGCAATGAGAACGTATTTAGCATTGGTGCAAAATGCTGTAATCCACTTGTAAGCCATCACTGACTTTAGACTCAAGTTGGTGTAAGAATCTTTGAAGTCTTCTTGAACAATATCATTGTATATAGCATCTTCGGAATCAATATCTATTTGGGCAATAAAATGATCAGTATGGCCCAGCATAAAAGCAACAGGCAGATTGTATGCGGGTGTGTTATACTTAGCAGCCCATGTGTCACGTATAGCCATGCGTCTATCCACATTCTCAGGGGCTGTCAACACGACCAGCATGAGAAACACGTCATCATGAGCGGAACAGATGTTGACATTGTTGATCGTATAGCTATATTTGTGTGGATTGCAGTTCGGAGGCGCATTGAAATATTCTGCCGGTATGACCGATCCCGTTCTTTGAGTGATTTCCTCGGGATTAAAGGTTATTGGCGGCGTCATTGGGGTTGTGGTTGCAGTGTAATGCCCTTGGTGATGGCGTCGACCACGTCGGGTTGAGCTACCTGAAATCATGGTTGATAAAAAGAGACATCGCACGTAGGGTACAAGAATGCATATGGAACTGCGCTTATAACATTGGCTGTTTAGTAAGCAATATGCACTATCTTTATCCCATGTGGGCTAAGTGCTTACAACACCACACAGCAGCTGACTTACCTGCGTCTATCCAGCAGAGTATTATTACCGCACAAATAAAAACATCGTTAACACCATTCTTGCTTCTGACGAACTGCTTTAGTGGAAACCACCTCATGCTCGTTGGGGATATATTGACTCCAAGTTGAAGACGTGAAGAGCACGCGGGGATGTGCTTGTTGTGTTCATAAACCGTTGTCACTTACAATGTATCAATGGCTGATGCATGTTGTCAAATGGAAGTTCTACGCCTTTGATAGTATCCTGAATATAGATGCACTTACGTGATCAATTTACGGTGCTCAACGTATATGCAGCTAAGCGCACACTGCGGGTAGTCCGCTGAATTCCAGCTCTTTATAGGATCGAGAGTGGGAGGTGCTTAGGCCCAGCGGCGGCCACCAAGGAGGGCAGGGGGTATGCGTTGATGCTTTGACGAGGGGTATTCCACTGAATGCCTCGGCATTGTTAGTATTGGTTGAACATTTCGCTCGACGTACCACAGTTCAAAAGCAGGATTAAGCCAGATGGCGAATGTTGTGGCAACAGATTGGGAGTAAGAATTGGATATTAGAATTGTGGTTCATTGTTTGTGGGTTATGATAGAGGGAGGAGAATACTTATCATTGCTAACAGCCAATTACGATTACTTATTTTAATCACCTGAAGCCTAAGGTGTTCATGATTGATCAAGTTCAATGTTGTTTTGTTAATGTGAGGCATCTTATAAAAGTAAAATAATATCGACAGAGCTTATATGCATTTATGATTCAATGGAAGGTCAAATCATATTTGTTTCTCAGTTTTTCAGACTAAATAAGCTTTGAAAACATCCATTCATCAATGTTTTTTTAACTTAATACTCTTCGGCAAAACTGGGGTTCTATATGCATACTGTTATTTCCTGGGCGGTACTTGAGATCTTGCTAACATCATTATCTTGTTATCGACAAGTTGCATTGTCGGTCAATGGTGTACTTTGACGAATATTGTGTGAGTGAGATACAAATCTGCATGTGTTCTACAGGGGCGTTCCGGTATGAGGCATCTTCTTATATACAATCATTTGCAAAATATGTATATTTGGTTCTGTACCATCAACATGTTGAGCCGACATTATGTTGAAAAATAAATATCGATGACATAATTTAAACAAAGAACGACAAAATATAGGAGAAATCATGTAATTTATTTTTGCTCATCATTTTTCGGGGCTTTGTTGATCCTGAACTCACATATACGCCTACGTTCTCTCCCTGCCGTAGCTAAGTGGATCAATGAGTTGCTCTAACCATATAGTTGCATCCATGTCTCACGCTTAGGTTTCCATCACATTCAATTTAGTGCCTGAATGAACCCAATCATGGATCAGGTCAAAAGTCTCTGGCTTTGTAGCAAAGCCTGTCGCTATATATTTTACAAAAGACTGCCTAGAGGTCTCGCGGAGATAAATCATATCTTTGCAGACAGAGGAAATATTGCTCAGCGTTATAGTTGCTACGGTAAAACTTAGACACCATTCGTGAATTATGTTTGTCGTGGTGATTATACGAAAAATGCCAATATATATTTAACGATCACATACTTGTCTTATCTTTTTAACAGATGTTTTTTGTTGACTTTTCCGTATTTTATGTTGGAAGCTTTTGTTTATGTGGCATGTGGGCTAAGAAGTATTCATAGAGAGGTTAATGTCATTTTTGTAGAGCAGTTGCCACCGGAGTTTAAGCATTGAAAGAGCTGCCACTAAACTGCATTTCCATATTAGATCTAACATGCATGTGTAATTTAATGGCTTGTTGTTTGTTAAGACATTCGTACAGCGATAAAACTATAACAATGGTATTATGCTACTGCTACATCGTCTTCAGCAATTAGGAAAGCCAATGGTCTTAGGCGTACATGTTGTAATTATTGGTCTAATATTGTGGTTGTAGAGTAGTGGAGGATTTTTCGGTGACAATCTTTTCGTAATCGTGCTCCAAATTTGTTAAAGACGTTATATGTACAATAGCCAGATTCAATGTTATATTTTGCAAGCATGACCATCTGCTGGTACTTTGACACTGGATGCAACGTTCATAATTGAGCAAAATGTAATAGCCTTTTTGGCAACTGGCAGATGAAAATGACCCAATACCACGCAGCATACAATATACATAAAATTTACTATGTTGTTTTGTCATTACAATCGCAATATGCAGACTTTTGGATGGATTCTACCCACATTTCTGATTTATTAAAGGTAACTAAATTGTATGCACGATAATATCATTTATCATTGCCAAATGAACAATGGTTCTGCGATTGTGTTTATAGTCATACACTGACTGTTTTGTATTTTTTTGTTTCATGCCTGAACAAATACGAGTTTACATGCAATTGTCGAGCGTGTGTCTTTCTTGGACACTCAAGATATAGTAATGGGCATTGCAAAAAACTTTCGCTCCAATATGTTTATGTCTTCTGCATGCGCACCATTGCTTTAACTTTTTTGCTGTCGGGTCCGGGTCGTTTGTTAAAATTCAGCGTTCTTGTTCGAGTTTATTCCAAAAAGATCAGGAACTTCTGGATATATATTGATTGCACCCCATAGCATAGAAGAAGTGTGCGAATAATGGGAAAATGTGGGTACAAAATTGCACCGGAATGTTTCTATAACATCACATTATCCCAAAAGACTGTCTGTCCATTAATCTATTCATGATCAAAATAATATTAAGTTGGTCTTAAATCAAGATTCACTCGCCGCGCTCCTGTGTGCGCATGAATAGTGTTTTCCGCATTCACCATCAAGCCACCTGATGTATTCAAGTCGGATTCTAATTGCTTTCTGTAAACACAGAAGCAAACAATCTCAAACAATAAATTGTCATGTTTGGTATTGTTCGCATCGAACTGTTTCCCGTGACAAATAGTTCCTTGTTTGATGGGACGATAAATCTGACTGACATTCATTGTTTCCGGACATGGCCATAAAACACCAGTATAACGTCACTGCCGTTGTTCAAGTTAGCGTCGACAATTGTTTTTATCGGACAATTAATCACACAGCTATGCATAGGGCGCTCTGGCAGAATTGGTATGTGCCCTCTTGAAATATCCTTTGCATAAAGCTTCCCCAACAGTCGGCTTTTCCATACGGCTATTGTCACGTGACATGCCTCTCCAACATGCATTGTATTGTCTGCGCATCCGCATCTTACCGTAACCCGCTGTAATGAATGAATTGTACACTGGCATGATATGATAAATCAGAACTGTGTATCACCCTCTTATCAAGTACGCCCATCCCATATATATTATTCATGAGTGCCAGTGCCAATAGCCCATTTCTGGAAATAAACGAGGCTGTTTATCGAGTTGCTTCTTCTACCCCATTGTGTCCTTTTGGATTACTAAACAATGAATTTACCCTCGTGGATAGTTTGAAATGACAGCTTAAGAGGTCTTCAATGTGCATTGTTATCTCTATTTTCGTACTTCGACTATTTATCCAAGCAGCAGCTAAAGACAGTAAATTAATGAATTCACGTTTTGTCTATCGATACAGCTTTGACTTAACTTACCTGACCAGTAAAATCGATATTTGGTTAATCAACTGTTTACCATCCATTTTGAACTAGAAAATGGGAGACTCAATATATAGACATATATATATATATATATATATATATATATATATATAGATATATATATATATATATAGATATATATATAGGATATATATATATATATATATATATATATATAGATATATATAGATATATATAGATATATATATATATATATATATATATATTATATATATATTTATATATATATATCTCTCTATATATGCTATATATATATATATAGATATATATATATATATATATATATATATATATATATATATATATATATATATATATATATATATATTATGTATATTTAATATATATGGTGATTGAAATATTCTTGCATTACGTGAACCACGTGTTATTTAATTCATGGCATAGAAACTATATTGCATATAAGCATAGAGGGTTATATTTATATTGATTTGATAGCCCTCGTTACGCAGACTTAGGCTATGTATATAACCACTTTTTGATTTATCAGAAAAAGCATTCACAGAACAAGCAGGCTTTGCGATATAGTTCATTTGAGCGCACTGCTAGTTAGTGTGTTTTGTGTTGTAACCTACAAATGTCCAATAGAAACTGGGTATTGAATTAAAATACAATTTACGTAAGAGGCCTTGTGTGGGAGGACACTTGACTAAGATAATCGACTTTTATATCGCATACCAAAAGCAGACCCGGGCTTTATGAAACATGAAGGTATTTTGTTTTTAAATGAGTGTCTCTCTTTTGGTGTCATGCAATAATCTAAATTAATGAACTATTCAATAATGCGAGGATCGTTTTGGTTTAACATGAAAAAGTAATGCGATAGTAAATTTTAATCTAGTCGCACAAGCTCCAATCTCCCGTATCCACGATACAACTTCATTTGCCACCAGGCGATGTAGCATAGTAAAGAACAACAAGTTTCCAGCATTTCCAGCGCCACCATCGTTATAAAGCACTACAATGAAATAAACAAGAGCACATTTGGCTGTTGTTACTGTTGAATTAATGGAGACATCTTATTTTTCAAATCGAATGCACATCCAAATTCTTATGCGGTTTTGAGAGTGCTGCACACAGGTGGAGTGTGTACATTTTTTGTCGGGAGTTTGTCTTCTTTTATGAAAATGGAACGGGAAAATATTTCCTGTTGGTTTTAACGCGTATCGCTGCAGTGATGAAAATCAATAGTTGTAGACGCACACGTTGTACTAGACCTACTAACAACAAGACCGAATCATATCGTTAATACAGGCGAGACACATAAAGGCTAATATGTGTTTCACAGCCTCGATGTCGGGAGCTCTTTGATGGTTTTGCAAATGTGATCCAGGAACTACCGCATTACTTGTCCGCACAAACAACACGTAGAGCCTAACAAAGACCAAAAACTATCACAAGCATCTTATGTCAGGTATTAATGATTTAACGACTACGATGTTGCACGTAAATACATCTGTGATGAGGATTGTCTTCCGTCTTTAGTCTCTATTGTGGCCTAATATCGAAGCGAGCCATAATTGTCGTATAATTATCTTGTCTTATTCATAGTGTATCATTACTTACTATGTTGATTGTTGCAATAAACATGGGAGATTACACATGCAAATCAATGAAGCGCAATATTAGCAACCTCCTACGGTTATATATATTTCTATGTGTTCAAATGATTTCATTAATTGTAATCATCTGATGCTATTTTAGGTATTGATTGTCACTCAAATAAATTTGCCGTCAATAGGACAGGATACACTGACCCCTATCATTGAGTCTGCGTCACCACGACTCAGCTTCAGGAGCCAAGTTATGCATTCCTGGTTGGTAATAACTGTTGCATATTTACTTTTAACTGAGTAATAGATTGTAGTGGATAAAGCAGCTTTTAGATAAGGTAAATATGACTGAGCCTGCAAGCATCTATCCTATCTTCTCTGATAGGAGCTGGTGACAAATTATCTCATGCAAACACACCGTGTGTCAAGGCCCCACGGACTGAGATATATTGTGATTGGCATTAAGTCATATCCGAATAAGATGGTGATAAATATCGTAAGAGAATGAACGGTTGGAAACTTGAGAGCATGTTCATAAACTAGGTTGATGACCATGCTCTAGGATATGTAATCGACAATACATGTGGTTTGAATAATTGACTACAGCAACATAATAAGTCGACGTGATAAGCATGTAAAACTTACCTACGCAAGAGTATCGCTTATGAGTTATGTATGCAAATATAAAAAGTCACACTGAAACCTTTTTGTCCAACCTAAAACATTGCGTATAATAGTATGTGACAATGGTGCTATGAATGTCACAAGAGCAAATACATCCTTGATGCATATGGACGGTATACTTAACTCAATAGGATGCCTCGTTAGAAAGGACACCTTCGTCAAAATTACGAGAGGATGCTCTGATTCACGCTGCATTATATCGCGTTTGGATGTGTCTTCATTTTCCACAAAAGGTTATCTGCTAATGTTTGCTGTTGCATCTCTACCGATTACTTTGAAACGTGGGTTTTCGGGTTCAGGGGATCCGATACTTCTTGATAAATTATATTTTAGCCGTTATCCTTTCAGTAATCTTGCGACGAGATTTATGGATTCAGGTCTAACTGTAAACAGCTAGTGACGAAATATATGTATAGAATGTGATGTTTTACCAACATTGATTAGCCATGGAGCAGTATTTGTGCGATGTTAATGGAATATCATTAGCATGATTGCAGACCAAGCTGAAGTTACGGGGCCAATATCGATTTGGGAATTATCGTCGGCTTTCGTCAAGGTCTTGACTCTAATAGCGTACAAGCTTTTTCAATGCAAAAGCTAGATAAAAACATCAGGAAGCATCTAATTGTACTTGGCTGATATGTGTGGCGTTTATGACTGATAAGAATATTCACGACCAATGTCAACCCATTACTGCAAATATATGCCATAGGAAATGACATTTGCATATTATGTGCTTTACCCTTTGATCAAAGTCTATCTGTTTTAGAGCAAAGACATTAGCCGATATATGCATGAGCTTTCAGCAATGGAAATATTTAGAACATTATGAGCATGCTACCGTTGAGTAATATGGAACCGAACAAAGTAGATCATATTTGTCAATATAAATTGTGACATGTTTATGCAAATTAACCTACATGTCAATTACCCATGATGAAAGATAATTGAACAACCAACCAGACCCGTACAACATTTAAGATTCATAACAATATAGCTTAAATCTAACAAGACATTAATGTATTCTATTTAGCATTTATCTGAGCTACGTGAACCCACTCTGACAGTGAGATATATATTCACCCAGAGCATGTCAGTTCTCCATGAAGATTATAGCTAGTATTCTCCTCGTCTAAAGCTGTTTCTATTCGTTAACGGCTATAACGTTGTCTTCAGTACCCACTATCAAACACATCAGGTATTTAATGTGGTGCTTCATCTGCGATAAACCCTTTAAACTCAAACCAACAGATTATTCGTTCTATCTTAAAACCTACCGTATGGGTATCATCACATCCGTCTGGGTGAGTACAGTATTAATCTGCTCGAAGTATAATGCTTGCTAAAGAATGGATGTAGCCATAAAGTTTACATTGATTTAGACATGGGTTTGCGCTTCTCTGCTACGGTCGACCACCATTAACTTTCGAGAAAAAGTATGGCTCTATTTCTCATTATCTTTTATTGAATACTATACAGCGAGGAGCACATATGATTCGCACATTGCAAATGATCTTAGGAGGAGTCCGTGTTTGCGAGGACACAAACACATTGCAAACATTCTTACAATGATGAGAAGGATAAATCTTCATAGCAGTGTCTTTATAACAAACGATGCGTCGTTACGAAAGTGGGTGAAAATCGCATGTTTTCATGCACTTGGAGAAAAGACATTGACATACACATTACAGCTTCTATGCTTTTGCCTCACAACAACGATGAATGACGATTATAAAGATGATCATCTATTAATAACCATCACCCACCAGATACAATCTTGGGTTGCGAAACCCCGCCCTAATATCAATCAATTGATTTAACCTTATCTTTTGTTTAGTACTGTGGCTTCTGATGTCTTGTGTGGGCTGATTTGCAGTATTATTACGAGGAATACCATGCATATTTTGTATTGTTGTATACAACCCATGAGTCAAGGTGACTGCCACCCTGATAAAGGCCGCAGCTGTAACTAACCACTACGGCAGCAGATATTTCACCACGCATTAGCCAGAGACAGATGAACGGTCGAATGGCAGATTGGTATGATTTTCTTGCATGAACATGTCCAATATATCTTCAGGTTTATGTGAGATATTATTCAGTCGAACGCAACTCATTACCAATGCGATAGATGTTGTCTGAGGCAACAGGATACAGCATCAACTCATCGCTGGGTGAATTTAATCCTAAACGGCTCTCTGACAGATTTTATAATCACATTGTGAATGTTATCATGATGCGTAACGTGAGTTAATAAAGGGCTGCGTTAAAAACATTTATACAATCAGAATGTACTATATTGGTTGGTGACACATATTTACCATTTCATCCGAAAACGATATATTGCATGTCAGCAATATCGAAGTGATTTACTGCATGGTCAAATTATTGACCATCAAACATGGTGATTCCTTTGCTCGATCAATGAACGCACCCACCTCCAATGTCGAGCTGCAAATATTCCCATTTTTTGTACGACCATATAAACGAGAAACGCGGAAACCGATTTACCTGTACTAATTCTAAACGCAGAACTCCACTGCTTCTTCCTCTTGGATTGTTAATGGGTTATTTTGCAATGTGTAGCCTGGTTATGGCATATTTACTGATTTATAATACCCATGAGGTAAATCTAACAATGAGAAATATGGCAATTGTTACAAAATCTCTACTTCATAACGGTGACGTTAATTGTACTGAGAAACAAACACTGGATCATTTTGAAGTTTAGCAATATACTTGGGTGATTTGCGTTATTGAATATTGACTAATATGCAATATCATCTCTACTTTGTGATGATAGTGCTCATCTACGCAATTAAATAATACCTGTTTCATGCAAGGCAAATAAGGCCAATAATATTCTTATCCTTAGATTGTTTATATACATGCTGATACAAAAAAGTTCTCTTGACAGATTCGGAAACAGTTGAGCTCTGTGGGCCTGCAGTTAAAACAGGAAAGTTATCATCACCAACTATCACACATTGCCTATATGCAACAAATGACAGCAATTCATTGCGCTGATCATTGTTTTCGGTTGAGCTATTTCGTCATTGGTACGCTTTTCCGATTTTACGCTACATATGCGATGCAAAATCACAACGCTGGTGTTACCCCTAAATATGCCCTAACGTGAATAGGTATACCCCAATCTCACCATACCCTACTATCCTGCCAGCCTTTCCTCAAAGCTGATAACATGCTTGTCAACGCATAATATTTGTTAGGAGAATTACATCCCCTACCCCCGACTTCCTAACTTAAAGGAACCACTCGCTATGCAGACTTTCCCGAGTCAAATGCTAAGGAACAAAATATTTTTGTTCGTGAACCGAGAATTGTCAAAATGAGGACGAGCTCCCAACACAGTGAACTGTTCAGCCCTACATTTGCTAACCGTGAGTAACTTTTTGTGATACGCCAGTATCTGCCCTGACTCAACACCTCATCCAAAACTCCAGCACCAGCCTTAACGTATACATACATACATGCGTACATACATACATACATACATACATACATACATACATACATACATACATACATACATACATACATACATACATACATACATACATACATACATACATACATACATACATACATACATATACATACATACATACATACATACATACATACATACATACATATACATGCATGCATGCATGCATGCATGCATGCATGCATGCATGCATACATACATACATACATACATACATACATACATACATACATACATACATACATACATACATACATACATACATACATACATACATACACACATACATACATACATACATACATACATACATACATACATACATACATACATACATACATACATACATACATACATACATACATACATACATACATACACACATAAATACGTATTAACATACATACATATATGCATACATATATACATTCATACATACATGCATACATACATACAAACATACATACAAACATACATATATACAATCACACATACATGCATAAATACGTACAAATATTCATACATACATACATACATACATACATACATACATACATACATACATACATACATACATACATACATACATACATACATACATACATACATACATACATACATACATACATACGTACATACATACATACATACATACATACACACATAAATACGTATTAACATACAAACATACATACAAACATACATATATACAATCACACATACATGCATAAATACGTACAAATATTCATACATACATACATACATACATACATACATACATACATACATACATACATACATACATACATACATACATACATACATACATACATACATACATACATACATACATACATACATACATACATACATACATACATACATACATACATACATACATACATACATACATACATACATACATACATACATACATACATACATACATACATACATACATACATGGATTGTTACGAGTATATTACGGAATGCTACGTTTCATCTACGCTTTTACGTGTAAATTACGACCTGTTAACGTGTTGTTACGAATAGTTGCGAGTTATTTACGAGTTCTTATGTTTTTTGCATAAAAAATGTGCAATTCTCTATCTATCATCATCTGACAAGATTTTGTAGACTATATTAGAGATCTAACTTCTTTGACGTCTTGATAACAATTGAAAGGAACTGTTCGATTTTGCAGCTTTTATACCTGTCCTAAATCGTAAAGTATACGTATGTATTCGTAAAGTACTCGTAACTATACGTAAAATGCTCGTATTAACTCTTAACAATCCGTAAAACTATTGCAGCACGACGTGAATGAAATCGTACCCATCATTAGCACGCGTAATAATCCGTAAACAAATCGTAAACTAACCGTAACAAATCGTAAAACAAATTGTTTACGAGACATTTACGGATTCTTGCGATTAGTTTACGGAGGGTTACGTGTTGTTGCGACCGGTTTACGATACTTACGGATTGTTACAAGTTATTTACGAGTTATTTACGGAAAATGTAATCCGTGAACAGTCGCAAGAAAATTTTTGACATGTCAAAAAATTTGCCTCTCTTCTCACGGATCTTCACGATTGTCTACGAGTTGTGACGAGTTATTAACGGATACCAACGAGCTATTTACGGATGCTTGCGATTGACTATCCGTAAAGTTGGCGATCCGTAAAGACTCGTAAGAAAATCCGTGTATGTGAAGGGGGTATAAGTAACAGTGTGTATTTAATATCTATTTCACCCGTGGACGTTGAAATATTTCCGCCAAAATATTAAGATATAAGTAACTCTATGTAAGCATCGAAGCTTTCTATCTTATGATTATGACGGCAAACGATAGTCACCTACGTCTGGGACAGCTGATTGCTACTTCACGGCCCGATGATATGGCCAGCGTGCGGCAAGTAGGCAGGCTCTAATTTTACTAGCTTGTCTCTGGACGTGACGGAGTTAACCTCGTTGAATTACACTGGCTATCATGAACACACTACCTTGACATCCCGAGGGCCTTCATTCGCACATTGGGCTAGATTCCAACAGGATACGCAATTTGGCGAGGAGAAACTACACGCGCAAAAGCTTTGCTCAGCATCCTGATCTGATTACAGTTTTGGCGAATATGCCTGGGCCAGGGAATACGTGGATGAGGCACGTGATAGAGTTGATTACAGGTGAGCATTAATAACACATGAATCAGGAACACGATAGAGCTGACTACAGATGATTATAAATAACACATGGATGAGGCACATTAAATAGCTAATTGCATGTGAACATTTGTAACACATGAATGAGCCATATGAAAGAACTTAAATTGCAAGTGAATTAGCTTTTATGCAGGTGAGCATTTGCAACACGCGGCTGAAGCACCTGATAGAGCTAATAACATGTAAGTAATTAGAAAAGGCGCAATATAGTCATCCTATTCAAACATTTTACTGGTGTCCTGGCTTTGAAGGCTATATTTACAGCGACTCAGCGCATTGTGTTTCTTTCCCTGGAGAGGCGCATAAGGATTGGTCTGTAGCCGCCGTAAAAACGCACAAAGAAGCGGAATGTTCATGAAGGGTCATTGCAGATGGTATGTTGGCAAGAGGACCGAGAACACGTGATTGTGGGAACTGATGAGGATCATATTGATAATAAGGCACCCCATGGAGACGGCTGCTGCTGAATTCAAACGTCGACAAACACACAGACACACAAGTGACTTTCCTGAACCTTTTGCAGGACAAACGTAGATTGACATTATCTATTTAAGATTTGAGTTCCACATATCTTCCTAATATATTATTGTTTAGTTTCCCTTTTTTGTGCAGCGTTTTTTTTTTAAACGCAGTTTATTTCATGAGGCCAGTAATGTTTGAGCAATCTCTGTAGCAGGTCTGCTATTTGAGTTGGTTCGACCACCACCAGAACAATTATCGCTGTTGTCACGAGTGAGCATTCACTTACCATCGTTAGCAAGATTTCTTAAAAAGTGGATGTCTTGTTTTCATACGATGAATAACTTCGTTTGCTTTTATGTGGATTATAAGAATGATTTCACCAGGGCAGCTTCTTGCGTGGCGTCCTTCCTAGGTGTGGGGATAGATGACCCGGCAATGCGCTGTTTAACGGGACGAAAACCTCACAGGTTGACGAGGACAGTGAAACGGAGCTGGCCATTGAGTCAATGCAGCACTGTCACTGCCTGTGTCTCCAGCCGCAGATGTTCGACATCAGGAAGTCAATGTGTCCTTTGAACATTCGGGGGTATAATAATGATCAATTTCATATTTGTAGTGAGTAAGCATTTATGTATCAACAGGAACTTTTTAAATCGGCTGATCTTGGGTAAACTGTTTACGATAATTAAACGCAGACTTTTCCTGGAGCTTCGACCCATATTTGTGCAGCTTAGTGTACAATCATGGCTGCCAACTCATCTTCTTGTGGCGTTCTGAAAAAGTCATGTTCTGATTCCTTAGTTACGTCGCGGCAATAGTAAAGGACGAGTGGTTGCTTGACAGGAGAGCCCACTATCCCCCATATAGAGTGGCGTAGGTGTTACTAGGGAAGTTGAGCACTGAATCTGAGGGAGAAACAAATGACTGTTTATGACCTTTAAACTAGCTATAACGATACCGTTAAGAACCAGAAATCACTGCAAAACAGAGGGTGAATACGATGCGTTACGTACTTGCATCAGACGCTATGGGGTTAACATATGGTAGTATCGCGTGTTGTTATTACACAATCAATAAGAGGTTTTCCAGGTCCATTCACGGCACATATTTGCTTAATACGTCATGATAATTGCTTACTGTGGTATTTCGTAAGCTTGAAATGAATCAGGGATATTTGTCAGTACTCGTTAGAGCTGCTGGGCTTGTTCAATAATATGTTTACGGTAATCTAGACATGTTCCTTTATGAGGCAGTAATGTTCCGAATTGTCCTGCCAGCAGCCTCTATATCATATATCAACCAACTCATATCAATAGTTATGAAATTTATTCATGCCAAATACGATTTGTCATTGTAGGAGTTATTGAGGATGCATGATTGTCGGGCCCTTATAGAAGATGAAAACCTACGAGGTGCCTCTTCAGTCGTATTTCATGCAGTTGCATATTTGCAATGCGTCAATATTCCAATAGTTATAATTAAATGATTCACAACTTATATGCGAAGAACTATGCGGAGCCTGTTTTTTTTTTACTGTCACGAAATGAAGATTTCAACCCTGCCTGATATCTCATCGTAACTGCTGCAGATTAGCAACTGCAAAGGTGCCAGACACTTTGTTCTATAAGCAAGGCGAGGACACTAAAACACGGTCGCGGGGATGCTATGTAAGAGAATTTACCTTACCTTGTGAGATATAGGATGAATCTTCAGCACAACTTAGCATGGGTCTATTTGTTACTAGGTATGACGCAGGTGCATGACGAAGAGCTGAACAGCCACCATTTTTATCTCTGGTCGTTGAGATTGCCTGTTGACGCCACCTTGTCTGAGTCACTGTGCATAAGAAAATAACTTCAGGTAAAATATTTAAAACTAAATATTTAATACAGTCACACAGGCTCATTGTCTTATAATAAATACCAGATGCTATTTGAAAGAAATGGTGTCTCCTTCTGTCGCACCTGTCATCTTAAGCAATATTAAATGGTATACTACTCGTTGTACCTTCTTCAAAATTTATAACTATAATACATATTTCTAGTTATGATACACATGGCCTTTTATTGCTTAACTGGAATACACTAAAAAGAAATTTGTGCAATTAAGATTTTGCAACAATTTGCTTACACGTAAGAAGGGGCAATAATATATGATAATGACATCAGCACTACGACTTTGGAGATTTATTGATAACCCTTGTGACAAGCTGCTCTTCCGTGTATATTGTCCCATTAATCGTATAGGATGTTACAGAATCCATTGGATTAAATCAATACATACATACATACATACATACATACATACATACATACAGACATACATACATACAGATACATACATACATACATACATACATACATACACATACATACATACATACATACATACATACATACATACATACATACATACATACATACATACATACATACATACATACATACATACATACATACATACATACACATACATACATACATACATACATACATACATACATACATACATACATACATACATACATACATACATACATACATACATACATACATACATACATACACATACATACATACATACATACATACATACATACATACATACATACATACATACATACATACATACATACATACATACATACATACATACATACATACATACATACATACATACATACATACATACTACATACAACACACATACATACACACATACATACATAACATACATACATACATACATACATATATACATTCATACATACATACATACATACATACATGCATACATACATACATACATACATACATATACACAAACATACATACATACAATCACATATACATGCATAAATACGTACAAACATTCATACATACATACATACATACATACATACATACATACATACATACATACATACATACATACATACATACATACATACATACATACATACACATACATACATACATACATACATACATACATGCATGCATGCATGCATGCATGCATGCATACATACATACATACATACATACATACATACATACATACATACATACATACATACATACATACATACATACATACATACATACATACATACATACATACATACATACACATACATACATACATACATACATACATACATACATACATACATACATACATACATACATACAACATACATACATACATACATACATACATACATACATTCATACATACAAACGTACATACATACATGCATACACACATTTATACATACAAAAATATACACATACATACATTCATATTTAAATATCGCGTGCGGTTCCATTTTATAATTTTATTGATTTGGTGCACACCAGCACCTCACAGAAACTGCACTAAGGAGTAAATTAATGTCAGCTGATAAGTTCTTAGCGAATGTATTCATATATATTCTTTTGTGTCAGATTTGTATTTAGGCCTTGTTGATTAGTCATTAAAACTGACAACATGCAAAATATGATGGTCGTTTGGTAAATGGAAAATATGATAAGCAACGTTTTGTCAGAGACAGATTAACCATTGGGCATGTGGGGCAAGTGGCCATAGGCTCCACCTAGCACCCATATACAAAGGCCCCCCAAATCTCAACTTGACGACTTTCAATTGTCCTCTGATATAATAGCCCCACTCCCCCCACCCCACAATGTAGTTTGCCCCACTCCCCCCACTTGTTTAATCCGTTTTGTGCATATCCCTTTGATTGGTTTCAAATTTGATGTGTACTGTTAAGCGGACGATATGTTGCTGAATTGTACTCATCTGCCAAGTCCCTGTGTGATTTATCAATACATTGCATTGTGTCCAGAACTATTCATCAATCTGTCTAGCCAAGTGTCTGATTTATGCCCTAAAGCCATCTACTATTATATAGCTGCACTGTAGCTCTACGTTACATTGAAGCCATATCACTGTTGTACCCAAAACGACAAGCTTATTGATCTATAGTAACAATACGCGAGGCCTTAAATATCACAGTGATGCAGAATAATCAGCCAACTTTCCGATCCACTGTATGACTTTCTCTTTGATCATATAGCTGATGTACGTTTCAGTAAATGAATCCCCATGAAGCATTAAAGTGCGTTTGGTTAAGAATAATGATGAAAAGTCCCTCATGAAGAGAGTGCATTAATTGTACAGTCACTTCACTCATCCCTTTACAACCGGTTCTTGTGTCAATATATTTATATCAACACACATTTATGCTTGTAAGCCAAGCTCTGATATAAGATACCTGGTGAAGCCATTCCTGTGAAATCCTGTTCAATTCAAACGGTTCACATTTAAATAATATTTGTTATCGCGGAGAAAAACTGTGGATTGGTTTGCTTGCTGTTGTAAAACAGCATGAAAATATAACATGCTACAAAAATTATATCACCTGCTGTTATGAGCCAGGGGTCACGACATTTCGAATATCACGCACACGTATTGCTGGGCTTTGTCCTAAGATGATCAAATATCAAGTTCTATTGCTGCATCCGATCCTGAAGTTGTTTGCCATCTTGTCATCTAGCAGTACTCAATTATTCTGCTCATGCCTCCCAAAAGCTGCAACTTTCAAGATTGATGGCGCGACGGTGTCCGATGCAATAGCATCTTTCGATGGTTCTTTTGACATAAAGTGAACATAACAATGAATCAATGTTATTTGAATATGAACAGTGCTTCTCCGTTACTCTGAGGTATTATATTTTTATGCTGTCCCTTCTTTCTAAGCTCGTTCTGTAACCATAATATACAAATCAATGCGCTATATTTTATCAGTGGATCTAAGTTGGTATATAATTAATTATCTGTCTTTTAAATGTGCGAGCGATTGGATAATTGACCGTTTTCAAATCCATTTTTACATTATTGCCTTGAAATCAATAACGTAGGGAATTTGTAAAGCTAGTGCATTGTCTATCATGTTCCCGAGCCGATATTTTTTTAATCGAACAACGCAGTGTATATATAATTCATGAAACCATGAATATTTACATCTACGAATTTGCTGCACTAAAATTAATTAACCGCATTTTAATCATCATTGACAAGTATGTTTTTACATGTTAAAAACTCCTCAGTTGATGGATAGATATTTGACTACTAAAAGGCAATAGTTTTTTGCACTTATGTAGTGATGGGACAAACTATTAATGATTATTATGAGGTCAACCTGTATATAAGAGGATATATTGTAGACATGCATAAATTACAGAATGTGTATATTGTTAATGTTTTGGCTCCTGCCTACGGCATATTCTCTGCCAGCCTAACTATTATTGATGTTTCTGTGCCATTCTAGGAACCTTTTGCAATGCATTCAGCTACAAACGCCGAAATACGTGACATGTATATGAACTGATTCATTCAAGCACTAAATTGAATGTATTGGGAAGCTGCATAGGTTCAAAGATAGGCACCCAGGGACCGCTGTGCTTAGAGAAAAACGCGAATCTACTCAGCAAATAGGACATGTTGCAAATGTAAGCATATGTATATATGAGTTTAATCTTGCGCTGAATGTGTTATTGTGGAAGCAAACAAAACGAAACCACCAACGCTGACATATATCACATAGCTTACTTATCAGTGAAGAGGACTCTACTTTCTAGGAATGGTACTTTACTCAGTGCACTAATTATCATACATGCAAACGTTTTCTTATTTCATATATTGATAGCATTAAATGGATTGCTTGCCACGAGGATATTTGCTATAAAATGTCTAACTGCTTATGTAACAACACAAGTCACTGCTGTGTTTATCCCCGGGTGTCTTGTCCTGCTCGTCGAATCATTATCACATGAATACGATGATGAATATATTCAGATTTGCTCCACTAAAGGGCAACACTAATAGACACACTTACAAATTAACCCCCTACAACACAGCCAGATTTCGAACCTTACATATCATGTAGTATAATTACGCTTCCTTATTTGCTCTATTAACATATGCAAAATAAGATGGGTTTTATTTCATATATGCGCAATTGCATGTACAGAAAGCATAACTGGTGTAATACTGGGATGATATCTGTCGCGTAAAAATTGGTTTGTCGTCAATAGGACAGCATACAGAAGGGTGCTCTAATGGATTAGGTAATCGATTTTATTTACTTTTATTTTTGGCACTTGGCAATGCCTGACTCATATTGCTCGAAATGATAACACTTATTATCATACCGATCACGCCGCCATACCCATAAGGTAGCTTCCCATTATCAGTGAATGTCATACCAGCTGCCCCATCAATTCTTGATTATAAGTGCCTTATATGCCTTATTATATGCTCCTCGACGAGCCAAATGTTCGGGCAATACCAGCATCGCCACCAATTTTAGTGATATTTTTTCTCGTTAAAGCGCCGGTGTTTTCCTCTGCCCTCATTGGTGCTAGCTGCTGGACCCAAGCCTCTCCCATTTATACTCCTATAAAGAGCTGACAACCAGCAGTCGATCCATTGTGAGCGACACACGCACAGCAGCGCTGAGAGAGCGCGACTTCTATAAATATCCTCTGAATAGCTCGCAGTGGGCGTTTTGGTGCAATATTCAGCGCACAAGCATCAACTTTTAGGATATGATCAGATCATTATAAAAGTGCAACTTCCAAATTACAATGTACCTCATGCAGCATTGGGAAATCAGCCATTTGTACACACATAATTCTCGGTAAAATGTATATGGTATACCAATCATACATCCTTAACCCCTTTCACTATTGCTGGTATGAGTAAACTAGCATACAAGCATGGTGACAGATAGTTCAACACGGCATATTCCAGAGCATTTCACCACGACAGCTACTCCGATGATGCCAACGGTAACCTTTGAATCGGATACAATCATTCAAGGGAGTGGATCGATCATACCGAACAGCAGCCTACAGCTAAACAATCAACAATGTCAACAACTGTTCTGCTCACAAAGATATGTTTATCATGCTGGTCGTGTAAACAGCCCCTGAGAATGTGGATAGACGCCTGGCTATACGTGACACATGGGCTGCTTAGTATAACACACCCGCATACAATCTGCCTGTTGCTGGGCCATACAGATAATTTCATGGTCCAAATTGATATTGATTCCAAAGATGCTATTTTCATAATCATATTGTTCGAAAAGACTTCCCCTCAACATAAGTCTTAAGATAGCGATGGCTTACATGTGGATTCCAGCATTCTGCACCAACGCTAAATATGGTCTCATAGCCTCTGCTGAACCAGCGTATCAGTTCAGGCTCTGCTATCTCCAAAACTGACTCCCGGTTATGATACCAACGCAAGTTCGGGGAAGGGAGACAAATATCCATCTCAATGCAACGGAACTGCCTATATAATCCCGTACTTAATCTCGCATCTCTTCACACTCCTATCTTCGCATCTTACTTTGCTTATGTCGGCACGCTAGCCGAGAAGCTCCGACTTAATAACACAGACATACGCCCGAATTAAACAGACATAGCGTCAGACATCGATCGGTCACGTCAAGTGGCTGATATTGTTATCCCAGTTATTGTACTTGATCTCACACAGAAGCATGGCACTACATGTGTTGCAAAGCCTATAAGCACTATGTGGATGGATATGACATCACAACACAACTCGATATAGATGCTGTCAACTCCACACAGAAATCGAAGAGATATTATTCTTACTGTCACACCTCGTCTGTTATTTGGCGATATTCATCACAGACACTGCAAGATAATTGCCCAACATCTCAAATTATTGGATCATCCTGAACACTTCTGTAAATGACTTATTTTTTCCTGTAGGATGTGACCTGCTTCAACTTTCCACTGGCAAAGCTCATTTTACGACACACGTGCGCATAATTTATACCCTGGCATTATTGTAGACAAATTCCATAGCATACTATGCCTGCGTGAATGAGGTTTTGTTCTTACGATTGTTTATTCGGGCACCAAAACAAGCAGTTAATTGGCCAATTTGTGTGGGTGTTTCTGTACCCAAATAAATCATATCAATCAGTATTGATTCATATGCTGCGATACAATTCAATACGTTATGACTGGTGACATCGGATCCATGCTTGTCACAACATTCCAATGACTCTCAACAAGAGCCCCACATCACCGTAACGGTAATATGTATACACTTAGGCTCAAGAATGATTGAAAAATCCCGCAAAGGTACACATACCAATGTGCATAGATGAATATATTACCAATATTCAACGCACCGTTGTGGATCTAAGCACAATAATTTGTAAATTCAAGCACAACTACACGCACTAAAAGGTTAAGATAAAATTCTGGCCTTATGATTGAAAAGCACTATTCTTCATCAACACATTATGATGTACAGTCGATTAATATGATGTACTACTGGCATTGTAACACCCGGAAATAAAACCCTTCAGTAGAATAGCTATCATATTTTATGACTACATTATGCTCAGTTTGTATCAAGATTATGTGCATAAACACTTTCCCGACGACCTAGTGATCACCTCACAACTCATCAATATTCTTATCAAGTTTTCAATAAAAGGCGTGCCGCTATCATGAGCCTTTGATAAGACACCTGCTACTAATTCTGATGAATAAACATCAATTGCAAAAATTGTGGTGGGACCAATAAAGGAGATTGTTTGACACTGTCCGCAGCTTTTAGCGGCTTAAAGTCAATTTAACATTACGTGAACAATATGACTTCTCCAAAACCTGCATAATCTGAATACGAATCGTGCCCCGTTATAAGAGTGCATCAATGCGTCGTAATACAATCTTGAAAACAGGCAAAACAATTCTATTATCCCTATGATACCCATGGTAAATTACCTTCCACTGGAATCCAGGGCTTGTGTATTGAACATTTCAACTTCATTTCATATTCACATTAGTGTATATTATCATTAAACACGGACCAAGGGAACAACTAAGAGAAGCCAATAAATACTAGCTTCATTTATTTATCGATAAATATATTTCATCAGGTTTCATGCCGTTCTTCATGGTCTGTTTAAATGTCACATACTTCTATGTAACTTATGTTTCTTCATGTGAACATATTAAAGGGTATAAGATTAAACATGTTTCGATGTTGATTGAGTCTTGTGGCGCAATTGTTTGCAAGATAAGGGTTAGAACAGCATATTATATTGCCCTGTCAGAAAGGCAGATTAAGGCGCTACGTTATGTGCACAGATCGTTGATTACTTCAGTAAGCAGGGCTGGTAATGCCAAAGGAAGATTGCATCTACGGTGATCAACGAATGGAGCGTCCAAATGTGCCATGGGTAATTATAAGCTTTAATAGCAACTGTTGCAAGAACTAATATCAATTTACGGACCAATGAATATATTGCCTTCATCAGTGATTCAAACACTGACATGTGTTTATTTAGGATTAATTTCTGAATACTCAATCTTGAAACTCCTCACTGCGACCCTTTCCGAATGGACAATTTTCCAGTTAAACATAGACGACGAACGCTTGGCCCAGATGAATGCCTTCACATCCGTCACGGGCCATAGAATGACGTGAACATCCTCTCATCAAATTTGGAATATTTGTCATATCAAATGTATCACAATTAGGGTAACGTTTCTAAGAGCAGGGCCCGTTATTTACTTACCGAGTCAACCCTAATAAACTAAAACAGGGACTTACTTGGCGTTCCGCTGACGCTGACATCATGCTCTGGAGGCTAGGGGTTACGTTCACCGTAATCGTCGCATACAAAGTTGTCGTATCGCGATCTGTGCTGTGGTGATGTGCCACACGCACTTGAGGTTGTTGATGAAGGAACACGAACTTCGGGTGTTGGTTTTAGAAGAAGAATTTAAAAAGAACTTTGCCTAAAAGATGTCGAGAAAAGTGTCGAGCTCGGAGGCCAGGAATGAACTGATTTTTAAAGGTCATAGTGATTCCCTCGACGACTCAGGCACGCTATCCCAATTCACACGGGATATGCAGTAGCCTGGTCAGAGGATGGGCTATAAGATATGGGGTATGAATGAAGAGAGGGGGAATGGGGTGGTAGGTGACACGTGGTCACTCGTGGGCATGACTTAGAGGGGCACGTTATGATGATAGACAAGGTTGTGGCATAATGTACTTTTGACACTCAACAAATCAAACGCTCTTATATACAGGATTCGCTTAGAATAAAGCCCCGCTTCACACGTCTATTGTAATTTTGTGGTATAGTAGCCCATTTGCTGGAGTGGAAAGGAGCACTGGTCGCTGGTTAGAGGAAGCATATACCAGTTTATATATATTCAGCAGTTAAAAACGAGAGATGATCAGGTGATACAATTCCCAGAAACGTCGTTATGTCCAAGGTAATTGAAGTACTAACCAGTCGCACAATAAATATACATCACCAAATATCATACATAAGAGCCTTCTTGCAAATTTTGACTGCCTCCTAATATGATTCTCGTGCCTGTAATTTGAATCACAACATTACTTTCAGTTAATGGTATATTATGTTTTCGTTGTAGTAACTAAGAAAGATAGCCGTGAGTAGATCTATCTACAACAACAGCCTGTACAAAATATCATCAAATACGTTTTGCTTCAATACCCTATAGGTAAACATTCGCATTATGTATCATGGTGTTTTATCTGACACCGGGTATACCAGCTATTCAATGATATTATTGTTCTGAATAGACCAGACAATCACACAAGATGAGTGGGAAGCAAATATGCGTCATGGTTTCAGAAGTGATGACAAACAATTTAGACCTGATGTACGATATATAGCAGTAGAGAATGAGATGTATGTGACTGAAACCGCGCAGGCTTAATGATTAGCATGATCAAATTATCTATTTTTGAGTGATGCAAAAGGTCATAACATTCACATAAGATAAGTTAGTTGATGGAAGCCAGCCGACAAATTATCAAAGTATTAACACATATAACCTGCGCCTTGAGACCCTAAATTTCTTTGTTTCAACATGATCATATCATTTTGCGCAGGAATATTAGTCTAGTCATACATACATGTTTTGTAGGGTGACAATACGGTGATAAAACAGGTACCAATCGATGAAGTCCTTACTCCTTAATAAACAATTAATTTCAATATTCCAATCCAGTCGTAAAATCGCATAACTGCTCTTCAACGTAGAATGTTCGCTATATCCGGCTTTATATTGCGGATATCCATTGCTCTACGGACCACCACACGTCACAAGTCAGACCGAAAAAGCACCTCCTGCACTGAGTGCAATTATCAGCTAGAGAGGTGTTGGGGGTTTTAAGGAATCGATGGTGTGTCATATTTACCTTCAATGAAATCAGAAGACTGTTTCACTGTACTAGCGTACAATGGGGTAGATAATTATGGTCAGTCTGTGACACAAAAAGTGGTGTGTGCAAAAAAGAGGTGGTGCTCTTGCGGGAAGCAGCTAGCTTCTCAACTCGTCGGGTGGTGTTTTCAAAACTCCGATATTGATATGCTATTTTGTGTTCCAAATAACGCAATCAACCAAGTCCTTTTATCAACTAGACAAAAACGGAAACAATTGAAAATCTGAAACTAGCACCGATAAAATGCATCATTAACGATTGATTGGTTAAATTGATAAATGAACGGATTATAAGCGAATGAAAATATAGATGAATAATTATGGCTCATGAAGCACCGATGCCATTTAACATATTATTTGGCAAACAACTCGAAAATCGATTGTTTTGCGTTTTTTAAATTTATATATATCCCGAGAGCTATATAGATCGCAAACCTTCGTAGCCGACGCAGACAGTAAGCCTAATGTAACAACAGGGAAAAGGCATGAATTTGTTATTGCCAATCGTACACAAAACAATAACAGTACTATAAAGGGATTTTATTATGGGGGCAATAGGACATTATTCCTTATATTGCAATATTATGGATGTTTCCATGCTTAAGAAAAACTATTGTGTGTCGCCCTACTATAACCAGAGGGCAAAGCATTCGGGAGGTATCTGTGATAACACCAGAAACGCAGGAAACCAGACTGAAAAGTTGCTAAAAGTGCATACATAAACAAGTTTAGCCGCTGTTAATGGTGTTTGATTGTTGAAAGACTACCTAAATTTGATTCCCGTAACATCGACGGAATGCAGGCGATACTGGATGCAGCCAGAAGTGGCTACACCTACATTTACATATTCAGATTCACATGTTAACACACACACACACACACACACACACATATATATATATATATATATATATATATATATATATATATATATATATATATATATATATATATATATATATATATATATATATATATATATACATATATGTATATAAATATATATAATCACAGCGCAGCCAATAAAGGCTGTCGCTCTTACAGTAAAGCCCAATCAATAAATCAAATCAAATTCACCAAAAACATTTCTTACGCCCAAGCAGCATCCCCTACTCCCCACCCTCAACCATATGTTTCTCCCCCTCTACCTTCTCCTCTCCCTACCTCAACATCAACCCCTATCCCCAAAATTCAAACCTCCTACCTCCCTCATTCATTTAAATCAACCAAACCACCATCGACTTCCATAACACCTCCCAAAACCACAACTCCTTGCTCTGCTCCAATTTACCCATCCACTCCAACTCCCACTCCATCCTCATCTCAATCTCATTTAACACAAACCTCCATAGCTATCAAATTATCTGACTTCGTTTACCTCTACACAGCTCTCCTCTCATCTCACCTCTCACCCGACTCAAAAGCCTAAATTCTCTCTGCATTTGCACAAGAACTACTCAATATCAACATCCTTCCCAGTACCCTTATTCAAGCATTAAACCAACATTCTATCGTTACCAATCAACTACAACATTATCTTAATCATCCCCCTTCTTAAATCTGACGAAAGCTTCCCATTATATCTACCATCCTGCCCCTTTCATCCTTTCTGATATCATCACTTCTCGTCACTCTTCTCCACTCCAAATTCCCCCCTCCATATGACCCAAATAATTCAACTCACTCTTTGATCTCCTCTCATCAATCAAATATCACAATATGATCTTGGAATTGCAGAGGCCCTCAAGCTCAACAACCTGAATTTTCTCATTTCCTCCAAAATTCCAATCCCAAGCCAACAATAATCTGCCTACAAGAAACTTTTCTTAAATCTATTCACAACCAAAATTTCCAAATCATAATATCATTCGCTATGTCAGAACTGCAACAAATCACGGAGGACTAGCTATTCTAATCAATCAAAACATTCCATACAAAATTATTAATTTAACTTCTGAAATAGAACATCAAACCATTCAATTTAACATTTCTAACCAAATTTATCATATCTCAAACATTTATGACAATCTCAACTCTCTTGACCCAGATCAATACCAGCCTTTTCTTAATCTTCCTCGAAATATAATAGTTGGTGATTTTAATGCCCATCACCCCTTTTGGTATCACCCCCTCCCAAACAGTAAAGGCAATTCCCTTTTTAAAATAATCCAAGACAAAAATATTACGCATCTCAACGTTAGTTGTCCTACTCACTTCCATAATAACGGTTCAAATATCACTGATCTAATCCTCATTTCTCAAGATATTTCGTATACGTTCTTCTTTAAAAACACTCACAATACAATGGGAAGTGATCACTCTATCATCTCCATTGCCAATAACCATTCAATCTTATCCCCCGCCTCCTCGCCATCACCAACATGGATCGTTAAAAAAGCTAATTGGCCACTTTTTCAAAAACTTTGTAACCAATCAATTACCCCTGAAATTCTATCAACAAATCCGCTTACCTCATATGAAATTTTTACAACACTCTAATTGACATATCTTACTTGTCCATCAATACACAAAAAAGTAAACAACCTCAATCCCATCCCTGGTGGAGTGATGCTTGTACTTATGCAATAAAAGAAAGAAAGAAAGCTCGTAATAAATATTATCATAATAAAACGCTTGATAACAAAATTCAAATACACTTTAAAGCAAACAAAAGCTAAATACTGGCAAGATAAATGTTCATCATTAAATTCTCCTAATCTCAAACAACTTTGGAGTACAGTTGATATTTTAAAAAGCAATCATTCCCACTCTCCAATCCCCCCCCCTTCTTCTTACAACCCATAATAATCTTTATACAAATAGCAATCAGCTAATCACTAATGTTCTTGCATCTCATTTCGCAAACACTAGCTCATAATCTACCCCCTGACTTTTCTCCTGAATCCATCACCACCACTAATCAACAAAAATTCAATGTAACTTCTCCTCCTACTGAACCTTTCACTATTCAAGAAATTACAAACGCAGTTAACAAAACAAAAAAATACATCTTCTTATATACCCCTTTTTTCTTCATCTCCCTCCTGATTCCCTTGAGGTGCTCTCACAAATTTTTAACCAGTTACTATCCCCCTTCCTGGAATTATACCCATTCTAAAACCCAATCTTAACTAGTACGATCCTTCTTTCTACCGTCCAATCAGTCTCACCTCTGTTGCCTCCAAAGTTTTTGAATCCATCTTAAATAACCGAATTTCCTGGCACCTTGAGCACAACAATCTATATCATCCCAATCTCACAGCTTTTCGACCCCACCATAGTACTATCGATAACATTCTTCTCCTTACTGACTCCATTAATAAAGGTCTCCTCAACAATAAAAAAAACTCATACTATTTTCCTCGATATCTCCCAAGCTTCCGACATGGTAAGCAGACCCTCAATAGAAATTAAAGCCAAAACATTAGGAATTACAGGCCTTGCCCTTAATTGGATTCATAACTTCCTATCTAAAAGTTAAATCTAACAACACCCTTTCCTCTTCACTATCCACAGACAATGGAGTACCTCAAGGTAATGTACTATCCCCTACTCTCTTTAACATATTTATTTATGACATTCCCGACCCTATTACTTCTTCTATTTATCCAGATGACATTACCATATGGGCTACTGGTAAACTATCATCCAGACTAAAAAATGGGCCTCTAAATGGGGCGTCTCCTTTTCCCCCTAAAAATCAAAGACTGTCCACTTTGGAACTAACAAAAGACATCATCTCCCCACTTTTTACTTAAACAATAAACCTATCCCTAACCACGACTCTACAAAATATCTTGGAATCATCCTCGACAAAGGTCTATCCTGGAGAGACCACATCACATACAAAGTCTCGAAGTGCCAAAAATTCACCAACCTTATTAGATACATCAGTTGCACTCCCTGGGGCACAAACGAATCAACATCATGCAAAATCCATTCATCACATTCATAACAATACATCCTTTATGGAGTCCCAGCCATAATCACTGCATGTAAAACAACCAACAAGACATTGCTCAATCAGCCATTAAATCTCACCAATCTACACCTATAATTCCTCTCCAGGCTTCCACTGGCTTTTCCCCAATCCCTTTACAGCTTCTAAAATTCACCCTTAAATATAAAATAAGATCCAAAACCCATAATCTTCCTACCCAACATATTTTTGAAGAATCTTGGCATAACAAAATTAAACATAAACGTAAAATTACCAGTAGCTCAACCCTCCCCTTCACATTATCTCATCCCATCATATCACCTTTACCTTCATACCCCTTTCCACCCTGGCATCTAATAAACACTTTATCAAACACTAAACTAACCGACAAAGTAATAAAAGACCACCCCGCATACAATAAAAATTTAGCTCTTCAGCTCATCAGTCAACTCCCCTCAAACTCTACACATATCTACACAGATGGCTCCAAAAAATAACACAAGTACCTCCTACGCCCTTACTATCCCATCTCTAAAATATAAATCCTCACGTATTCATTCTTTTTTCTCCCATCTTTGTAGCTGAAGCTTTAACCATCATAATTCTCTGTATATAGCTCCCTCTCAGTTGTTATTGCACTCAGGAACAAAACCATAATTCCCTTCATCCATGAAATCAAATACCTTTTCACTCTTCTTGCTCACCACAACTATAATACCGTAATAGCCTGGATTCCTGCTCATTGCGGAATCCAGGGAAACGAATCTGCAGACTCAGAAGCCAAACAATCTCATTCTGACCACTTTATCCAACCCATACCCTTAGATCTAAACACACAATATTCTATCATAAATAAACACTTAATACAAACCTGGCAATAAGAGTGGAACAACTCCTCCTCAACCTTCAAACTTATTAAATCCACAATAGACTATAAACCCCATACCTTCAGTAATAACATTTTCCGACAAGATCTTAACATTAATAGCATTAGATTGCCCCCATCTACAATACTACAAAAGCAAACGCTATCGCTCCTTACATCCCAAGCCTATCTATCATTACTGTCCTTTGCCAGAAACCTCTCATCACTTCTTCAACAAACTTAACTCCCTTAATTACACACTAAACATCCATAACTTGTTCCAGCTAGATATCATTTAATACACCATCTCATACATTCACAATAGCAAACAATAGCATCATAGCTCACTCACTCTTCAATCATTCTCTGTTCACCTTTTATTTATTTTCTTCTATCCCTCACTAATTTTTTTATCCAGGTACTCTCAAGTCCTTATAAGAACATGGTGTACTTTAGGGCCAATTTATTTCTTACTTTAATGCACTGGAGCGACCCCCAGTGTGAGAAACCATCTACATTTGGCATCCTTCAGCACCCTAATTAGGAGCACCTCATATCATTTTTCATTACTTTTATTTCATTTTATACTTTAGTTTATTAACATTAAAAAATAAAAACCACGGGGCCTGTAAAGAACCAAACTCATCTACATTTTAATCTCACTTCTATTAATCTTTTCTATATTTCAATATACAATATAAATCAACTGTCTCCCTCCTCGTACAGCCCACCCTATCTGGCGCCCTCTGATTGCATGTTTATACATGTTTCTTTGATTTTTTTGGTGGTTTTGTTTTTAGCAGTACGTGGCCTATAGTGGCCGAACTGCTTTACCTGGAAATAACAACAACAACAACATGTGAAGCAGTCCGTGTGAATTCTCCAATTATTGGATGCAATATCGCCCACGGTTGACATCTAGTTTGCCAGTCGCGAGTATTTGGCCTCCCCAGGGGTTTAATTGTTTGTCGATGATTTTGGTATAATGCGTGAGGCTAAGTTAATTATTAAACCGGTTAAAAAAGTTACCGGATCAGGATGAAGCTAAGTTTTAGATTTATTGCTTGGTAAGACATATTCATTTTGGATGAACCCCATGAACTATTGTGAGCACTGAAATCGCCTAGTAGTGAGAGTGAGTTTACTGCTCATACTGTCGATGTCTCTCTGTTTTATCCTGAGAGAACAAAGGGATAGCGTTGCGGAAGGTAATTGCCATAGTCTGGTGAGGGGTGGTAAGAGCAAGCCGCTCATTGGAGACACCTTTCTTTGACAGGAATGCATGGCCCTCCCATGGCTATTACGTCACATTCGGAGGCTTATGATTTGCTGTAGAAAATATACCCTCTCGTTGACATTTGAAGTTCTTCAAAATTTGACGGAAATCCTTGACAGTTCCAATTTATCACCTATTTATAAATAGCATTTCGAGGCAGAATTTTTCTTGTCAACAATATTCTGTACTTCAATAGCACAATCAACAACAAAAAGAAGGTCCTCAAGGGTGCACAAACCGAGCATGAAAATATTCCCATTGTTTGTAGTTATATATCTGTGCCCTGTGTTGTTATTGAACGAGATTTACGATGCATGTCAATGGGGAAAAGTGCTTAGCACTGTAATGCCAGATGACCTACAGAAACAGTAATGGAAGCGACGAATAGGCTTCCATTAACAATACACATAAACTGTTCAAGCATTGCCCTTGTAATGAGCGATAGTTATGCTTATTCTAAAAAACCCAATCCATATGTGGTAGTTAAACACATACTTGAATAACAATCGCAAGCACTAATTAATGATTCATATAATATATGAGTATGCTGTACATAATGCGTTCAGGAAT
>CM067350.1:58279749-58422249 GCA_034190875.2 Urechis unicinctus | reverse complement strand
TTTTGGCTGTCCATAACTCAGCCATTTTTCACCCAAAACTGATTATGTAAGTATGTTTTCTAATGTTTTTGAGGTCAACCTTTCACCTGATCCTGGTTTCTTTCATGTGTGACATCCCGATGGGGGTGCAATAGGGGCACCCCTACCCCAAAACTGGTATTTTGGGTACATATTAGGGAAACCTTATATTTCCCAATTAATTAAGGAATTGCAAGAACTATTGTTTCTTGGTGTTTCATTGTTCTTTAAGGTCTGAACATTAAGATAGCAAAGTTTGCCTAAAATTGGAGGGTAAATCTTGGTCAATTTCAGGATTTTTACCCCTGTTTGGTATTTGTTTGAAATGGCTCCTTGGTTCATGATTTGTTATTTCTCATACGAAAACGCTGTTGTAAGCATGCTTTTGGAGTTGGGTTTTTTTCATTTCAGCTCAGTGTCATTGAGACAGAGTTCTGATGAAGGTGCCCTGTTCGTTAGGGGAAATCCTAGCTGAACCCCACCCCACCCCGCCAACCTCCACAATGAGGCCACTCCCCCTCCATCCCGGCCCATGTTATCTAAAGCAATCACATTTCTAATTGGCATTTGGTTGTTACTGCCAGCATACAAGCCCTTATTATAATGACTAACAAGGATAAGGAAACAGGTAAATATTAATTTTCAATGTAATTTTTTACTAATTAGCTCTCCATATAATTACAGTGCTGCCATCTATCCTTTCATCAAAGACTTAAGATCAAAATAAAAGCAGCTCATTATTTCATTATCTCTTGTTAACACAATATTCCTGAAATCAACAAAAACAAACTAATCATGTAGACAACTCTGATATTACCAATTATCTTCTGCATTCCTGACCCTGAAGGTAGGTGAAGCAAGATTAAAATAGGCCCATTTCAGGTCTGAGTAGATAGAATAGTCATAATGAAAGTGAAACCATGTGGTTCAATGGCATGCCTACATTATATGGGAAGCCAAAGCTAGAAATATTCATAATTGCCTGAAGCCTGCTATTGGAAGCTGCTAATTTCAAAAGCAGTGAAAATTGTAGATAATTTGTTTCAGTGCTATCACATGTTTAAAGGGTTCTACCCATGAAAATATATACCGTCGTCCCTGTATATGGGATTAATCATGTAGACAGAACTAAACTGATGCAAAAATTAGTTGACTGCAATCCATTTGCTGAGGATTCTTCATTAAGAAATGTTGTGACTGGTGTAGTGGCCAACGCAGATGTCAATGTACATGAATAAGGAGCTGTCGGCAAGGCCATAGTACAAAAAACGGTTGGGCAGCTAATATTCAGTTATTCCTTTAAACGTAAGGACAAAGCCAAGACTCTTGGTGATTCATCGTCAGTGAAAGTGAATACCGAACAAATGATGAATTCTGAACTTCTGTTGTAGTTTCACAAATTGGCGACTTAACACTGCAAGATATCATGGACTTAGTTAGCCCATATCCTCCTGCCCTATTCGAGGCAAAACATGTGTTCCAGAAGGCTGACAAGCCACAGTTGGCTGATGCTCTACGGGATTACGCAAATGAATCCTCCAGCTCCAGCAAGGCCGTTCTAACAGATTCGACGCCAGATTCCGAACATTTTGTGCTTGACGGAGGCTCCTTACTTCACCGTCTGTCTTGGAAAAAAGGGATGACCTACGGGGAAATTGCCGAGGAGTATGCATCAAGGACAATGAACATCAGAGACGATAAACGAAATCACACCCGCTTGTGTCTTTTCCTCTGGCAGAATGGAGGATTTCTTATCAATGGTACTCTAATAAACAGAAACTTATCCTCCTCATCAGTGACAAACTGAAACAGAGGGGTTGCGAAGTCATCAATGCGCATGGAGATGCAGATGTTTATATTGTGAAGGCAGCAACAACATCTGCAAAAGTTCGAGACACAACTTTGATTTGGGAAGACACGGACCTTCTGACTCTGCTTCTACATTAGACTGAGAGGGACAGCAAGAAACTCTACTTTCGTTTGGACAAAAAGAAAGCAAAACATGTATATGATATTGTCCGTCTGAAGGAAATCTTGGGAAATGACATATCTTCACAGCTGCTGTCTGTACATGCTTTTACAGGTTGTGATAGCACTTCAAGGATTTATGGTATTGGCAAAAACTCCCTTTTCCAAAAAGTGATGAAAAATGATTCTCAGATAAGAGCTTGTGCAAAGACCTTAACTACAGCTGGTCAGGATGTGGCAACAATAGTTGATTCAGGATGCAAAGTCTTTGTTTCTTTGTTTGGAGGAAAAGCTGGCACATCTCTGATAAACCTTAGAAATACATTGCTTGCTAAAATGGTTTAATCTGCTAAATCATTTGTGAAGCCCGAGAAATTGCCCCCTACGGAATCTGCGGCAAAGTTCCACTCTCAACGTTCATTTTATCAGATCATGGTGTGGATTGCTTTAGATAACATGGGCCGGGATGGAGGGGGAGTGGCCTCATTGGAGGTTGGCGGGGTGGGGTGGGGGTCAGCTAGGATTTCCCCTAACGAACAGGGCACCTTCATCAGAACTCTGTCTCAATGACACTGAGCTGAAATGAAAAAAACCCAATTTCAAAAGCATGCTTACAACAGCGTTTTCGTATGAGAAATAACACATCATGAACCAAGGAGCCATTTCAAACAAATACCAAACAGGGGTAAAAATCCTGAAATTGACCAAGATTTACCCTCCAATTTTAGGCAACCTTTGCTATCTTAATGTTCAGACCTTAAAGAACAATGAAAAACCAAGAAACAATAGTTCTTGCAATTCCTTAATTAATTGGGAAATATAAGGTTTCCCTAATATGTACCCAAAATACCAGTTTTGGGGTAGGGGTGCCCCTATTGCACCCCCATCGGGATGTCACACATGAAAGAAACCAGGTTCAGGTGAAAGGTTGACCTCAAAAACATTAGAAAACATACTTACATAATCAGTTTTGGGTGAAAAATGGCTGAGTTATGGACAGCCAAAAATATTCAAGCATTTTAACAATTTTGGCGGCCATCTTGGAAATTGCCTAATTAACCCACTTTCCGGTCATCCGAGTTTGGTAAACTTTTAGTATGTTAATCTACAGATGTTCAGGAACCAAAAACAGCCAAGAAACGTTTTCTTGCAATTTTTTGGCGGTTGACCCCTTTTTTTCCATATATTGACCCGACTAGTAAGAGGCTTAAGAAAGGAATAGACGTTGTAGCACAGTGTTAGCACGTTTGCCTGATATGTAATAGTCTGGTGTTCCAATCCCGCCCAGATATTTTCGATTTATTCCCCATATACCTGCCAAGTCTATGAGAAAACAACAGCGAATTTACAACTACATGTAATAAGTTATTTGTTCAGAATAGAATGGGCTACGCTCGATTGAATACTTTGCTACTATTATCGACAGAGATACGATTTCACATCCGCTAGTACATAAATGCGTTCCATACCGGAATTGACATCATCAACAATCATAAAATTGTGATACATATATACATGTCTATGGAAACAACGGATCCACTTTTTATGACTATTGAACCGATATTTACGATTTTATGATTGATCGAGATTTTAATGATATATATATATATATATATATATATATATATATATATATATATATATATATATATATATATATATATATAATCATTTAAATATATTTATATATATATATATATATATATATATGAACGTATATATATATATGACATTCATTCAAATACAACGGTGCTGTGAATGTTTGTAACATATGTTTGTCACCAAACAATTACCTGGTGTCCTACTTCTTATCACACAGCTGTGTATCAAGACAGATAATTATACACCAAAGAGTTGAAGGTGAATTCTCCGGTTAATGGTACATTTTGCGTCATTAATCCTTAGGGATACGTACATAAGCCGCGGGTTTTATGGTATCAAGTTGAACGTTCGGCCCATTATTAAGGGTCACAAATACGTCGAAGCAGCAGTTTTATGCCTAGCACGCAAGGGTACTTATGGGACAATGTAAAGTCATCGCAAACATTCTCGTCGTGTTATCACATTGTTATTGCGAATGCCGATGTTTCAATTCATTTAATTTTTCTTTCAGAATTTCAGATTTTAAAAATCGATAAATATTAAATACGGTTTCTTTTGTACATTCAGTAGGTAGCGATGCATTGGGCCTTGGTAAATATTTTTTGTTATCGCCAAGAATACTGTGTCAACAAAATCTACTTCATCAGGACCTTTTATATGACAAGCGATTAACACCCTGGCTATCACCATTATGAGTACGTATCATCAATAGCTTGTAAGATGGCCAAAAACTGTCGTCCTGCCAGCTCACATTATAATTGTTACTTTAAAATGAGCGCCAATAGACATGCATTTGCAATCACAATATCCGTTTGTCATACGTAGCATGTAATTATCCCATTCCCGTACATCGATGAGTAGTAACTTTTCATTACATACAGCTAACAGGACGTTGACTGTAATCAATGGGTACGAGCATGTCACTCAAGCTGGTAGCTGAGGATGTCAGACGTAATGTCACTGAGGGCAGTCATTTGCTATATGGAAATTCTGTCGCTATCGACACCTACATCTCATTGCGTTTCACACTGGAGGACACCATATGATATCTTTATCGTGATGCCCTCGAATATCTTTCCTATGTCGTCGGCTACGCCAACGGTTTTTACTCACCTTTGACTGATATCGGCTTCTGTAAGAGTCACAATATGAACATATTCATGCATTGATCATTGGGGGTAAACCAACAATGCGCTAAACCCGACCAGTGAGTCATTTTGAGCTCGTCAGACCGAAGCCTGGGTACAAGGCATTGGCCCTCACTAGGGGACGCGAAACCATACATGAAGCCGAAGCGATGTAACTAGTCTGAAACGGGGCTGTGCATAATGACAAATGTATCGGGTGGAGATGGTGGGCAGGTGTTCCAGCAGCTGGTTTAAGGAGTGGGAGGATGGAGAAAATCAATAGGTATCGATCACGCAATACACTAATATGGGTCATAGTTGCTGCTGATACACAGTATTACCACTTATATTTGAATGGAAGATAGCGAAACAAGTTTTTGTTTAGCATAGAATATGCATAATCCTCTATTGGCCTGTTCAAGCATATATGGCACGAGCACGTTTTCTCACATCTTTCAGCAATCCAGGAGTAAGAAAAGCCCGCGACATCCTGCTCAGCAATCAAGAAGCCAAGTAGGAAAAATAAGAAACTTTGAGTTGTCCTAAAGTTAGGCATAGCACAATTAGTTCACATTTTTAACGCAACAGTTAGCAACTTTGGCGATATTTGTATTAGACAGCAAACATCTACAGCAATAACCTGAGAGGTTTGGACACTAGTTTTAACAGTAAAAATCGATGAAACTGGCCTTTGTATTGCATATAACTATATTCATCATTTAAGGTTGATCATAACATGCACAAAATGATGGCAAATGAAAAGCTGTTGGGCAACAAGGCCCAGAGGTTCCATGCAACCGTGAAGTATTGGAACACTAGACCAGACTAATATGTATTGTGTATGCATAAGCAAACGGGTGAGGATGTGATGTAAAGTTAATTACTTAAACCAACTAGGCTTCCTTCCGTTTTTCCAATCAACAGAACTGCCTTTTGGGGACGGATGATCATGGCGTCGTCCACTGGGCCGTAGACCAAGTCATCATCGGGGTTGCCATTAAAGTTCCCACATATGTCACATAATCCAGTTTTACCTTTCGATACATTGATCACTACAGCACGATCATAGTCACAGAGTACCTCTACTGAGGCTAAACATCTCACGCAGGACCAGTTTTTCAATCCATACCATGCATATTCTTGTTATACATGAAGAATTTGATATTTGATACAGCAGCAGCCTGAAAATCGCCCATATAAACAGGAGTATTCGTTGTTGTGTTAGAAATATCAAGGATTCCGCCGATATCAATCTGACCATGTGTCTGATCAAGAATAGCAAGCTACAAATGCATTCAAAACAATGTAGTTTGGTATGCAGTGTTTTAAACAATGATGTATGATAAGTTAAGAGTCATTCTTGATTGCAAGCTACTCCAATCTTCACACCCTGACTTAAACTAGCTTTTCTTGTTTATGCACGCTCTTCGTTATAGTTACTCACTGCCTGTGGTTGCTGGAGTGGGGACTAGCCAGAGGAAAATAACGCGAGTCCTGGAGTAGAGTTGCTTATTCGATTTATTTAAGTTTCAACAATAAAGCTCCCTGGAAATCTCGGTCTGAATCTTGCCCCTGACTAGATGGTCTCCCGTACCTAACCCATCTGTGGTCCTTATAAAGGGTCCCGTGGGTCAGCTGACTAGTTTTCCCGTGACCCTTGACAGGCCCACACGATAGGCTAGGCTGACCAAACCACGCTATTGGCGGGTCATATCGTGCTGATAATAAATGGGGGTTGCAGGGGGGAAGTTTAGATAGAATAGCATTATAACACCTGCACAATAAGCCTTCAGTAAGGAAGCTCTTTCAATTTGACATGCATGGCGAACCTTTCGGGATCGCCATCGCATCCGTCCCGGGCCATGAGATGCCATGAACATCCCCCATCAAATCTAGAATTTTTTTTCATATCAAACGTGACGCAATGAGGGTCTCTCAGCAGGACCCATAATCGGCACACAAGTATAGTGATTGTGAGGAAACGTTGACTAATAAATCTGCTATGATTCTGTGAGATAATTTGAATGAAAGGTTACTTACCTGGCAATCCGCAAATGCTGACATCCTGCATCGGGGGTGATGGGTTCAATTTACCATCGTCGTCGCATATGAAGTTGGCGCTTCTTACACAGGATTTGCATAATCCTACAGCCCCGCGCAACGTATCCATTTGATTTGGTGGCATGAAAGCACATTTTCTGCAGAGAACAAAAAAGCGACCGCCAGCAATAGGCAGCATGTACACGGGCAGGTAAAAAAGCCTTAGCATAGTAATATATCTGATAATGTTAAAGCAAGCGAGAGGCTTACAGTTCCAATACATTCATTGTAGTTTCCAGTTATCCAACAAGCTATATCCTTTATATATATATATATATATATAGATATATATATATATATATATATATATATATATATATAGATATATATATATATATAGAGATATATATATATATAGATATATATATATATATATATATATATATATATATATAGAAATATATATACATTCATATGTATATGTATATATATATATATGATATACATAGTCTGAGGTATATATATGTATATATATATGTATATATATATATATATATATATATATATATCATATGTATATGTCTCTATATCTCTCTCTATATCTATATATATCTCTATGTATATGTATATATATATCTCTATATATATATGAATATACCTCTGTATGTCTATATCTGTCTCTCTCTGTCTATATATCTATATATATCTCTATCTATATCTCTCTATATATATATATATATCTCTATATATATATCTCTCTATATATATCTCTATATATATATATATATATATATATATATTTTTTATTGATGAAATGGAAGCTTTGCCTTTATTTTTGACGCTTCGGATTTCTGCTGACACATGAAATATTATCGAATCAATTAAGAATACTCACTCAACCCACATCACCGTTGCTTTTACAACTTAAACTTGCATGTTGAAACGAGCATAAAAATTAGAACCATTGATGTATTGAAATTGAATAAAATTCAGTACCGATAAAGTGACGGCTAGCGATGCAATGAATGTGGATTATATAATATCAGGGCTGCTGCGCTTACCTCTTTTTTTCAAATCTAATTCTCCACTGTTACGATTGATTTAAATAAAACTTGCCCGAGTCACTTGAACCGCTGTGACACATCTTGCGATGTTGCGGATAAAACCAAATGCCATAGGAAAATCTTTTAAACATCTACATCCTGTCGCTCACTCTGACCAACAGGGGTGCTGGTGTCTCACGCTGGTCGGTTAGGCGCATTGGTTGTTGCAGTGCAGGACGCATGAGTAGTGCATTGGTTTGACAATTGGCTCCGTTTGTATCGGTACGCACACAGGCTTCAACCGAAATGATAAAACGTAGTATCCGTTTTGTGTTGTTGTGTTATTCTGATATACACTCAGGTTATTGAAGCGGTTGACTCACATTGTCCACCGTACACGTGACGTTGATGTACTCGGCTACACAATCCGCGTATGACACAACGTTGTGGCAGGTTAAACACTCAGTACCGAATACACACTCATCTGAAAGCACTCGACAGCATGAACAGAATAGCGAGGTCGTGCCGGTACATAGGTGAACTGCTGCAACGTACGCGCACTCCCACCCTGCCTCCCCTCTCCTACTCCGGCCAACCATTAACGGCGTATATTGCACTTTCCCTTATGTGGAGTCCCTTACCATTGATGCATAATTGTGGTGTCATTCACTTTATGTATTCACATTAAAATATGCCAATCCATCGTGCACAAAAGCTTCAACAAGCACGTTACAATCTATAATTATGGTCCATCACAAATATATATATATATATATCATTCTTGGCAATCAAGGGTTTATATGCACCTTGCTAACATGTAAATGTGATGGGAAGATTGTGATGTATGTACAACTTTTTTACTACATTTAGTTTCAGATCCTATTTGTCAAACACCCACTACCCAGTCCATCCCAAAAAGACCATGTCAACAGGTCAAAGGCCAATCACGATACCACGAACAACTGGTCGCGTTCACCCCCTTTCAGGGTCTATGCTATTCTTTAACGTCATCATTTGGGTAACCACGGCGCCTCTGAAATCGGCCAATTAAGCTAATGTATATAATGATTCACATTGTTCTCTGATCGCACATGATTTTTGCGCTACACGTATTTGTCCGTTAGGACACAACAGTGTAGCAGGTGAGGCATTTTGTACACAATCTGCTTAGATCAATTGTCAGCATGAACAAAATGGTGAAAGGTCTTGTGGACGAAGGTGAACTCCGCGCACTGTCATTCCGACCCATCACCCGCCACTATATTTTCTGTTTTTCTGCGAAGAGAGTCAATGTTTGCACTAACAGAAAAACAGTCTACGGAATATGTATATCAAAGATTACAGGCAATGGCAAACATGAATTTCAAAACACTATGGCTTATCATTATCGGACGCAGATAATGAATCAACAAGACCCTCAGATTACGTATAGTTCCTTGATAAATGACATATAGAAGGCTTATAATGAAGCATTTCCATTACAATTAATTAAAGTCAAGAAACTACAAAATTTGCAATGGCTCTGACAATCTAAAAAAATGTATCAAAGTAAAGAATAAACTTTATCTAAAATACAGAAAACAACCAATTATGTACAACCCAACTAAATACAAGCAATACAAAACTATATTAAGAAATGCAGGTGCTTGTAAAACCTTGGCACATGATAATGGACCCATCTGCTCATGTTGAGCCGCGCATACCTTACGACGACATTCTAGGGGGTATATATTGCTAATTTTTTACCGAAGTTCAATTCAATCTCGCTGTCAGTGTAGCTTCCGTGTCGCAATGTGGTTTCCTGGTACATATGCGTAACAATGCTGATGATTTGTATCAGAAAATCCTACTCCAATGCTGCTCACCATATGCACGTTTGCACTCAACCCACAAAAAAACTTTCAGTTGGTATCCTTATGAGTCAAAACCACAAGAAAAGTGGACTGCACCGACAAATTGAAATCATAGACTTGCTCGAAACATTATGGAAGGTAAATCTCCTCATTGGTTAATGATGATACATCGTATGATACACAGATAATAATACGTTTTCTGCAATACATTGATCGTCAATATGTAGGTTGGTATATTACCCCAGGACCGGGTTGGACCACTATTGGACCATCCAGGTCTGTCTACATTCTGCCGATCGGCAGATCGTTGAAACATATCTGAATTCAAAGTAGCACTTGCCATGAATTTTACTGTTGTTGTCAACAAGTAGTACTTTTAGTTAATGGGTTGTATCATAGAAGAATATATCATCCACATGCTCAGTGATTAACAATGATTCCACCTGTAGTATTATTTGAGCCATCATTTTCACAATTGTCATCTAATAATTAATGGGGCAAGTGTCATTAATGCTAATCATTTCTTTTGGACTTTCGTTGTACAGTTAATGTAAAACTCTTTCGACTGTGTCTTCATACCAATTCAGCTCAAGTTACTGATTGGCTTATAAGTAACGAACGCCGGCCAGCGAGTACCTCCCGAAGCACAGCAGCTCTCCTAGTCTCCAAAATAAATGCCAATGCACACCCTTAACTCAGCGTTGTGTTTTTCATTCTATCGAACTCAGGCATGACAGTGCGCAACAACATGCACTATGGTGATTGTTCATACCTAAACGACCACCCCATACCCCCCACGCCTCTGGCATCGACAGAATTAATGGGGGTAGAGGAGACAGATGTTACCTTGACAGCTCATCTTACAGAGCTGAACGGCATTCATGCAGCAAGTCACATCGGTAGAACGAAATATATCAAAGCGTACCAATGTGGAATCTTTCTTCTCCTTGCTTACATTGGTGATGGTGCATGGATGATATAAATAGTCTCAGTAATATAAGTAAGTAATGTAAGGAGTGCAATGCATAGAGCATCGATTACACTTACAGAGATCATATGTCACAGGTTTGTTGAGTTCCACAGATGTGACCTTATCTCGTAAGGCCATGCATAAATCCTCCATGCAATCAGCTACCTGGTGTCTGCAGTATATATTGTTTGTGACATTTGTCACTAGATATGACGCAGGTGCATGATCAAGAAACAAACAGCTTCAATTTCCACCACTGGTCCATATGAATGCTCGAGGGTTTCTTCTTGCCTGTTGTTTAATACAATCAAACATGGCTTCTTCGTGAAAAAAAGTTAAATACAAAATAAATGCAGTTTGAAAGGACGAGTGTCACTTTTCATTGTTCCTCGTGCAGGTAGCCTCTTCTTATCAAATCATGTTCTTAACACACCATCCGTAGCGTAAGTAAAAGCCCCAACGGTCTACAAGTCTCTTGTTCCTTTGTATCGCTCAGCACATAAACGCGAAATTCGTGCAATCTAGATGGTTTCGTCTCAAAAAACTACGCAGGGAACACTATGATGCGACAACATTAAGTTAGGTCATCGATGCAACGACATGTATTGTATTTTCCACCGCAAACGAAGGTTTTACCGGCAGCAGGCCAGCGATTTTATTATATTAATTGTGCCGGCAGAGATCCTCCCGATGAAAAGCCATTGTTTCGCGCTCTGATATGCCGACATTGTAAACAATTAAATGGTACATTCATAATCATGAGCAAATTGTTATACCTACAGTGCCCTCACGATGGTAGTATGTCGAATTGTGAGGAAAGGCGACTGAAAAATTGGGTGATGTGATGAGAAGACACCTCATAACTATTGGCTTAGGCGTAACTTGTGTAGCAAGGGACATCGCGGCCAGACAGATAAGTTTAGCGCGGAATCGATTTAGTCTTCTGGTCATTTAATTTTGCCGACTCAGGACATTATTTTTGGGCTTTGTTAGTTAGGAGTATTAGTATTTGCAGGGAAGCAGATAAATAACTACCTTTACCAACCATAATATTCAATGTCAGATTACCATGGTACCAAAGATGAGGATAAAGTATGAAATAGTATGAAAGTTGTTAAAAAGAACTCTAATGTATCATCATCAGTCTACCCATAGTAAAATAACATCACACAAAGCGGCTCCTCCGAATGTAGCATAGCTATTTGGATGCCATATTTCTTGGGAGAATGCATCAATGATGTGCCTAAAGAGATAAAGGGCACGCCACGTAAATAGTGATTGAAGTAGAATACGCCTATTGGCGCAATAAGCCAGACAAAAATAGCTTACTTATTATCTTTGTAGGAATCAAACGAGGTCCTGTTGGCTGTACTATGTATGTGTATTTGAAGTCAATGCGATAGTACAGGCTCCATTGACAAGCCGCCACACTTTACTTCAAGACTTGCACAGCAAAACCAAGGACCAGACGGTGACTTCTAAGGGCTACAAGGAGTTGAGTTGGCAGCCATGATTGTAAACCAAGCTCGACACATCAATGGCTGCTGCTGCTGCTTAGTGTAATTAGCCTAAACATTTCACCCAAGATAATGCTGCCGATTCTCAATGTTCATGTAGATACATAAATGCCAACTCATTGCAAATATGAGCTTGGTCATAATTTTGACCCGGGTCCATTGACTTCCCGATGTCGAATATCTGTGGATGGTGACACAGGCAGTGATGGTGTGCCGCAATGGCCAGCGCCATATCACTGTCCTCGTGAACCTTCGAAGCGCTGTACGTCCTCTTCCTGTACAAACTGCCCTGCTTGTGCTGCAGTAAACAGCGTATTGCCGGGCCATCCATCTCCACACCAAGGAAGGACGCAAGGATAGATCAAGCCAATAATCTGAAAACAAGACATGTACTTTTTACGGCGAGAATAGTTCCGGCGATGGCCGAAACAATCTGATATAACAAACCTACTGCAGAGATTGCTCAAACATAACTAGCCTCATGGAATATACTGAGCAAAGGATCGGGGAAGTCGTTTGTCGACGTTTTAATTCAGCAGCAGCCGTCTCCATGGGATGTCTTATTATCAGTGCGATCCTCTTCAGATCGCACAACGACGTGTTCGCGGTCCTCGTGCCATCATACCATATGCAATGACCCTTCATGGCCGTTTTTACGACGGCAACGGACCAATCCCTGTGCGCCTCTCCGGGGAGGAAATACGAAGCAGCGAGGCGTTGAAAATATAGCCCGTGTATAACCCTAGAACAGATAAACATCTTCACACGAAGCCAGCACACCCGTCAAAATATTTGAATTGGATGGCTTTCTTGCGTCTTTTCTAATAACTCGCATGTGATTAACTCTACCAGGTGCTTCATTCACGTGTTGCAAATGCAATTCGCTAATTCATGTCCCTATGCTCGTGTTATTAATGCTCACTAGCAATTAAGCTCTTCCATGTGGCTCATTCATGTTTTACAAATGCTCACCTGCAACTAATGTGCCTCATCCATGTGTTATTTATGCTCACCTGTAGTTAGCTCTGTCATGTTCCTATTTCATGTGTTGTAAATGCTTATCTTTAATTTGCTCTGTGTCTCATCCACGTATTCCCCGACCCAGGGAGACTCGCCAAAGCTGTAATCGGACGAGGATGCTGAGCAAATCTTCTGCGTGTGCAGTTTCGCCTTGTCATTGTGCGTGTGGGAATGTAGTCCGTTTGGAATGTAGCCCAATTTGTTTTATGAGCGGATGTGAAGGCTGTGTGGCCATGATGTCCAGGGTATTTCAACATTATTAACACCGTCGCCGTAAAGAGACTATCGAGTACAATGGGCGACTGCTAAATAAACCGCATGTTGACCATATCAGCTAGCCCTGAAGTAGCAATGAGGTCGCAGAGACATAGATGACTATCGTCAGAATCATAAAGTGGATAGTTAAGATGCTTACATAGAATATCTTGCCTACGTCAGCTTAAAGTGCAAGTAACGTCTATTTTCGACTCCCTAATCAAAGTTGAATAAGGTGTATTTCAGCCTGTGAAAGACGTTTCCGACAATATTTTCGTCCAAAGATGTCGTTTTGTGTGGTTTTTTTTCAATATTTCCATCGATTATTCGGACCGTTTTGGCAAATGCGCAAAAAACGACGGCCATTGGCTCCTGAGTTTGTGACGTCATATGTCACCGTCCAGCCGGATAGCGCAGTCATTTCCTCGATTGTTTACATGAGAACTGTGGTAGGTGTGAGCATAATCGTATTTTATACCGTCATCATGTACATCATATACCGCAACGAATCACATCATTTAATGTGGCATGGAGTACTTGTTCGCCTAGAATACATTAAATTGTGATGAACTTCTATTGTGTTGGGTGAAAACGTCAACCAAAGGGGACCGAGCGATAATACAGGCAGTACTGGAACAGAGGTCTGCACCTCGATTTCAGGCCCGTTTAATGGTTATCAATGATTGATTCACCATTTGCCTGTCCTGTTACGGAGAATATCTTTTCTTGTGCTTTTATTTGATTTAATCGCAAATGAAAACTGATACTACATTAAATGGGGATTTCACTCGATATTTCGTTTTTGCTATAAATTGAATAAAATTTCAATAATTTATATTCTCCTTGACAACAGAAAATATCAATTTTATTTTAAATATTGGCACTGGTTTTGGGAACCGAGACCTATCAGGGATAAGCTGTTACAATTGAATATACCTCTCCAGTGAATTGTACAGGATCCAAGTTCAGTGACATGTTTATGACTACATATATCATAGGCCTTTAAAGAGTTCAAGGCCTTACACTAGTTCTTTGAATTACCTGGGGTACCAACCTCAATAATACATACTTTATCTTGTCCTTATTAGTTCTATATTTATTACTTACACCTAGTACAGTGCATAACTGCCATTATACTTTGCTTTTATTATATGTCAAGGGAGCAAAATGTCCTCATCTTCCTCATATACAGACAACTCCGGAAGCGATGAGCTGGATTACAGCAGTGAGTGTTTGTCTCACCAAGAAGAGGAACTAGGAACCTAAGGGGGGCATACAGACATGCAGATTTGAACCTCCAGCTAAGACAAGGCCTGCAAATTCTCCTCAAAAAGAAGGAAGAGGACTTGAGCCGACTGGGTAACAGCACTTGGTATTGGCACATTTCAGTCCAAACAATCTTTGCAGATATTTTTCTCTTTACTTTACAGTTGTCCTTAAGTCTTGCTTCAAGTCATCTTCTTATTCATGTTTTATGTCAATTTTTTGTTTGCTGAAAAGCTAGTTATTCATTGTAATTATGTTCTGTACTAGGTGCTCATGTGGGCCAATGATTACAGTAGCAGAGAGTAAATGCTGCCAGGAAATTCCACAAGTTCTCGAGAAAGTAAAATCTATGGGTGCGTCCTGTATTACAGCACACCCAGGATTTGTCTCAGGGTTCCTGCGTCCCTCAACACTAGAAATAGCATATAGTGCTTATATCCAGAGGTACAAGAAGAAAGTTACTACTCAGCATGAGTGAATATACTTAAAAATGGTCTGGTTCAGATGATAACTGATGAAAAATATTCATGTACTCTTTTTATTGCAGGTTATTCCGATTCACTGCATATCGGCAGTTGGTACAGTGGTGATGGGGTAATCTAGGCAGACATCATAGAGTTCCACTGCTAGCTTGTGCTGTACTTAAAATTAGAGATGATTTCCCAAGGGTGAATCAGTTTATGTTGGTTTCAAACTGCCAGCATTACAATAATAAAGGGACAAAAAAGCATTATGTGTCTTATTCTGTTATTTACATTCAGCTATGATGATACTACACGCTGATGACAACCAGCAACAAAATTCAGTTAATGCCAGTCCACCTAATTTATTATACCATATGCATAAAATGATAGGAAGCATCAATTCCAAAATCATGACATACCTGCAGGGCATCTTGTTCCTGTATCCTGTATCTCGTACAAAAGATATTTTATCACTCAAATAACAGTATGTTAACAGTCGTTTAATAATTTTTGCAGGATATTTTATATATCCTGTGCCATTGCACATCAATCATCATGATTAAATTTCGCGGGCACATTATACAAATAATGCTTATGCAATTCTGCTCACAAATACCAACAATGTCTGGTTCTTATTCACTTGTATATATTTTGCCATTTCTATTATCACAGACACCAGTCCAACATATATATTTACAAAATTAATTCTCAGCAAGCCACAAAGAGGAATCATATAACAGTGTTTGAGTTTCACCACAGCTTAGCTTACCTTAGACCCATTTAACATTCAAATTAAGTCATAAAGCCATACACATGCTGGATGATTTGAAAATAAAAATGGTTAATATTGTTGTTTAACATCACTTTCAACATCAGAGGTCATATTGTGGCGGTTACCTCACCAATGATGTTTAAGATGATAGGTCCACAACTGTGGTCTAGCAGGGTGGGTGTTTGTCTAGTTTCCCAAATGTGGCAAGTTCAAATCCCACTGTGTGCTATGCACGGTGGTGCCATTTGGGCGATAGGATCTTAAACTCCAATGTTTGAATTTTAACCCCAATATTTACCATTTATTTTGTAAGTATGATGATAAGAAATAGTTATGTCCTTGTGCACTTGTTAACAGATAGGTAAAATTAAATGTTACAAGCTTGACTTAGCTGAAGCCAAAGCTGAAAAATAAACAGAGCTTAGATATTACTTGTAAACAAGCAAATATCAATCGGCCAACCACCAATATAATGCTTAGGCCACCACCATCAACTCCATCACCACCCCTCCCCTACCCCATCACTACCACCACCATCATTCATCATCACCTTTAGATACCTTACTACATGACTCATCTAAAGAAGAAACCTCTCCATATGCTGCCTCTCAGCCACCTCCTTGTCAGGGTAGTCATACATTTCAGCAAGTGCACCTGGTTCATTGGTCATCACGGATGTACTTATTGATACTCGTGTGCCTATCGGTGATGATGCAGTCCAACTGGAGTCCTTGGTCATCCAAACGAAATAACAATGCTTCGTTTGAGGCCCTAGATGCGAATTATTGCAGTACTGGTACTCACATATTCGCACAATGATGATACAGACTGGAAGACATAAGGGTAAAGTTATATGAAGCAAATTTGACAGTAGGCCAGAACTGACTCACTGAGCACTGGGCATCGTCCGAGGATTGTTTAGGACAAGTGTAAGCTACTGTCAGGCTAGCATACATCTACATATTGCAGCCTGACGAGACAAATCTATATGTTATCTGTGAAACAGCCTTATAAAACTTGAGCCGCCCCACACTGATCACTACCGGCCATGTCAATTTTGTCAACGGGCAAGTGCAAATTCTGTTTTCAAAATCAGTACGGAAACATAACTAATGAATTCTAATTCGACTTTCATATGGGAAATGTAAGGATGATTATACTTACAGATTCTCAAGAAACCATGGATACAAAAACGCTGATGAGTTTCTGTAAATAGCGATAAATTAGTACGACAGCTAGTTCGCGAATAGAAACGGCGTCCGTGGTAACATAGATCTTCTGGTGACATATGACGTCACAGCGCCTTCGTTCATCTTCGGTGTGTGGTCGGGAAGTTCCGGAATGTGTTGTTTGTTTTTGCTTATTTCTTGTTTACTACGCGTCGGATCGAAAAAAGAACTGCAAATTATTGATCAGAAAATCGCGTTCTATAAGATCCCGAAAATTCATATTTTACCCATTACTTGCACTTTAAGGCAGTTCAAGGTATAGTTAATGGCATATCAAGGCAAGCTGTAACATATCACTCTCTTAGTATCAATAAGTATAACCTCAATCACTTGTTAATGGCGTATACAGGCAAGCCGCTAATAGCGTAAAAGGACATGGGCAATCAATTGATGACGAGTTTACCTCGGGTCTGTTCCACAACACCTCACTTGTACTGACGCTCATAGTAGTGTGTGTGTGTGTGTGTGTGTGTGTGTGTGTGTGTGTGTGTGTGTGTGTGTGTGTGTGTGTGTGTGTGTGTGTGTGTGTGTGTGTGTGTGTGTGTGTGTGTGTGTGTGTGTGTGTGTGTGTGTGTGTGTGTGTGTGTGTGTGTGTGTGTGTGTGTGTGTGTGTGTGTGTGTGTGTGTGTGTGTGTGTGTGTGTGTGTGTGTGTGTGTGTGTGTGTGTGTGTGTGTTAGCGCAATACTTCATAGGCTTATTATTAGCACCCACGGGTTCGGACCACTTTCTCTGTGAACTTGGATTAATCACCATTTCAATGCACAATTCTATCACGCGTTGGCGACATAAGTGAATATATCATGTTTAAGTCGGACATGCAAATATCTGTCACTTAAAATTAATTAACTATGCTTTGAGCAGTAGTTTCAATCCTAACCCCACTTTGTGTTGTTGGTAAATTAATACGACTAGCACATTCATGTTTAATCCTTCTTTATGATCATATGCTCTGTTGATTTTCTATACGAAGCAGAACTCCCTCCATCCCCACGATATCGAATGTAACAAAAAGTAGGAAAGATTAATTTAAAGCATGGCAGAAAATATGTTGGCATGATATATTTATTGCCGCGGTCACAGAACGTATTTTATTGCATTGTGGTCTTTTTAAAGGACATTTGAATGCAATTGGTTGATAATAGGCTTCCAGTCACAGCTGTGTTGGATGTTTATAAAACGGCATTCGTCGCATGTGACCCATGATCAATACTGAATGTCAAATTGTGACAGTCAGTACTGGGAGCATAATAAACACTTAAATGTTAGGCATAAAGCGATACTCTGTCAGTATCAATCATTGATTACAAATTCGTTTTGCGGTAGCAGGGGTAAATATTTGTTGCATATCAGAAACAAAATGTCGCCTAGCTATAGGACTCTATCAGTCTCTGACTGTCAAATGTTTTGTTTATATTTTTATTCAGAATGAAGTCGTTTTGTATCTAAGCACAACCACTGCCACACAACAGCCAGCACATGATATACGTGGTATGGGTTCCTTCGAGTGGCTGGTTGTAGTGTTGCCAAATTATGTTATTATGCTTGGCAACGTTGTGGAAGTGCTCCTGTGATCAGTCACTTACTCAGTATTGATACAGCCTTATAATGCCGTTGTCAAGTTATCAAGTATTGGACACTATCTGCATATGATTAACTGTGTCATTATATTCTATTGCATCTCAGTATTCTTTTGGATCGATTAATTGATTTTTGAAAGGCTGTATTTGTAGATTCGCTGATATCCAATGTGTAAATAGATGACGAGCTTGATTGATTGAAGAATTTTTCCCCATACCTGTATTTCTTGATTCATGGATAGATTGAACAGACTTGCTTTGAGTGGCAAGTATGGCTAATTCAGAAAATTGCAAGCCATACGCTAAAGTGTTACAAATGCATCCCGCAGTTTACGGCAATTCAATAGTGTCGCGTGGAACTTGTGCCAGCGTCGATGCCCAACCACCCTCAATGTAATTGTCTGAGATTGTACTATCATCGTCAATATCTCAATCATCACCGCTGCGATATCCTGTTGTAGTTATCAACATCAATGACCCATGCATTGTCATTTTCCTTACAAAAATCACGGAAAATCTATCCGAGCAACATTTGAAACGTCGACACCAGCACCTAAACGCACTGGTATTCCTATTATGTAAATGTCAGCTTTGTCTGCTTGCCACAAGTGACTCTAATATGAAAGCTTCATCATCGTCTGGTTAAATATTGTGTAGTTGTCTGAACTTTGCTGTGCATAACGTTGAGTGTTGCAACTACAAATCAACGTCAATGGAAGAGCAAAGTTCATTTGTCCGATGAATCAATACGCATCAAGCACATTCACCATTAACCTGAACAATTATAGTCATCAGGGCTTTTACAACTGAGAAATGATAACGGATCACTAACCCAGATCATCGCTAAAATGTGCAAGTTAGCCAAGTGATCAGTTGGCCCGCCACTGAAGTAAATAGATAGCATAATGGTCATTGGCAATGCATACACGGAGAGTAAAGCATTTTGAACCCATATTGGTTCCACAATGTTTAAGAACGCATATTGGTTCCACAATGCATAGAACGCGCACAGTAATTTATTTTGTTTAAGAAGGCTATCTCTTTGTTAGACGATATTGAACTGTTTCTATTTTTCACCGCACTCTATACTTGTGTCATAACGTGCAGGTACTTTATGATTCAGTACACTCAGGTGTGTTGTATAATGCTTATGTGCAAGGAGCACCTGCGGTGTTTCATTTATTTGAACGCATATTATGCTCTTTATATTGTATAATAGCTGGAAAACATTTTTTATTTGATCGCATTGCCTTGCCATGCAGAGTTTGCTAACGCCCATGAAGTTTAACTTCATCACTAGATATATGACAGATGCGGTGAACTAGTCACCTGTGGCTGCTATAGGGTTCCGTTATGTCTGCAACTAGTCATCTTTGGGCGAAATAAATGCAAATAATTTCTTGAGAAGTTTTAATGTAATTCGAAACCATAAAGGTATAAAAGCGTTCGATGAGTTAATCTTCTACGGCTTAATAATTCTTGTAAAAATAGTTTCCATGGAGGAACGCGTTGTGTTGAGTGTATCGTGTCTGAGACAACAATGTTGGCATTAAATAGAACTTGCCTGTAGTGCTTCGACAATGCAAATGCATGATAAATTATATCGCACAGACCTTATGTTGACTGCAATAACTATCTATCTTCATATTGCTGTTTTTGTAATGTTGCTGGAGGACATAAACAGAATGATTGAGTGTCAAATGTCACGCGCTACTTGCAGGTGTCCTAAAGCACAGCACAGAGCCGCTGCCTGCTTTTTCATAGCTGTATAATTCGGTCATCAATCTACTGTCCATATATGTGGCTTGTCCCATTTGGCTTATGGAAACCATCGAGGCCGATTTGACCGGTGTCACACAATTCATCAAAAGTACACGTTATTTGGAACTTGCAGGCATAATTTGAACGACCATATCTGGCAGGATCCTTGCGTTGCTCTGTACTGGCACACTCAGGGACGGTATTCGCGTAAATAGCCACTTGCAACGGTCAATGCAGTGATGTCATGCGAGTGATTGTAACTTTAAATGACAGTGCCTCTTAATCACAATTATTCATATGTTGTTCAGCCTCTGCAATACATCAAATCTAATGTGTATCAATATATAATACGATTTACACCTTAACTCATGTCGGAACATGCTTAAACGCAACATAGTTTCCTGTGAAAATTAATATGGAGAGGTTGAGCAAAGCACATCATTACTATATGGTACTGATACAAGTCATGTTAATCAAACACTGTACATTGTATTTATATTAACTTTGTTGTGGTCATATGTATGTATATATATAAACACTCACAAACGAATATGCTGCCATTTAAACTCCTATAAACCGAACCCAGATAGTAATATTGCCCAGACATGCTGTTCGACTTCCACATTCAATAATGTCCGCTTTATAAAGATAAAATATTCACCCGACATTCCATCCATCCCTTCCCACCTTAATAAGCAGCAGCATAATCCCAATCACAGCAAATACAACACAATACGTACAAACCATGCAGGTCCTTGCCCTTAAACCGAAACCTGTATAAAAAAAGTTTTAATCCCTCACGAATATTCAGTCTACCTGCTGCCTATATGTATATAAGGCTCATACATGATGCACCTATGAGTATTTACTGCGAGATTTAAAAGACAATGCTTACACATGGTGCTAATTATTGGTTCGTTCACCGCTAAATACTGCTGTTAAAGTACAACATTGATATGCTTTAACTCAGCAGTTGATATCAGCCTTGTTGTAGATAACATTGGAACAAGTCCCCTTATACTTTTTCCATATTTCTGGGCGCAGTCGTATCATAAAATGTAAATATTGAATGCTTTGGGAGCACCAGTCTGCTTTTTCAGGGGGGTTGTATCACATACCAATAATATTGAACGTTTTGGTGGCTTCATGTCACTCTTATTTGTTCTATAATGACCCTCGCTGAAATATTAAACAGTAGATATCCATCATTTTCTCTCTTCCACTAATGTTACAATGCAAGTGAGTCATCTAGATGTTTTGATAAATGATTAATAAAGGCGTTTAAAGATAAAGTCAAATTAATTTTTCGCACAACAGCTGTTGACAAAAATATGCAAAAGAGCTCAGTGTTATTAAATTAGTGTGATATTAGTCAAATATAGGAGAATAACGTAATATCCATCGGTATTTAGGAGGTAGTCTGGTTGTATTCTCAGATATTACAACAAATGGATCCCATCACAACAGCAGGTGAAATGTCAGGAACAATTTCGCGGTATATATTTAAGACTATGCACGACTCAATTTTGCTGTAACAAGTTGTAAATCCCTGCTGCAAATCAGTACTTTTTCAATGTAAAATTCTATGCAGTAAGGTTTGCTAAATTAATATTTTAAGAAATGAGTAATCTCCTGTGCAAATTTTACACAAGAAGATGAAGATGCAGCTGGTCCTGCTGTGGTTACATGTAGCATTTCTTTAAGATGAACTTTCCAATAATTTACCCATTACTGATATATTTTCCTGAACTACCAAATTTCATCAATACATCAAGTAGCTTTCGTTTGCACATCAAGCGCTTCAGTAGTCCGATTGCGTATTACCTTGTTTATTCCAATTTAGTGCGATACAAATGACACAGTTGCATGCATACTTCGTACTATTTTAGATAAGTGGAATCACAACAGTTTTTGCGGAGTTGTATATCTTCAATAACGACTTTAACCTTAAGCCGCTACCACCATTAGCAACCTTTATGCTGTCGCTTTGACTTGCAGAAGACGAAAACAATCTGTTGCTCCAAAAACGGACCAGACCAGTACCGGATGTGATGCTGTGACTGATATTAGAGGCATGAGGATCATATCAGGAGGCAGTGGGCCCATTGAAGATCAATCAACTGTAGCATAAATGCAACATACATACTCAGACCGGCGAAGCCACAGAATTCACTACGTAATTGCTATTTGCGAGAATGCTATTGCGTATTATACACGGCGATTGATATTGAATGTGTGATTAAAAAGCTCCTTGCTGGGAATCGTATCACCTGTTTGCAACGACTGAATCAGCAACAAATGATAACTTCTACTTCATTCTCAATAAGCAAGGATAATCCTCATTTTACCTTTTGCAAATACTTTTGATTATTGATCTGGTGGCAGGTGGTAGGGCAATTAAGAAAATAAGGTCGCATCTTTTATTGATAAATCGTTGTAACCCTTGAAAATTGCTCATGTTCCTGTAAAGATTTGAATGATCCATCAGCACAGGTGCAACGAAAAAACGATTAAAATCACGGATGCATCGCAAACGTAGTACAATTTATCGCATGAATTATATTTCAGCAGTCAATCATTAATTTATTGGTCAAAAAAATCAATTTAGTATTTAGCTATGTTGGTGAAGCTTACTATAAAAACAGCACCAATAAGCACCTTGTCTGCCCAGGATCATCTCTCCGCTAGAAGAATGGAACAGAAGGTATATAAATATTACATTTCACATATACCTTAATTTCCATGCACAGAGAAAAGGAGCTTTACATACCGGTGGCGAACACTAAATATTCATTCAGTGTCTTGTTTGAAACTGAGGAATTTCATTTTACACCAATGTTACAGCAATGAATATTTACCGATATATAGTTTTGACGGCAGCAGCATCTGTAATCTCCTCTGTTCTAGAACATTAAACATAACCTGGCTTTTAATCAACAGGTCGACGATTGAAAAGATAGGACCAATCTCAAATGGGACTAGAAAACTCAGACGTCAATATCTACACTAAAGAAGATTAAATAGCGTATAATCATTAATGCGGTCTCGTTATACCATTACATTCTGTTTTATTTCAAGTCAAGTATCAGTTTGGAATATTCTCAGGCGAACCAGGTGTGGGATGGTCAGCGACATAATGCATAAGGTAAGTGGCTCTACACAAGGTGAGTGCTATCACTGCCGTTCACATAGACTGGCGGTCGACTGGTTTAGGGGTGGGGTCGGGGTGAGTAGTTAGGAGTCGGGGTTGGAGTGGGCGTGCGTTGCAGCAGTTCTCCTGTGTGTCCATGCAACATCACAGTTGTGTTTATTCCGTGAAATGCTTTCAGACGATTGTGCATTCGGTACTGAGTGTTTGACCTGCCACAACGTTGCGTCATACGAGGATTGTGTAGCCGAGAACAACTACGTCGTGTGTACGCAGAACAATGTCAGTCAATAAATTTATCTTCAATAAAATTTCACCATTAACCCTAAACGCGACAAACCTGTACTGATAATATTTACCGTGCTGGCTGTAGCCTGTGTGTATTGTTGAATGGCACAACAATACCAATGGAGGAGTTTACCAATGGTCAAGCCAATGTACTACAAGTGCTTCGTGTAATGCACGAACCAATGGACCTGCCCAAGCACTGTGTGACGCTAGCTCCCCTGTCGGTCTAGGTGGCAATCAAGGAAACCAAGGCAACGGGGGCAGACGACGACGTAAATTGATCGGTGAATATCGAGAAGATGCCCATTTTTGCAGTTGATCCGCAGGGCTTACATCGCATCCCCAGGACCACCCCTGCGGAAACGTGCGCCATTAGCATATGTGAACGAGTCAATGACATAGAGGGCAAGCTCAAGATGCTCGACGAAGCAATGGTCAGCATCCAGCGCATAGAGAGCCGTCTATCTGCTCCAACGCCAACTCCAACGCCAAGTAACAGCCCGTCATATGCTGCCGTCACAGCCACAGCCACTGCAAAATCTGTTAGCAGTAAACGATTACCGAGACTGGAACCGTTACACCGAATTTAGCAATCACCTCTCAAAAGGATGTACATGAAAACAAAGTCAGTGCCCCTACCGACCGAAGCAACGACGGTTACAAAACTGTAGAAAGACGCAAGAGAACACACGTCAAGAAGAAAGCCCATGTCAAGGGGATTGCTACCTCCAGTACTCTGCGGGGAGCACCAGAACCCAGCAGAGACTTGTTCGTATACAGAGTCTGTAAGGATACCGCTACAGATGAGCTATTACGGTACATGCAAGATAAAGGAGTGGAATGTCGAAAGGTAGAGAAGCTGTCAAATGACGCCGCCAAATTTGACAGTTTCCGCGTGGAAATAAAACTCTCTGATCTGGACAATCTTTTGAATGATTGTTTTTGGCCGGTTGGCATATGTGTTAGGAGATTTTATCGCAAACAGGAAAGCAATTAGGTTGTATTTGTCGCTGATTTTAACTGTCAATGTGTCACAACTTAACGTTTTGTACATATAATAGTAGAGGCCATAGGGATGATACGATTTTGTACATTCAGAAATTAATGAACGAATGTGATGTTCTGTTTCTACAAGAGCATTGGTTACATGAAAACGAATTTGATGTTCTGGAAACTAAATTAGATGGTATAATTGTGGCTGGGGTGTCTGGTATGGATTCATCTCGGGTTCTCAAGGGGAGACCATATGGAGGCTGTGCATTTCTGCATAAGCGGGATTCGAAGTTTTCAATCCGTCTTGTGCAATGTAATAGTGTCAGGTGTATTGCTTGTGTGGTTACTGTAAATTGTGACGGTCGACCCGCTTCAATTTTAGTTATTAATTTGTACATGCCGTGCGATGTGTCATCTTCAACTCCATGTAACAATATGTATAATGAAATTCTTAATGATGTCCATTCTATCATCAACGCCAACTCTGATGTGGATTTCGTGGTTCTAGGGGGTGACCTTAACACTGATTTTAGACGCAATAGCTCACTAAATACAATTTCAATGAATGCATTCTGTCCACACCTATTTTTGGGATCATTTCATAATATCTGAAAATATTTGCCGTTAGTCTCAAGATATGCATGTACTCATGATGGGGACAACTTATCTGACCATAGCCCTGTTTTTCAGGTAAACCGAGTTTGAATGTTAATGGTTTCAAAGTCAGGTAAACCGAGGCGCAGCATATCCAGTAAAATTAAGTGGTCTGCTGCCCGATGAAAACGGCATCAGCAGTTATAAACGCTATGAGCGGTTTTTTGTTTTGTCAATACTACCAAAAAAAGGGATCATCTGTTTCCGGTTGGCATGCAATCTACATAATCTGGTTGTAAACGCATTATGAAATGATTGACAAATACTTCATGCATATAATTATGCATGTGTACAAGCTGGAATCCCATAGCTACCAAAAAGGTTGTAAAGCGAATATGAAATATGATTGCTAAAGAAAGATCGATATTCTTTGGTCCCGTTTATACAAGGTTGAAATCCACAGTGTTGGCATTTGTGCTGGAATCCTTAAAGACATTAAATGCAAGTCAACCATCCATCTAAAAACACAATCGTTACCCAGCCATTGGATAACATTAGTGATCGTACAATGCAAAAGACGCAGCGAATCCTGTTTTCAATATTGGCAGGTAAAACGAACGCTACTGATCATTCTATCATCAGAGCCAACTCTGATGTGGATTTCGTGGTTCTAGGGGGTGACCTTAACACTGATTTTAGACGCAAATAGCTCACTAAATACAATTTCAATGAATGCATTCTGTGAGCAGCAAGGTTCTGAGACCTTGCGAGTCGATTGGATCAAGGTGTCATTGATTTCACCTATGAGAGCGACATGTCGAAATGCAAGATCTGTTTTGGATCATTTCATAATATCTGAAAATATTTTGCCGTTAGTCTCAAGTTACATGTACTCATGATGGGGACAACTTATCTGACCATAGCCCTGTTTTTCTGAGTTTGAATGTTGAGGTCAAAAAAAAGGCAAGTCAGTATTAAGTAAATAATGCTTTACGCAGCATATCCAGTAAAATTAAGTGGCGGTCTATTGCCGATGAAAACGGCATCAGCAGTTATAAACAGTACTTGAGGCGGTTTGTTTGTCGCATGTCAAACTACCAACATCTATGTTGCGAACAGTACCATATCTGTTTGTAAAACGCATTGAAATGATTGAGGACAAATATAATTATTGGGGCGGTGTACAAGCTAAAGATCCAACAGCTCGTACAATTGGTGGCCGAAAGCGTTCATCCTTGGTGCGAACATGGCGCCCTATCTGCTGTTAGAAGATATTCAATTCATAAAATCGGCATTTAGCGGGCGCATGGATAGCCCTTGTGTTGGGAACGCTTAAAGCGCATTAAATGGGGGATGACCCCCCCACTCTGGCAATTACAAAGGTTTTCATCTCATGATGTTCCGCCCTCTATGAAAAGGGGGACAGATCGATGGCGAACGAGGGATCTGATATCAAGTGTCATTTTAAGCTGAGTGACATAAAATACTAGGGCCCTTGATATCACATCTCACGTGGACACGGGCTGTAGCGCCATGCTTTGACAATGATTTGAGATAAAAGGTAATCCATAGGCTCAGTAGAAGAAGGGATTGGTCTCGATGGATATTGATTGAATCTTGGCATCTCCAAATAGCAGACTGTGTTGGATGGGATTCAAACCATTTCATTCGTGGCGCATTTACATGTTATCAAAGATGTATTGAATACTATCCCTATCATTGATCTCCATCGATGCATGACTGCCATGAGCCTCTATGCTAGTGAACTCGCTCAAGATTAATTACAAGTGGAACAGGCATGTAGTGGGGCAGTCGACAGCGAAATGATGGGTTGAATTGTATACCCGGTGGTGCGGGTTTCGATAATGTAAAGGTCAAATGCGTGAGTGTGCAAACGGTAAGTCTAAGGGTGGTGATCTTGTTCTATTTGCTACATATGTGGGAGTACTCATGTTTCAGAATTCTCCTTGGTTGTCTTATTCATAATCATTTCCTCAGCCGGTGTATGAATTTCGGTTTGAGGGGGGCAATAACCCAGCTCAATGAGTCATGATGTTCTAGATTGCTAGTGAAACCATGGGATGAATTGAAACTACTTGTGAGTCATTTTATACTGCATGTTTACTGGGAAATCACGCTCCGCCCAAAGGAATGTTAATACATATCCATTCTGTTATATTTTGGATATTAACTGTCTGGGACATGTCATGTGCATACGGTGCGCCCAGGGATATATGAATGAACATCTGTCAGCTAATTTAGCTGTACACATACATCCGAATGAACGAGTCAGGGGGATTGCAATGTTATAATGTCCTAAAATTCATTAGGACCTGCACTTGGACCGAATCCCATAACTCTGAGAGTTTAACCACATACACAACATGGATTTATGAGACATGATCCGAAAACGATCAATATGCACCCCATGTGACTTCTGTGGAGAATTGAGGGTTGAGAAAGGGGTGGCAATCACCGGTATAAAAGGGATCAGCGAATAGCACCTTTTCAGTCCCAGCATAAAACAGAACATGATGTTCCATAAGCTTGTAAACGGATAATGTCAGGTTATCCCCTCTTGTAAAAATGTGATAATTGTAATGTCATATTGCTTAAATTTCACATAATTTTGGGTGAATACTCATGATCGAGGATAGAAAATACTCAGTATGTTTGATGTAAGCGGGTTAGTATGTCAATTAGGCATGTTCATCAAGGATGAAACTCAAAACATCGGTGATTCAAGAACATCCAATCCTCATAGATGATGGCGACAATTTATCAATAATATATCCGAGCGAAGTTTCCCTTCCTCAGGAGGTGAGTTGTGAAAACTCATAAATCGGCAGTTGTTTCGTCTGTTGATTGATACTGTTCAACTGTCGTTTATATCTCGGGGGCTGAGATCTATTATATTGTTATAATTTCAGGCATAGGGGTGAATAATGCGTTGTCAGATAGGAGCTCTGTCCGTCTCATCATGGATAATGCAGCTCAGTAGGCTACCCCAGATATCTAAATCCAAAGAGGTTGTGGAATTCAGATCAGAATATCAAGATGTTTGTTGTAACTCAGTGTTGATCTCGTGAGAAAGCTAAAGGGTTGCCCTCTAGCTGAGAGACCCATAGATTTTGGGGAAACATTTCCCTACATTTTACTCTGCGATCTAACTGTATTTCCATCAAATTGAATATTAGGGTAGGCATATGAGTCACATATGTATTCCACACCATTTCTGTTGCTGTCCACGCTCGTCCCTATCCCATGAACCATATCCAAGAAATCGATGAATGTTAGCGATAAACTACTGCATAGCCATTTGAGCGATAGTAGGGAAATTACTAGATAATATTTTGATTGAATCTTATGCCACGCTATTCTCACCACAAGTAACTAGCAATTCGGATTCAAACCATCACTACCGACGGCGCAATGTACATAGCGTTTCTCAAAGAGATTATCTAATACTATGTTGACTCATGGTATGGATCTTATTGATGTTATAGGCTGATGACTCTAATTTACATTTTGTTCTCACCCTTATTGATACTATGCTTCATGGGTTGAACATGCTACTGTATAGGCATGTGTCCTTCTGTCACACACTAAAGTTGGATGTCATATTGGTCATGAATTTGTTGGGGCACTTGGTTATGCTGATGATCTGTCGTTAATTGCACCCTCATTGACCGCCGCCAAGATAATGATTGAAACATGTGAGAGCAATTTGCGGCTGAGTATAGTGTCGTTTTCAACTCAGCGAAGAGCAATTTATTAGTTTTTTAATGATAACCAGTGCACTGTAGATTTAAAGCTTAATGGATGCACTATTCCTATCAGGGAAAATGCTTTGCATCTTGGTACCTATATCGGTAAGGACTGTAATAATAATAATATGAATGTAGCATGTTCTAATTTAGTGTCACAAACACATTTGTTGATGTCCAGGTTTGGGGCTTGCAATGTAGATGTGAGAAACAAGTTGTTCATTAGTTTCTGTACAAGTTTTTATTGTTCTCCCTTATGGAGTTTAGACCATCGACACTTAGAGGTATTTTGCCGAACCTGGCGAAAATGTATTAGGCGTGTCTGGAAGCTCCATCCACAAACGCGTTCCATATACTTACATCTTTTGACAGGTCAACAACCGATTATTAAACAATTAATGAAGCGCTATATCATGTTTCTATGTAAATGCATAAGCAGTGGTAACAAGGTGTTGTCCTTTGTGAGCAGACTCTGCGCATCTAGTTATTCGACTGTGGCTTGCAATCTGAGAATTGTAATGTCCACCATTGGTGTCAGTACTAACGCTATTTTCTCGGCAGAAATCACGCCGAATGAGTACCTACTCCGGTTGAATGAGAATGTAATAGACATTAATGTGTTAAACACTATTTCTTTATTAAAAGAGCTCATTATGCAACGGGATGGGCGAGCAATTTCTATTCTTACCCCAGAGGAAATTGACGAGCTCCTGTCCACAATTTGCACGTTACGATGTTAATCTTCATTTCTTTTTTCACTGATTTTTTAATCAAATCTGTACGTGTATATGTACGAAATAAATAATATATATATACCATTGATACTTAAAATGGCGTCCCCATTTGAACCCATTTCATACAATATCTGACTTGAATAGCAGCAGCATCAAGTGTTAGATGACCTCAGTTTGATGTTTTATGCATGAAGGCCGGGGCAATGGTGGCAACGCTGGAGGCTCGAATGGAAACGGTGGCAATGGTAATATTCCCCCAAATTTATTTTTACATTTATCACACAGTTAGCCTTCATACAGTGCCTCAGATAATACAGTTGCATATAAACATTGCCAATGTTGGTACCTTGTTCTAGCAGCTACAGCGCAAGGTGTACAATGTTCTAAGCAAAATGTTTATGTGGTGTTACTCTCTCACCTAGCTGTCATTAAACTGCAAACATAATTCATAAAACTGCCTTCGAAAGAACCCGAGGAAGGTTTGCTTAAAAAGATAAAATGAATGCCTCGATATGCGCAGGAAACAAGATATGCCGCAAGTGCATCACTGGACAGTGCATTGATCCACGTACGTATTAACGCTCTATCTGTCAATGGTTAATCATGCGATAAGTAAACATAGAAACATACGTATGAGATAACAGACATATATATTGATAACGATTAATGCATTTATATATATATATATATAGATATATATATATATATATATATATATACATATATATATATGCGTATGAATATATATATATATAAATATATATATATATTTATATATATATATATATATATATATATATATATATATATATATATATTATATATATATAAACATACGTATGAGATGCCAGACATATATATTGATAACGATTAATGCATTTATATATATATATATATATATATATTTATAGGAATATATATATATATATATATATATATATACATATACATAAAATGTGTATGTTATTGGATACATAAACATATGTTTATATGCATGAATATATATCTCTATATATATTCATATATATGTATGTATATATTTATATATATGTATGTATACATATTTACATTTATAAACATATGTATATGTATATATACATATAAAAATATACATATTTACATATGCATATCCATATATATACATATATATTTATATAAATACATATATACATATGTATATCCATATATGAATATATATAAATTTATATGAATACATATGTATATGAAGATATATATTTATACATATATATATATATTCATATATGTATACATTTATATATATATATATGTTTATATGTATGTATATAAATATATACATATATATATATATATATATATATAGATATATATATATATATATATATATATATATATAGATATATATATATATATATATATATATATATATCTCTATATATATATATATATATATATATATATATATATATATATATATATATATATATATATATATATATATATTTGTTGTCCCAATGTTGTAGCTGTTACTTGCCCCGATGAGAAGCACTGTTTCACTTGCCGTGCCAAAAGTGATGTAGCTTGTTGGATAACTGGACAGTACAAGGAATGCTTTGGAGACGTGAGTATCTAATTTGTATTTGCGTTGTCTGAGAGAAAACAAGATTAGGGAGGTCTACCTTTATCTTCTTCCTCTCACAAGCAACCATTGTTTCTAACCACTCCAGCAAATGTGCTACTATACTACCAAACCGAACGGGCATGTGGAGAGGGGCTGTATTCCAAAAGAATCCTGTATAGAAAGCGCTAACTTCGTTTGCGACGATGATGGTGAATTGAATCCATCGCCTCCTAACCATGATCTCAGCGTTTGCGGAACGCCCAGTAAGTCCCTGATGTGGTACATTGGAGCTGCAGTAAATTATTTTGCAGTTCATCGCCTATTTATGAAACATCTCTAACTCCGTGGTGGTATATTTGTATATAGATTACGGTTCCTGCTCCTGCAAAGGTGACCCTCATTGTGTCTCATTTGATATGAAAGAAATACCAAATTTGATGGGTGGATGTTCGTGGCACCTTATGGCCCGTGACGGATGTGAAGGCAGTAATCTGGGCCAAACGTTCGCCATATCTGTCGAATTGGAAACATTCCCATCCGGAAGGGTGGCAGTGCAAAGTGTGAAGATTGAGTATTCGGGAAAGGTACGAATCCTAAATAAACACATGTCAGTGTCTGAAGCACAAATGAAACAGACTTAATTCGTTTTGATCTCCCTTGTAGGTCATCATTCTTGGTCAAACAATGGGGCAGGTTGATATTGACACTCACGGTATCACAGACATTTCTGGCTCATCAACGGAAAATCCCATTGTTGTTGAAGATATTGAATTTGCTGCAGTGGCAGTAGAGAACGCAGTGGTAAGTGTGACAGATCATTCATGGCTAACAAGAATCTGTTTATTAGAGACATTCAGATTAATTCTCCTATTGCTGCTCCCCAGAGGGTAAAGTTGACAAACGAGGTGGAGATATTCTGGGATTTTGACCGTGCTGTGGGAATCAACGCTCCGAAAGGTACAGTTGGATTGTGTGGCGTGTGTGGGAACTTCAATGACAATCCCCATGATGACTTGGTCTACGGCCCAGTGCAAGACGCCAAGACAGCCTGTCCCTCAAAGATCGATCTGCTCACTGGAAAAACTGAAGGAAGTCTTGTTGGCCCGGTATGTAAATCTATACTAAGAACATCACGCCCTCATATTTTTTTCCAATTATACTGTGATAAACACGTCATACACTTTCGTCGTATCAAGTTGGACTGCAAAGGCTATTGCAGTGGATGTAAACTGGTGTCAATTATAAGTTACTGGTGTCAATCATTACCAATTATACAATTTAACGTTATTTGGTGTCAGGTTCAAATGATGTATGCTTGTTATCGTAATGGTTGATTCCTCGTTGTTGGAACAGGATATAGAGGGCTTTTCCTACTCCTGGCTTACTGAAGGCTGTGCGGATACATGCGGAATAGAAGCTTGAAATTAATAAGCACAATCGGTTACCGCCAAATGACACTTATTTAATCCGCAATAAAAAATTGAGATTGATCACTAACTTGTTTGTGCCTATTTTTTTTTACTAACTATGGTGCGTCTACCTCTATATGTAAAACGTGTGCAGCCCAATAAATCGTATGAATTAAAATCTGAACATTTACCCGTTATGGTGGCATTAATTACTCTCTAGTTTACCTCGGTATCATAATTGCTGCACGATATGCTGAACAGATGTGAAAACTGCTTCAATGAAAGTCGTTGGGGAAATGCTCATGTCTGCTAATCGGTCTACGCAGCACAGTAATATCACAGGCCACAAAGATGCTCCTTGTGGTGATAGCATTTTCGGTTGGTGATCATCTTTTGCTGTTTACATTACGGAATGCATTGTTTTCTTATTTTGTCTAGATAATTCATTCAGCGCCATCTATTCATTGCTTCAAATCAAATGTGCTTGCTGGCAGCACAGTAGATTACTAAACAAAGCGACATGAGCCGAGTGTAGGTCGTCTCGTAGCTTATCATTTTTTTCACGGATGGAAGAAAGTTCTGTGTACTGCTCGATACATCAGCTTTGAAAATTATTTGTTATGTAGAATCAAAAGTCGATCTCCTAACGTCAAACTGATGTTTCATGGTCGAAGCCCAATATGATACCAGCCTCCGTGAAAATGTCGAGCGTGTGCCTACCAGGGAAACTTAGCAGACTGCTGTGGGAATTTGAGCAGCTGCGCATACCAGTGTAAGGTCTCTCACTGGCGCTTGACCTTGATAACATCGACTCTGTTGCCTGACATCAGCTTCGAGTGTTACTCAAGAAAATGTTTAATAACTTCAATAATATGGTCTTGAGATGCAGATCAAACCGAGACTCAAGTCTGCCGTCAGTGGTCAAACTATACCATATAATTCTTAGCGTAGCTCTTACAGAATCCGCCGATACGGGAGGAAAGTATTTGAGGGAAACTTTAATATCGCCGGTCCACTCGACTGGGACGTGACGAACCATACCATAGATGGCAAGGAATATATATTCCATCGGGTAACAGAAGACCAAGTGCACTCTGTACACCTTGATATCGCGATGTTTCAATCAATGTCATCTTGATGTAGTCATTAATGGTCACATTTTGCACCAAATTGGGTGATAGATGGGTGTGGAATTAATGTGAATTCGTGTTGACGCTCGGAAATTGGCCCCGCGCCAACTCTGAATCATTACAAACGAGGCCTCTTTGATGTTGGACACTTTCTGAAATGGTAATTAGTTTGTAAGTTTCGATACATAAATTACGCTGAAGCGGACCAGTTATCATATATTGAAAACGTCAAGCCGATGAGAACCATTGCCTCGCCGAGCTCCTCTTTTGAATAAAGAAAACTTTGTGAAGTAGAAAATAGATACATATTGTAATTTATCTCGTCGAAGAAGGGAAACTTAACACCATGATGCAAACTGTAAAATATATAGGGGTTTATGTCTCACTAATGCTTTCTGCATGTGCAATACATTTCCCTAACCTCGTCGCCTTATCGTTGCGTTAATCTGTCGGATCTTTATCAAAATGATACGTTAACTCGTTCGAACTTATTCGAAATCTGATCAGGATAATTTGGGGCAGGCTCGATTTGATAACCACGTCCTTCTTGCACTCTGCCCCATGACAAAAGCATGAAACCAGTCGGGAAGTATCGTTATTGAAATGCGCCTAAACGGTATTCATACGGCAAATTAACGCGGCTGAGTGTCCTTCTATATTATTATTTATGCTTGAAAATAATCAAGATATATTTTTGGCGCTGAAACTATGATTTAAGGAACGAGTTTCTGACGACTTCATTTATTTGGCCGCAACTGAAATACGTCCTTCCATTAGTTATTGTCTTCAGTGAACACAGAAAAAAAACCATAGATAATAAATATGCCATAACTAGTATTGTTGGTGCCAAATGGATCCATATTCTTGGAACATGGCCATGAAACAATGTTTTGGTGAAAGTCGATAACATGTAACTACAAAACCATACATGGGATCGACGTTTTATACAGACACACATAAGGGGAAAAGTGTATATTATCTCGTTAATGCAGACCGAACTTAATAGCTATTAGGAAATTTAGCTTAGGTATCATACGATCAACAGTCCCATATGCTTCTGTTGATTTCATGGCATCGTCGCCTGATGTCGGGGGTGTCTTTCGAGTAATTTCATAGTCGTCACGCAGCTCAGCGTAGCTATAAACTCTTCACTCGAAATCTTCACCTCCCCCTGACATGCCAAAAATGTTTATGTCGACCCCAGGCCAGTTCCCTCGCTTCAGACATTGACAATCTAAAACTACCATCCACAGCGCGGACTGGAAAGATCGAGGATCGTAAACTGCGCGGACACTGTTTGAGACGAACTGTTTTCCATAATTTATTAAGTTGACATTTCTTTAGTAGAGTACTTGCTATTCATAAGCCTTTTGTGCGACGTGTTTTGGTAGTTGCAAGGCTCTGTAAAAAGACATTTTTCGCTCTATACAATCGCAGTGACGTCAGCCCAGTATTTCCATGTGCTTTTGTTTGTGTCACTGTAGAGCCACCTTACGATTGCATTGTATTATAATTAGGGAAGCTATCAATGCAGAGCCACTCGAAGTGAGCCCAAAGATCTTGTTATTATAGCAAGATCTTCGGTGAGCCCTCTTAGCATAGCTATAAACTCTTTAGTATTATCATCTGTTAAAACCGCAGCATCATAGAAGACCTACCGTATTTATTAATATAAACTTTTAGTATTACATAATTGCCTGACAGAGCAGGTTACATTAATGTAAATTTCTTATTCATCAGTGCAGTAGGAAATATTTATTAACATGTATTACCATGGGGTGATTGAGTTTTTAAACAGAATGCCATGTGGGCTTTAATGAAGCAGATTCAAACATACGTATGAACGTATCGTTGCATATACATATTGCAAGTATCAGAGCATCAAATAGCCCGTCAATAGATACTGTAAAACGATTTTCGTTATGATTTTGCAACCATTTATGAGACATGGTTTACACATGTTACCATTATGATGTTCATGATACAGTGTGCGGCAGTTGATGAATCGACATGTGGGCAGTCTTTATTGGGAGTGAATTGAATGTTTCGATGAGTATCATTAATGTGGGAGGCTTTTAACCAATCCCTATATGAGCGTTGACAATGAGATGTTAAAGCATGACTGCAGGTACACACAGACTGCATACAGACGACCTTTAATGCACTAATGTTATCAGGTCGTGTTGAGTGCCAAAATTACATCACGACAACAAACTTATCCATCATCATAACGTGCCCCTCACTCACGCTCCCATCCCTCTGCCCCCATGCCTACTGCGCCCCCTACCCTCCGCATAATCCAATCAGCTGCCTCATATAGTGTTGCGATAGATTGCTTACGTTATTGATTGATTTACCGGTTACTTTTAAATTCTGTTCCTGACCTCCGACCTCGACATATCTCTCTCCAATGTTCAGGCAAAGCTGCATCTTAAATTCAAAAGTAAAGTGATAAAGTTCAAGTTCTTTTAAACCCTACTCTGGTATTTTCTTTTGTCTATGAGATATATGCCAATATCCTAATACGCTGACTTGAGGAAAACATAAATGATCTTTTCCATTTATTATTGTTGTCTCCTAAGTTCACACGCTTGATAATTTCACTAACTTGTAATTCTACGTACAAACAAAGGCAGCCAAATAACTTTCAGCACATTACTAGAAATTTCATAAACCGCATAATAGTACGTAGAACCTTGCTTCAAATAACTATGCTGCAAGCTCATCTTCACCTGCCTCTGGTCGCTCCATGAATGTTAACTAGACCCATCAGTGCATTCTGCAATGTAAGCTGGCGATGCATTGTTCATACAAATCTGTGTAGCGTCATTTCATCATAATGTCAGTAGTCTTATGACGAGATCTGACATATGCTAATTTCTTCCAATGACGTTCAGAGTGGCACACATGTTGGATAAGTATAACCCTGATTCTGTTATGGTCTTCAAAACGCGGGTATTTTCTTCCAGACCCAAATATAGTGGGAACTGATCACAAATGACTGCTTATCGAAACAGTGATGTTCCTATTTAGCAGATCCACGCAACTATTGCTTGCTTGTTATTTTACAAATTGATAACAATCTTGCGTATGGTATGCGCTTGTGGTCTCAAGAAGCTTTGTTTCTTTGTGAGTGTGATCTCTGATGGCCGTTTCTGTCAAACATTTAACTATAAAGGAACAGTATCGATGATGAAGCATAGTGCTGTAGGTGGCTAACTAATATGTAGAAGACAACGAAATAATTGCATTTTTAGCATTGAAGATGTTATCAATCAGCCGGCCAATGACCGGCCTGTGAACAACACATCCGTGACATGTAAAATAATAGAAAATGGCACAAACAGATTTGTGGAAGATCCCATTTTTTATTGCTGCTGTAAAAGACAGTATAATAGACAGAATAATAGACAGAATAATAGACAGAATAATAGACTGAATAATAGACAAAGTAACAGACAATATAACAGACACTAAGAGATGACTGCAAGAGTGATGTTAACGGTAGTTTTTATATTCAACTTCTTGCTCCGCACGTATCCACACACCCATCAATAAGCCAAGAGTACGAAAATCCCTCAATATCCTGCTCCAAAAACAAGAATTCAACCATTAAAGCAAGAAACGTCGACTTTTACCCTAAAAAGTAAATAACTCGAAATTACTTACCATTTGCTGACAAATAATTGCATTACAGTATTTGATATAAGCTTTCATCCACCGCAATAATCTTTGCCAACTTGATCAGATTAATGTGTGTGTGTGTGCGTGCATACGTGCGTGCGTGTGTGTGTGTGTGTTTGTCTGTCTGTCTATCCGTCTGTCTGTCTGTGTGTGTGCACATGGTAGTGTTCGTGTGCACACATCGGGGGTGTGATGCTCTATATATAAACTTACGTACCGAACCAACTAGGCTTCCCTCTGTTTTCCCGGTGAGTAGATTGATCTTTGAGGGACAGACTGCCTTGACGTCTTGCACTGGCCCATAGACCAAGTCATCCTCGGGATCGCCATTGAAGTTACCACACACGCCACACAATCCACTACAATTGCTCGGGACATGGATTCCCAAAGCGCGGTCGAAGTCCCAGAATACCTCCACACCGTTAGGCAACTTCACGCTCTGGACAAAAACGTTCGTAATGTGTGCATATATAACAGGTGAAGATTCGTGTTAAGCATGTAGGATCTGTCTAACGTACCACTGCATTGCCTCCAGCCACAGAAGTAACCTCGAAATCGCCGTAAGTGCCTGGAATGCTCTCGGAATCACCGCCAATTATGATCTTATCATCGTCCTCACCAAGAACAGCAACCTACAATTGAAGCCACAACTATGTAAGTTCGGCGTTTAGTGTTTCAAACAATGATATATGTTCAGTTAAGATTCATACTTCTCCATAATATTCAATCTTCACGCTCTCAACAATAACTTTTCCAGAATCGAGTTTTTTCAACTTGACAAAGATAGCGAAGGTTTTGCTCGAGTTGCTGCCATTGCATCCATCACTGGTCATAAGATGCCATGAACATCCTCCAACCAAATTTGGAATTATCTTCATATCAAACGACTCACAATGAGGGTCACCTTTGCAGGAGCAGACCCCATAATCTGCGCACGAATGTAAAGAGCAAGAGTTTGAGATGATTCATAAATCAGCAATGAAACTATCTAAACGAAGTATGCAAAAGCAATGCACTTCGTAAGGGACTTACCCGTCGCTGCGCAGACGCTGACATCATACCATGGAGGTGATGGATTCACTTCGCCGTCGTCATCGCATTCATTGTTATCACATGATTCATTTGGCTTGCAGCCCCGCTCCACATGTCCATTGGATTTTGTGGTATAGAAGCACGATTGCTGGGATGGAAGGGAAAGTGGACGCTGATGAAAGGCAGTATAAACAAAGGCAATGTTCTTACCTTGGAGTTTCAGTGACAATAAAGCATACAAATGGGACTCTTACTTCACCAAGACATTCCTTGTACCGTCCAGTTATCAAACATGCAACGTCACTTTTCCCACAGCAAGTATAGCAGTGCTTCTGGCAAGCTACAACGCAAATACACATATATAGGTTTGAACATTCAGATATATGCATATGCATGCGCACACACATGACACACTGATATACATACAAATATGTATATATAAATATATATATATGTATATATATATAAATACATATGTATATATATATATATATGTATATATATATAGATATATGTATATTTATACATATATATATATATATTTATATTTATTATACATATATATATATATAAATATATACATGTGCATTTATAAAATTTTTTATATAAATATATATATACTTATATATATATTATATATATATATGAATATATGTATACATACATATATATAGATGTATACATAAATGTATATATATATATATATTTATATATGAATATATATATAGTTACATATATACATATATGTATATAAGTTGAAATAGATATGTACATATATATATATACATATATATATGTATAATTACCTATGGTTATGCATATATACAACTTTATATATATACATATAAATGTATATAGATATATATATATACATATATGCATAAATACAAACATACATATATAAATATATATATATATATATATATATATATATATTATATATATATATATATATATATATATATATATATATATATATATATATATATATATATATATATATATATATATATATGTGTGTGTGTGTGTGTGTGTGTGTGTGTGTGTGTGTGTGTGTGTGTGTGTGTGTGTGTGTGTGTGTTTGTGTGTGTGTGTATGTGTGTATTGTTGCTAATATATATGTTTGTTTCTTCGTACGTATGTTTCGGTGCGCACTTATTTGTTCTCACAATTGACAGATAAACAGTGAATACGTACGTGGATCAATGCATGCCGAGATGCACTTGCGGCATATGTTGTTTCCTGTTTACACCGAAGCATTCATTTTAACTTTAAAGGGAGACCCGCTTTAGTAGACAGTTTTATGAATCATGCTTGCAGTTAAATGACAGCTAGGTGAGAGATTAATGTAAATCTCCATTTAAGAAAAGCAACTTACCATTGGCACCGTTGCCTGTCGAACCTCCGGCATTCCCGCTGTTTCCTTGACCTTCGTGTATGAAATAACATAACATCGCTTAAATATTTTGCTAAGAACTTTTAACACCTTGCGCTGTAGCTGCTAGAACAAGGAACCAGTATCGACAATGTTTATATGCAACTATAGTATCTAAAGCACTGGATGAAGGCTAACTGTGTGATAAATGTAAGAAAAAAAATGATGCAACAATTGCCTCCGTTTCCATTCGAGCCTCCAGCGTTGCCACCATTGCCCTGGTCTTCATATATGAATCATCATCGAACCATATATGAATATAGCTGAGAGCATCTAACACTTGATGCTGCTGCTATTCGAGTCAGATATTGTATGAAATGGGTTCAAATGGGGACGCCATTTTAAGTAACAATGGTATATGATATTCACTGTTAGATTGACGTCGTCGTCTGCCCCCGTTGCCTTGGTTTCCTTGATTGCCACCTAGACCGACAGGGGAGCTAGCGTCACACAGTGCTTGGGCAGGTCCATTGGTTCGTGCATTACACGAAGCACTTGTAGTACATTGGCTTGACCATTGGTAAACGCCTCCATTGGTATTGTTGTGCCATTCAACTATACACACAGGCTACAGCCAGCACGTAAAATTTATCAGTACAGGTTTGTCGCGTTTAGGGTTAATGGTGAAATTTTATTGAAGATAACAAATTTATTGACTGACAGTGTTCTGCGTACACACGACGTAGTTGTTCAGGTTTGTCGCGTGCATAACAAAATTTATTGACTGACAGTGTTCTGCGTACACACGACGTAGTTGTTCAGGTTTGTCGCGTGCAGGGTTATTAGAGTCAATGGTGAATTTTAGTGAAGATTAAAAATATATTGACTGACATTGTTCTGCGTACACACGACGTAGTTGTTCTCGGCTACACAATCCTCGTATGACGCAACGTTGTGGCAGGTCAAACACTCAGTACCGAATACACAATCGTCTGAAAGCAATTCACGGAATAAGCACAACTATGATGTTGCATGGACACACAGGAGAACTGCTGCAACGCACGCCCACTCCAACCCCGACTCCTAACTACTCACCCCGACCCCACTCCTAAACCGGTCGACCGCCAGTATATGTGAACGGCAGTGATAGCACTCACCTTGTGTAGAGCCACTTACCTTATGCATTATGTCGCTGACCATCCCACACCTGGTTCGCCTGAGAATATTCCAAACTGATACTAGGCTTGAAAAAAACAGAATGTAATGTAAAGTTTACACGATAAGGGCACGGAAGTTGACTCGCAACGGTTAATCATGGGATCAGCGGGGCTGGCACTTATGGCACTTCAGAACGCATAATAGATAATACACTTTGCAAAATTACTGTTAATCTTCCACAGCTTAGATATCAACGTTTTCTAGTCACTTTTGAGATCGGTCCTACCTTTCAACTCGGTTAGACAGTTTTCAGCAAAACCTGTTGATACAAAGCCACGTTGTATTTAATTTCTGGGTCGGGAAGGATAATAGATGCTGCGGCCGTCAAAACTATATTTCATTTACTCTGCATTACTGTACCATTGGTGACAAATGAAAATCCTCAGTTTTAAACCAGACACTGAATGAACACTTGGTGTTCGCCATTAGTATGTAAAGCTCTTTATCTCTATACATGGAAATTTAGATATATATGAAATGTAGTAGTTATGTACCTTCGGTTGCTTTCCTTCAGCGGAGAGCTGGTCCTGGCCAGATAAGGTGCGTATTGGTGATATTTTATAGTAAACCTCTCCCATATAACTGACATCATGAATGTTCTAAATGAGCTTTTGATTACCAATTCAATAACAGACAGCTGAAATGTAATTCATGCTATCGAATTTAAACAATATGCGTAACAGCTGTGCTGGATCGTTAATTTGTTTACGTTTCTTCTCGGGTGCAACAATTTGTGAATAAACGATGCGCCCTTATTGTCTTAATGGCCATACTATCTGCCCTGCCCGGGTGGCTCACTAATCAAATCTATTTATACAAAAGGTCAAAAGGAGGTATATGCAGTATATTATACGTAAAAGCATTTTCGTAAATGGTAATTAAGTAGTGAACAATGTGACTTCCCCGGTCTGTTTCTTGTTATTCGATGGATCCAGTGTCTGGTGATATGGTTATCGTGCCTCTAATATCAGCCACGACATCACTTCTGGTTAATGGTTTGGTCGGTTTTTGGAGCAACAGGCGGTCTTTTTCTTCTGCAAGTAAACACGATAACATACAAGTTGCTAGGGGAGGTAGCGGCTAATGTTAAACACGTTAACAGAAGCATTTTGTAAATTGACAGTTACCTGGGAATTGACTGTTTACCTATCAAACAAATATATAACACGAAATTAATACTCAGTCGGACTACTGGAGCCCTATATGTTCAAACAATTGCTGCTTATGATTTTTACTGCAATATGTGAGTTCAGAAAAAAACAATCAGTAAATTAATGGGATGTGAAATTCATCTAAACGAAAAGCAACTAGCAAGCAATCTTGTTATATTTGTGTGTGTGTTTGTGTGTGTGTGTGTGTGTGTGTGCGTGTGTGTGCGTGTGTGTATACATATATACTTATATATATGCACATATATATGCTTATATATGTATGTGCATATGTATGTGTATGGCACTTGCCCTAACTCGGATAGGGGTGTGTCGCGGGATTTCGTACACGTTGTACAAGTTGAGATCTACACTATTTTGGTTATCCACTGTCTAGTGATTATTTAAGCAATTGTCGCATGAAATTTTAGAATCACAACTTTCGTTCACGGCAACCCCACCCGTTTTCGACATATGACGTCACATTACGCAGTTTCAGTTTCACTCGCCATGTGGCTGCAGGTCCCGGGGCAGGGGGCACTTAAGTATATAGAGGTAATATACATGTGCCGGGGTATGTTTTTTCGACCACCCGACGGGTTTTGTTGGGCCTCATATTTGTAGGATGCCATTTTCACCTTGTATGACGGGTACGGGTTTTTGAGATCCCGGGGCACACCCCTACACAGGACAAGGCCAAGTGCCCCCTCCAGGCTGCGGGAATCCATAAGTGTTATCTTTTTTTCAATTGTCAATGTGATATTGTTGAATACATATCCCCCTGTAAGGTAGGTATTGCCAAAAGATAATCATTGACAAAATGACTCATAAACAAAAATAATAAAATTCGGAAAGCAAAAGTTCGCTTGCGAAGAACCTTGTCTGCGCGTGCGCGCAGCAACCGATCTTGTCATTCAAAATAAACATGAACTTTTCAAAATTTGTCTGGCCGGATTAAATCGCCTTTGACGAAATCTCACACGTAAACTAATTCAACTTGTTAATAAACATTCATTTATATGAAAAATTATTCTTCATATGTACATTTGTGTAATTATCGTGTATAATTGGAACTCATGTATCGTTCACGCCGCATTCGGTTACGATCATCGCACAACGTCACTGAGACGTCGTGCACGGCTAGCCTACACGATACACTGCCATGAACTCGTCACGCCGGGATCCTGTGAAGACTCATTAGCCAGGGACCGCCGATTATGAGTTGTCTTGGGATCAAGGGAGCGGTTCACCCGGTAAGACAAATAATCCGGCGTCAGCTACCAACGGCCATATATATCTGACCATGAGTACGTATCTGTACAGCTCTTTCACGATGAAGGGTATAAACGAGTTTTGACGGACGTTTATAAATGGATGGACTAACATTGTTCTCCATGCATATGACTTGTTGTTCTCGTCCTCACAAGCCTGATAGGATGTAACGTTGTGGCAGGTCAAACAATCAATGCCATGTTCACACTCGTCTGAAATCAATCGACGGCATGAGCAAAGTGGGGAGGTCGTGTGGACACACGAGTGAATTGCTGCAACGCACATGCTCTCCTGTACCTAACCCCATGAGTCCTCGATCCGGGTTGACGTCAGCGTTTGCACTTATCTAGTGTGCAGCAATTACCACCTCCCATCTGAGGAACCGAGAGGAGCCTAACCTTGATGTCTCTCTCTCATATTCCTAGTACGCTACGCAGTAGGGTCAAGGAAACGGAAGTTTGCCTAGCAGCCGCTAGAATTGAGTGGAGATATCTAAGTATCACAATCATTCTCACCAATCACCGTAACGATATCCCCTTATTACTGAAAGCTACGAAAAACCCCAGTATCACATTTCATTACTTTCACATTTAAAACTGTTTCTTTCATTAGGTCATCGAATATATTGTTATTCTTCGTGCACACTTACCGATAAACAGGAAGGTCGTATTTTGTAATCTCTAGAATATGTAGACTTCGGAAGCTGCTGTAGTCTGTAGAAGCAATTATTGGTGATCCATTTCACTGGATTTGTTTCCTAAGAACGTTCTGCTTATTCGCAAGAGACACCGAATAGGCGCTCAGTGTTCTATACATGAATATATATATATATATATATTTGTTTGAAAGTGGCTTAGTACCTTTGGGTGCTTTTTTCTGGTGGTGAGCCTTTTATGTAAAGATTAAGTGCTTCTTGGCGCTGTTTATATAATGATTTTTTATCCTATTAATGATGCCATCAACGTACCTGATCGCACAGTGTTACGAAATCAATAACAAGTTATCTAATAGAAATTCATGATCCACATTAATTTCACATATAACGATAATTACTAACTATATTTGTGACAAGTTTGAAATGTATCCATGGTTTTATTTCGGTTTTTAATGACCAGCTGTGCGTTTGGATCATTAATTGGCGCAAACAGTACTACTTCTATTGCATGGAGTAAGGATTTGAGTGAAGGGAATCATTTGCTCATGATAGAGCGAATGGAAACACATTACTCTTTAGTGAAAAGATTTATAGAAACGTTGCCATTAACTCGATAGTTGAAGCGTTTTATACTTACTTATTTCGAAGCGATCACAAAACATCGTAAGGAATTGCATCTTTCCTAATGACAATTATACAATGGACAACGCCGCTTCATCGGCATAGGTACTTAAATTGAACCTAAATGTTTAAAAATGTGATTCTCGTGTCTCTGATATTATTAAAAAAATCACATCCTGTAAATGGACCAGTGGATGTAGACAGTACATTACTGCAAGTAACCGCTGGTCAAATGTCACAGGTTGGAGCGGTTAAAAGTATTATTTCGTCCATTCATTCCGATACTATGGTTAATTTATCTCAGTTCGACATCCCGACACCACATTTATGGAATACAGGGAACCATTGAGTCGCTTATTTTTTTTCAAGTTATAATCGCTTGCATTGTATGAGCAGTCAATGATTTATAGTCAGAATAGATCGAATGAGCAGTAATCGGTGATGAGTTAAATGATTATAAGCTAAAATATTGTAAATACTTTCAACATCGTTACCATTTCAATACATCCTTGTTTGTCAACTTGGCCAACATATTGCAATGCTCTAATCCTTACCGATTGCACAGCATCTTTCACATGGCCTGACCAAGCTTGGGATAATCAAAAACTAACATTTGGTAATTGATGTTGACAAAAAGTCGCTAATTAATTACATATAGATAAGTTGGTCAGCACCTGCTGGTGACAGATCTATTCGACCATGTCATTAGACGCCATCATTAAGCTCTCCTAGCTTTAACTGTAGAAACGTTCGTTAGCTTTGCGACTCAAAAACGGCGTAGTTAAAATCGTCAAATGTGTTTCCATTTTAATTTTCCTTTGCAGATCATGATGATATCAGATCTATATACTAAAATACTTGAATGAACGATAAAAATATAATTACAGAACGACGATAGGTGTTAGATAAACACTGCCCACACACGAATGGTGGTGAGTATCGATCGCCCTCACATGAATGGTGGTGAGTATCGATCGCCCTCACATGAATGGTGGTGAGTATCGATCGCCCTCACATGAATGGTGGTGAGTATCGATCGCCCTCACATGAATGGTGGTGAGTATCGATCGCCATCAGTCTATTGCATCACGGTCACTATCACAATTTATGATTAATGATTCAAAAACTGATAACGTAATGAGGTGATGATTAATTACGTAATAAGTAAATGATTGATTGATCAAATGACAGAATGAATGAATTGATTGAAAAAGCTGCGTTGTCGATTTAATGATTACAGGTGATTATAGTAAATAAATCTATAATTTGAAGTGAGCTCAACAGCAGCGTCAATATCAAGATATGTTGTTAACCGCCAAATACTTTGTGTTATGCAAGAATTGATGTGTATGCAATGAGAGACCGCGAGTTTTAATGCAATGAGAGACCGCGAGTTTTAATCCGCTACAAGGCAGCACGGAGCAATGCGGTCCCTCGCCCGCTTCCGTTGGTCAAATACACGCGGTTTACATCGAAAACTGCGCAACATCGAGTCCTGCGTTATTTTTGATCGAACCTTTTGAGTTATATCGTTGATTACTCTATGGATTAGTACGGTCTTCTGACCTTACAGCAAATGAGAATAGAGCAGAGAAGCGAAATGCGGGTAAGCGTGTTGACGTCTTTTCTGCAGGCATGAAGCTTATGACCACAGCAACAACTTCAATGAAGTAGAAGATGTTGACCAGGTATACCACATAAACACACCAGAGGGAACCAAGTAATATACTGATTGGTTCTTTTATAAGCTTACTTGTACATACCAATGTATTTTTATCACTGATTAATTTTATCAGTTATTAATGATTATCAGGTATAGGGATATCAACGCGGTCACCTTGCTACCCTGTTTTGATATGGCCCAGGTGACTGCCAATCTCCACTCCCTCAACAAAAAGCTTACCAAAGATGCAAAAAAAGACTATACGCCTTAAGATTCCTCTGTTCCCTGACCAAGTCTTCATCAGAGGTTGGCACCGTCTGCAGATGAAGAAGTCAGTGGAGTATGAGGTTGATGTAGTACTTGACATCCATGGCGTCATCAAGCAGTGCTAGTGTGATTGCGACGCGGGCATGGGCCAAGAGGCACACAGTATCGTGTTCGCTATGCTGTGCAACCTTATTCTCGAGGAAAGCTGTACAGAGAAATTCCAGACCTTTCATCAGACAAAATAAGTTTAAGGTATCGCCTGTCAAGATGCAAGAGACTGCAGTCCTCCAAGTTTGGCAGGGTATGCAAAGCCACAATCCAACGGACATGGTCCGAATGGCAAAGTCACTGACCACGGCATCTATAATGAACCAGTGGATCTGAGGAAATATGCAGGGTTGACTGGGGCCGAAGTCAAACCATGTCGGATAGAGGTGTCCCAAACATATGTATATATATAATATAAATATATATATATATATATATAGAGATATAGAGATAGATAGAGATATATATAGATATATATATATATATATATATAGAGATATATAGATATATATAAGATATAATATATAGAGACATATAGATAAATATATATATATATACATATCATATATATATATATATATATAAATAAATATAAATATATATACATATATATATATATATATGTATAGATTTATATTTATAAATTTATTTCTATATGTATATCTCTAGATACCTGTCTATATATATGGTATATATATATATCTATGTATATAAATATATACTATATATATACTATATATACATATATATATACATCTATATATATTTACATATACATATATATATATATATATTTTTTTATTTATATATGATATATGCGTGCGCATTTGTATGTATCTATTCGGCTAACTGCGCGCAAGAAGGGATCCCTCTGGGTCCAAAGACCAATCAGAGCATCCCAGTCGTTTTCCACTTTGCTATCGAATAGAAAAATGAACTAACGGTATGGTTAACTTATCTACGATCACCATCCGAATTCTCAAACCCAACACTGTCTGAAGGGATCCCGTCGCAGGGATGAATAAAATTGGTTGTTGGGTAAAAAACGTGTTAATTCCATCATTATGGGTATTAAGTTCCCTGCTCCTTAAAAAAACAGGTCTACTCGTGCATGCAACTCTAAAATATCTTTTGACAGCTTAAGAATTTCAGACATTTACTTGGTTATCAACAAATCAACTTTGGTAAGCATAGATCCAAGGCCTAGTGCATGGCTTAGAAACGATACTACATCACACGGGTATATTGATATTTACCGTCCTAAGGTTATGTATGCCGAAGTTGGCCCCCCAAAATTAAGAATAATGCGCACTATATAATAGCATTTCCAACATCAGTATCGATAACCAAGGTCTCGTACTATTTTGACACTCCGTTCCGATGTAGTTATTTATGTATTGCGTCATGAGCATATCATGTCGTTTTGGGGCAATCATGATAACTGGGATGCCAGCTGCCACCAGGTATGTAGGTAGGTATGTAGGTAGGTATGTAGGTAGGTAGGTAGGTAGGTAGGTAGGTAGGTAGGTAGGTAGGTAGGTAGGTAGGTAGGTAGGTAGGTAGGTAGGTAGGTAGGTAGGTAGGTAGGTAGGTAGGTAGGTAGGTAGGTAGGTAGGTAGGTAGTAGGTAGGTAGGTAGGTAGGTAGGTAGGGTAGGTAGGTAGGTAGGTAGGTAGGTAGGTAGGTAGGTAGGTAGGTAGGTAGGTAGGTAGGTAGGTAGGTAGGTATGCATATATGCAATTGTATAATGCACTGTTAAAATTATTCTAGCAGCTCAAAAATTTCTGGTAGTTTTAATTTCTTAGCTGTTTACTTATATAGGTGATACAAGAGATGCATAAGCTCCAAGAGCTATCACTTTGCAATGTCATATATACCTCAGGAACAACGTAACAACAAATATTCATACGTAATACTTTAGTCATAACTTTCTGTTGAACTCCGACAATATGAACAAATGGATTTGTTTTGTTAATTAGTATGTTCACAATCACAATTTCTGTGTATTTTCATTTACAACAGCTGTGTTTGTGTAATTTGCATTCCGTTAATTGACCAGGCACAGCACACACCTAATTTCCTTTTAAGCAAGTCCCAGTTTGCAATTTCTATGATTATATTGCCATGTTACCTAGTCCCAGAACTCAATTTCCCTCCGGATATAAAGTGTCTGGGCAGGGCTGTTGCATTGTAAATATATATGCTCCAATATTGATGTTAATTTTCCAAACCATGACATTTTCGTTTAAGGATGTTCATTTTGACTTTCTATTAGTGCTTCCTTGGCTAGTTTGTCCCCAGATTTTAATTTGATTGAGAGAAAGAACTTAATTGAATCAGCTATTGCATGAAGTCTAAGTGGGTGTCTGCCCAATTACCCCTGAATCCTATAACAGAAGTGTGATTTTTTACGTGTAGTATTCTCCTGTAATAACTCAATTTCCCTCCGGATATAAAGTGTGTCTGGGCAGGGCTGTACAGGCATGTACAGGACCATGGTAGATATGAGGTCAGGGAGCCAGCCTGGGTTGAGGGGAGTAACCCTATCCCCAATATGCCACAGCCCTGTCCTGTTATGGTCACGCCAGCTGCCTTTGCCATGACCACCAGTCATATGGTCCCACCATGTTATCATGAAGAGTGTTGGGATCCCGCACAGGCCCTTCCTAGGGGCAAGTTGCTAGAATATATTCCGTAAGTGATTTGAGTGATATGTGGCCAGACGTAATTTGTCTTAGAAAAGTCTGTACTGCGCCATGGTGGGGAAGGCGACTGTCATCCACTCCGCAAATCCACAATCACAGAGGGCAATGTAGAACGCCTGCTCGCCGTCGATTGACTGGGACATATTTGAGGTGGCCCAGGCCAAGTTCACCCAAGCCACACAAACATCAGCTGTGGTGAAGTGACAGAATTTGACCCCTATCATAAGAAGCATTGTCTGGCCTACCTGAAAACTATAGGGTGTGGCAGACTTTCTCGGTTCTGACAGGTGTTGCACGACAAGATGGCAGTACATCAACGATTATCAATACCAGCACCAGGCATGCTTTGGCCAGAATAGTATGGGGGAGGATTTTGCCAGCACCACAGAGGTGGTTGAGATGAAAATCCTCATTAATCTTGTGATGCAGTTGCACCAGGAGATCTCTGGATTAGCCAAATAGGTCATATTTTAAGCGAAGTTGTTCGCACCAATACTTCAACATGTAGTGTTATGGGAGATATTGCTGACGGACAACAATAAAATATGCATTATAGTATCGTTGTTAATGCCAAGCATAATGACTCAGGTAAAGACTATGCCTTCAAAACTATCTACACTCCATCCGAACTATCTGCATAACAATCATGCTCTATGTATGCATTCAAAAGCATGTGCATAATCACCCCGCTGTCTGCATGATATGTGAGATATCTGCATTACAGCCCAAGTGTCCATATTCCAGCCGACCAATTTAATTCACAGCCAATATATCTATGCAACAGATGTGTGCATCACAGTCCAGCTATCTGCGGGTCAACCGAAAAATATAAGTGCATCATTCACGCAATCTGCATTGAAGTCAAGCTATATCTATTACAATGTAGCTAACTTTATCATAGCCTAATTTTCTGTATTACAGCCGATCTATCTGCAGCACAGCTGGGCTAACTACCAAACAGTGGATAAATCTTCATCACAGCAGAAATATCTAATATCAACCTTGATGTTTGCATCACAACTGAGCTTTATGCACTATGGCTAATCTATCTGCAGGAAGGCCAGCTTTCTGTAAGACAGCCTAGGCATCTTGACTACAGCCGAAATATAGGCATTGAATCTACGATATTTGCATAACCATCAAGCTATCTGCCTTACAACAGTGATAGCTGCAATAGAACAAGTCAGCCACACATATATCAGCATTTTATCCGCTCCGGGACAGTCCGCGTAGTAGCTAGTAGAGGACATTTTTAGAAAGCCTTTAGCCAGAGGTGGTAGGGAAACCCTCTACCAGAGAGACAGCGTTATTAAAACTGATCTCCCCCTTGCACTTATTGGCTGGCCGTTGAGGGCAGTCTTAACCAGGGGGAAAATAATCACCGGGATCCACAGGGATCCAGAATCAGTTATTCCGTGTCTACATTCTTCATAGGATGCATTGTACTCGAGTGAATAAGGACGAATATGCAGGTTTCTTTCTCACCTTTATCCAGACTAGCATATTGTACGTAATGCTACTGCACGATATGTTGTAAACGGATCACCACAGGGCAATCTTAGAAACAATACCATATCATTGTTGTTGTTTTGTTTTCATTTACTACCACTCAAAGAGTAGCCCAGAGGCTTCGCGCAAGCCTTTGTTTCAGTGTTCTATTTCTAACAGTTCGTATATTTCATTAAGAAGGTAGCAGTAAGCTTCGCCCAAACTGAAAGGAAATATCTTAACTAGTTTGAATAACAGGAGTTTGTGATTTGAGCCAATCACATCGCCAAATCCACAAGTAATTCAAACCAGATGATATTGAATTATCGAACCAATCAAAGGTTGATTGGATTCGTTACCACAGCGAGAGCTACTGTGATCTTTATGATCAAGCAAGCCAAAACTCCGCTTTCAGGATATTGATGGATAATTGTATGCACATTTTATTAGCGTAAAGGCTTACGTTTTGCTATTTGTGTTTTCCTGGTGTATGGCTCTGTAAGGATAATTGGACCCGACAGGTAGCGCGTGTGGTTGACGGATCTACCCAGTCACACGCTGCCAATAGAGGAGTTGGCCAGGAGTTGGCATGGCTGGACGGTGTAACGCTTGGAAGCTAACACCATGCTGTATACTCCTCATACTCGCTGATCTCTTAGTGGAGCACCAAGTTACTCGTTCAACACCAGTAAGAGAGGACAGTCCCTCAAGTAAGTCCCTAATATCAATTTGGAATTGTTCACTTTTATCGAGACTTGGAAACTTGTTCTCATTTCATCATGAAAGCATCACAGACGAACGAGCGTCATCAGGTCATACTCATCATTTGGTTGCAGTATCCGATCAACCAAAACCTGAGGATGTTCAGAAGCCTCTATTTTTTAAATCGAGCAAGAAGCCGAGCGGGAAGAAATTCGTTTTTGAAAATAATAATGTCTTTGAGATGGGTACGCATAATTCATCTTGTTCCGTCAAACTTCAAATCAAGCGTCCTCCATCAGGTTTGATTATTGGTGAAAAGAAATGCGGGACATCAGCTATGATGGTATTCCTTTCGCTGCATCCTCATATTGCTCTGCCAACTAGTGAGAAATTTTACTTCACTAACCCCAAAAACTTTGTAAAAGACACGACCAAGAAGTACGTGAAATTGATGCCAGTAACTTGTCCTGATGATGTCACAATGGAGAAATCGCCTAGATATTTCAGGGACCCGGCTGTTGCTTCCCGTGTGTACAACTTTTACAAGAGCATGCGGATGATATTGCTTGTACGTGACCCTGTCCAGCGTCTAGTGTCTGATTACGCCATGACAGTACGGAAAAGTCCAAAGAAAACGCCATCACTAGAGAATTTAGTCCTGACAGAAAAAAACGGTTCCTTATCTGTAAATGGTGAATCGTCTCTGGTGCGGTTATCGATGTATTCTGAACACCTCGAGAACTGGCTTTCTGTATTTCCAAGAGACCAGCTACTTATTCTTGATGGTGATAAATTCATCGTAGAAAACCCTGCACGCAGCTTGCGGGATGTCGCGACTTTGATGGGAGTGGATTCATACTATGAAGACAACATGTTTTATTATGATTCAAAAAAAGGTTATTATTGCCTGACCAAGGGTGTCTACCAGATGCTAAAGGACATTCTCTCAGCAGCAGCAGCTACAAAAATGAGACCATTACACTCCTTCGGGACTTCTTTGCTCCGTACAATCAGTGGTTTTACAACCTCAGCGGGGTTAAGTTTGATTGGGACAAACCGTATTGATAGCTTGTACATGTCATCATAACCGACTGTAAACTGATGCCATAATGGTTTGAAGGGTGAGTCAGATGAAACCCACATTATCGTCGGAATCATCTATTATTCCATGCATACATGTAATCTCTCTGGCATGATACAAGATGTTTGAGATCAATGATTAAAAGTAGAACGTAAGCAGATGTAGGAATGGGACTATCGCATTGCTTCGGTATTTATTTGCTCCGCGCAATAAGCGGGTTTATAACCTCTATAGGCTTACTTTTCACTGGGACGAATCGTCAGCGAAGTAAAATCTTACATTGATGTTGAAAGAGTTATTGTTGCCCGGGCGTTTGTTTCTGTCATTTCGTCTAAGAAAACAGTACGCTTATGGAGTCTGTGGGCTCTAATTCTATCTGTATCGGTATTTATTACTAGGAGGAACGTTTCCGTCAAATCTATTCTTTTTTTACGGAATATAAGAACTACAACAAGCAAAAATCTGCTCGATTATCACTCGAATGATCACGTTATATATAGCGTTCCCATCTCTGAATGGGGATGCACCCCAGCCGGTAGCTCAATAGTACCGTGTTGGACCTTCGTCTCAGCGGCGAGGGTTTCGCAACGGGTTTTTGTCAAGTGGGCGCTGCACTTAAGGGGAACTGTATCATATATATATATATATATATATATATATATATATATATATATATATATATATATATATATATATATATATATATATATATATAGATTATAGATTATCCCGCAGTTTCGCAAGCTTATATATATATATATATATATATATATATATATATATATATATATATATATATATATCTATATATATATATATATATATATATATATATATATATATATATATATATATATATATATATATATATATATATATATATATATCTCTCTATATATCTATATATATATATTTCTCTCCGCTCACACGCAACAATATTGGGTCACTGCCTAACAATGCTAACAAGCAACTGGAATGCATTCTAAAAAACAGTTGTGACCCCTGTTCCAACAATGGCGCCACGTTTACCTACAAGTACCTGTCGGTTAAGGACGCTGCAGTATTTCCATCTGCTGATACATCGGGATCCACAATATATTTGGTTTTGCCTCGAGGTTTCTTTGTGTCATTTTTATATAGGCTTCTGCTTTAATAGAATAATTTTGGTGTATATGCTAAAAATAAAATGCGACGCATCAATTCATTCAATATCAATGGTATTTTATCAATGTGTCTTAGAAGCCTGATCAGCTTTGACATTTCAAGATTCGCTTCAACATAAAGTAGGTCGAATGGCAACTAGTAATCTCAAAATAAGATTCCATAGCTCCTTGATCTTCTTTTCCAAAATGGCTTCCAAACCATTTGTTTCCATCAGGTTTTCCAACATGAAATTCGGAATCTTGCTATAATAGCCCTCCGTTAATCCGGTAATTTGTTAAAATTGAGTTGCATATACATTATGTCACAAAACTAGACTAATTTGTTTAATTTTATTTCAATATCAACATAAAATCGCAATTATTTTAGTACCATGCCAACATGCATGACATCTGCACTGTCTATCCTAGTTTGTATAACTCACATATTGATCCAAAAAGCTTTCAGGTACATCAATATCGCTACACACACATACACAGACAGGCTGACGTTTGGAACAAACTGTGCTGCATATTCCCATTGCCCTGCGCTAGCACTTATTGAGCTGCAATCTTCAAATCGTCAGTCTTTCAATGTCTTGCTCTTGATATCATCGGCTAAACCTGACACCTGCTTCAAATCAGTCACATTGATAGCATTTCAGAATATCCACCACTTTGATGGAATCAAATATGTTATTGGTTTTTTTTCTGACCTCGTCTGGACTGAACATGTCATCAAAACATTCCTAAATATTGCTTATTTACTGATGTTATTCTACATACTGGTCTACATGTACCAAACATTATTGATTCCAACAGAATATACCTGACCGTGCACACTGCTGTCAAGAGACATATTTGGCCAAGACTTTCATTTAGATTAATTGTCGGCTCTAAGAAAACCATTTAAAAACTTGAGGCACGTATATAGGGAAATCCTACTGCTATTTTTGTAATTATCGATTCGTGTAGCACCTGAAGAGGAAGCAGACGGATGTAAACAGTGGAAATAAGATGCTATATTTGTTAATATGTAGACAGCGTTAATGAGCGCAACAGCAGAGTGAACGGATTGGGAGAGGGTTATGAGGTTGGCAAATTCCAATATTGCAATATTTATAGTTTCTAAGTCACTGGAATAGAGTCATCTGGGAACACACACAATCGATGCTGATCAGAAATGACCAAAAATGCATTTCATTTTATAAGTTGATTACGTGGTTCAACAAAAATACAAATGCTACCATACAACTTCCCTTATTTATGGCGTGTGAAGATGATTGGAAACATCGCAGAATCGCTAAATGTTAGCCACCCCTAAATGGTGCATCCATTAAATATCATCAAAATTATGCGGTGAAAAAAAACTTCATCAATTTATTCTCTGCTACTTTTGAAAATGATTAACATACACTCAAAATGATAGGTGACCTCGGCTATTTCTATGTCATTTATAAAGTCCTGTTGCTTATTTATGACGGGACGTAATGAATTTATCAAATTTGGCATGTTGTAGAGATTACAAGGCATCCGAAGCTTTGTAGTGTTTGAGCGATAATATCAGAGAATCACGGAATCGCGGATGAGTTGTTAATAGACTCATTCACTGATCGTATTTTGTATATCAAGTTGTAGGGCAGTTTTCAAAAGATACAGTTATCGTTAAGTCTATGATTTGGTGTTCTCAGCACCACGATATGTGATTATACTGTTTATATAATCGAATAAATTGAACAATCATGCATAGGCACAAGATATAAAGGTCGAATATCAACATTTAAGTTCTTTTATCTTCTACATTCTGGTACTACCAAGTAGATAAATAGAAAGAATTGCACAAATACAGTTCAGGGCATATTGTATTGCATATTGACAGGCAAGCAATATTTCGCTTTTAGCTTAAGCAAAATCTTTCATTACGATAACATTGTATAAATCTTAAATCACCCACTGATAATAATACATTGTGACAAACGATGGCAAGTCCAGCGAGCGGACTACTGCTTAAGACGGCCACGTGTGACTAGAGTCACGAGCGCTTGCTACAGACAAGTATTAATGTTCTTGCTTTATACCGACCTGAATTCGCTTGTGTACAGCACGTACTTGATAGAGAACAGGACAAAGTGGGAAGTCTGCAACACACGAGAAAATTTGATCACATCATATTCATTAAGTTCTGAACTATTACTGGGGTCATGGCTTATATATTTAGACAGGTAAAGAATTATTGATTATATTCGATTATCACGTGTACAAGGGGCGAGATGGATATAAAGCCATACTTAGGGCACGTTGTGTCCATCCATTGTCGGTCATATGTAAGACGGCAGCTGCGATCCTGAAACCAATTCATATTTGATGGGAAGTGAGATCCGGATGCCAATCCGTGTATGACGGGAAGTGAGATCCTGATTCTAATCCACGTATAACGGGAAGTGAGATCCTGATTCTAATCCCTCTGTGACGAGAAGTAGTATCCCAAAGCTACTTTGTGGATGATGGGGAAGTGAGATCCCGATGTCAGTTTAATATTGACGGGAGGTATGATCCCAATGTTGGCCTGTAGCAGACGGGAAGTGATATCTCAAGGTCAGGTCAACAGCTCGCAGGAAGCGGAATACAACGGTTCACGGGATAGGTTCGCGGCATTTATTTTCTTTGTATATATATATATATATATATATATATATATATATATATATATATATATATATATATATATATATATATATATATATATATATATATATATATATATATATATATATATATATATATATATATATATATATATATATATATATATATGGTCGAGTGTGGTTGTTTTGAGAAGGCCACTGACAGGAGTGGAGTACGGCTATTGGCAAGGTTTCCTTCTGACTCCAGGGCCTGAGGACCCAATGACCACAACACATACAATGGCACATGTATTGTGAAATCTGGTGCTTCTATTTGCTAACACATGTGGCATGCGAATTATTTTCAGTTCTATAGATTCAGATTATGTCAGTTATCACTCAGAGGTAATACTTCCATTAACGGTCATCTCTCTATAAAGGACATTTATGTCTACTCCCTAAAGTGCCCGATAAGCACAGGATACAGTGCATTTACAACAATCTCACTGATTAATATTTCCACCGGTTGCCTATTCCGCAGTAGATTGTTTTAACTAATTCATCATTCCGTAACCATTCGCAGGAACATTCGCTACGCAAAAACATGTCTGCTCAAGTGTGCCTTAATTAACACCTGTATATTATACCTCACCTGTGAGAAACAACACCCCTTGTTGACCTCTTTAATTACCCAGTCGGATTGTTCAACTCATCCAACATTCATTTCACACTTAATTCCGAACACGACGTGAAGTCGACGCGGGACTATTAACATGGCGAACGCTTTCGTCATATTATCGTTGTCAATCGGGTTTGTGTGTTTGTATATATGTTTGTATATTTGATTGTATCGCGATACAGGTGGCTAATTTTGATTTTTTTCGATTTTTTTTTAAATGGACGGCATTAATGATGCGCAGAACCCAGAGGTTTTGTTTGACTTTGGCCTCACATTAAGGTCTAGGTCATCGAAAAAGTGAATAACTAGCATCTCGAATATCTCCGTCGATAATTATAAATGTAAATAATGCATTGTTTAAAAAATTCTAGCAGGTCGAGAATTTCCGGTATCCAAATACCATTATAAAAATTTTAATTTTGCAGTTAATGAATCAATCATCGTCCGATTGTAAAAATCATAAATAATGACAAAAAATTTATAATTGGCATATTCAATCAAATTATTTGTTGTTTTCAAAGCGCGTTGAGTTGAAAAATATTTTTTATAAAGACAAACTTCATAAAAATATTCGATTGCTTATAAAATGGTAAATATGGGTGTCAATAATCATAAGAATTGAGTCAGTTGTTGTCATGGACAGCGTAAATGGAATCGTACAATTGTTTGGATGTAGCTGACGTAGTGAAGATATCAGGGTCTGAATGTATAAAAACTATTGAGGATATATACAATGAAATGTATTAGCTATACGTTCAGAATAGCATGGGCCATCGTCAAGCGAAATACTTTTTACAATTCGACCATTAATGATGGAGGAGCGGCGTATTAACTTCCGATTGCACAGCTGATTTACATTTTTTTTGCTCGAGACCGGAAGTGACGATATCGACAGCCATAAAAACATACCATTCGGTAGACACTGCTCCTTACAACATTTGACCCACTTATGGTCTATTTTATAAGCGATGTGGTAAATCAATCCTGCAAACGTTCGAAACGGTTTGAAATATGCATATTTTTTTATGAAAAGTTGACAAATAAACCAATCCACAAGGAACTATAAACCAAAATCGCGCTGTAGGTAAAGACGATATCAAGGATTGGAAAATTGACTGCCTGACCTTGACCTGTGCATCATCCACACCTTCCATTTAAATTTGTTTTTGAAAATTGTGACCTGTATCGACCCACCTTTAAAAATAAAAACTTCAATTTAAAAAAATATGGCGACCTGTATCGCCACCTAGTCAAGGCCCCTAGCCCCTTGGTTGCGGGCCCTGTTTACATGCTAATGATATTCAATAGTCGCGCCAAGGGCGAGAAGCGTAGCGGAACCCCTGCAGTCTGGGATGCAGACTAATCGCCAGCCGAAATTCCAGTTAACAAACAAACATTTCACAAGCAAACAAACCCACAACCAGCACTGATTAAGATAATTTGGCGAAAGCATTCGCCAAGTTAATAATTACATATTGTTGTAAATTCGTGATAGTTTTTAATATAAACTAAGGTCAAAGTGTGGGATAAAATAAAATAGGGATATTAGGTATTACGTCACATCGATGAAAACGGTCCAAACTGGCTCCTTAACACCTAGCAAGTGACCACAATATATTCAGCAAATGACGCCCATGACAGCGCAAGAAAAAGTAAGTTCAACCAAGCGTTGCATGTAGCGAGTTAGAGCGAACATGTACGGACACGGTTTCTGCTTTGAGATACGAAGTTAACCCTATTGAACCGGGTCGTTTTACCGGTCTTTCCTTCTTTTACCCTTCCTTTTTTTACTCATTCTTTCTCCTCAGTTGGTATTTTGGCTCCGAAAAAATTCCAAACACTTCGCCTGCAACATCTGAAGATAACATAGAAAAGTTGCTTCACTCCATCAAGATATGTGAGCATTTGCGAAAGCTCGTTTTGATTTGCTGGTCTTACTAATCTACCTATAAGTGTGATAAACCCAAGAGATCCATACATTACTTTTCTAAAATTACTTGCATGAGCTGAACTTCTCATATATTTGTCGAACTATTTCAATATGTTGGTATTGCACGGCTTATTACATAATCATGGTTTCGTCCATGCACCACATCTATCATAATATAAAATCGACTGCAACCCCACAACAAAAAACACCTACCTCCACTCTACATTTACCCCTACAACTCGTCGACAACAACGCCTTACTTCTATCACTTCTACCACTTTTCCACACCATCTCACTTCTATCACTATTCCACATCGCCCAATACCCCACATTGACCGGAATCCCATATCGACCCCACCCCATAACTAACATCACCTCACATCGACCACCATCCCACATCAACTGCTAGTCCACATCGACTAAAATCCTACATAGAAGAAACCCCATTCAATTCTGAATATATAAGTAATATGATTAACTGTTAATTATCTATAGTTCAGCGGATGTCACTTCTGCTTCTGCTCAAGTATGGCACGCAGCGGCTATATTTAATTAACGAAGTTCTTCCTTGATTCAGCCAAATCATTGTCAATCTATTATGGCCCTGGACAGCATGATTATTTTAATCAACTTGATCAACATAAAAACATCAACATACGTGCGATGTTCATGAAAATTAGTTGAGTTTTGGTTGCCAAAAATTTAAAATCCATAATAACTTGGTCAATTATGGGCCGATTTTGATTCGTTTTAACTTCCTGATAAAGTTTGCCAAGTTACCCCTTGTATTCATGGGCATCTTGATATTTATAGTCGCATCCTTTGATACGGCATGCTGACCGCATTCAGTTCAGTCGTTGATATTTATGATATGTTATGACCCATTTTTGTTTTAGCTATGAGACCGAAGTGTACTTTCTTGGACAAATGTTGTAGCCAGGGGGATATAAAGAATATTACAACACAGAATGAGACCAGGTGTCTTGACGATTCATGTCAGGCCAGTCCATGCACCTGACATATTATTGTTGGTGTGCTGTAGGTCACAAAACACTATAATTACCGAGTGTCCATCATTATATATTGAGTTTCGGACCCTAATTTTTACACAGCAATGCAGCTATATATTCTACTTTTTGTATATTAGAGCAGTAAGTGATTCTATATTCCTTTGATGGTTTAAAAATACTTGCAATGAATGCATTTAATTTTACATACGTTATAAAACAATTTTTTTCGGGCAAAGTGTAAATAGTTGCCAGGTCGAAACAACGTTTGTGCAATCACATTATTTTGAACTTTGCGGTTCACCAAATGTGATGATAGCACATAAGTCCCTCCATATGGCTCTCTGTGCGTATATCATACTAAATGAGTCCCAAACTAAGAGTCCCAAATAACCGGCACCCCTCATTTGTCTGATGGAGTCAAGGAACAAGCCATGGCTTTTCAATTATGACTTATTTACGACACTAGTAATTAGTAGCATACAAACAACACTTCGTGTTAGAGATAAAAGGTACCAAGGAATAATGATGTAGATATAATTAAGATAATAATAATGAAAAAGTGTATATAGCGCTTATTCCATGTAGCATGCTCACTGGCGCTTCACACATTGCTTGACAATCTGGAAAGCTTATGAGAGGTGTGCTTTGCGCGCTGCCTTAACCTTAACCAGGGATTCACAGAACCTTATCAAGGAGGGTATCTTATCACACTGGTGCGGGGCAATAAATTACATTATGATAACATGATGAACATTATGTATGTTTACCTGAATCATTGCGACAAACAGCACAATAACTACACCTGTAGTGTTTACTTTGCTTCAAACACTATCGACTATAGGGACAGAAGTGTCTGACAAGTGATGACAAGGTTATACCAAAACATTCATGGTTTGATATTGTACTCAATGACACACCATGACAGAATTGTAACTTCCCTGGTAATAATATTCACTGGTACTTATGCAAATAATTATAATATTTTGGCAAGGATCAAAAAATCATACAGATCTGATTTGTAGTTTTCAGAGAGATATTCTCATGGGAAGGCCCTATTTATGATTTGAGACCACTAGCTTTCTTGATAAAAACATATGACATCAAATTTTTCAATACTCAATTGGGTTTATGTGGCATAGATGATTCATATAAGCTTATCAATAATAACACAGGGTCGAAAGCAATGCAGGGCTTATTTTGAGTGGTCCACGTGTAATTTGGGGCCGCTAGCTTGCTGTATGAGAAAATGTGCCATCACAAATTATATCCCCTTGGGTAAACATGGTTAAAACTTACAATAATAATTCAGGGGTCCAATAAATGCAGGGCTGATTTTTAGTTTGCAAGCAGCAGGTGCAATGAGAGGGGTACATATTCAATTTGGGGCTGCTAGCTTGCTTAATGACTAAACCACCTGAAGTTTACAAACAGGCGGACGGATGTCAGAGCAAAGGTAGCAGAGCCGAACTTAAAACAGATTTGATACAACATGATTATGCCTGGTTCAACTAATTGATTCAATTTCATAGTGTTATTCAGTGCACATTTATTTGATAGTATTCTAGTATTGATTTCAATGTGTATTATAATGACACATTGATCATAAAGTTTGATTCTCAAACAGTATCATATAGTTGTTTCAACATAGTTCGATTTTGGCTTTGTGAAAGCCAGGCGGTCGAGCTATTGTGATCCCACAGACACATAAATACACACACACTCCCACCCCCACCCCACCCCACCCCCCCCCCATACACATGGCATATATATACATACATCTATAAATTTATATATATATATATATATATATATAGATTATATTTTTATATATATATATATACAATACATATATATATATATATATATATATATATATATATATATATATATATATATATATATATATATATATATATATATATATATATATATATATATAATGCATAAATAATCAACAGATCGAATCGCAAAACCTTGCCGTATGTGCCGATAAATGACGGCCGCTAGCGTCTGAGGCTTTTATCGATGTGGCTATCTCGGACCGTGTGCGCAACAATGAGATGGTTTATGAAGCCAATCAGGCATCAATCCACATAGTGCAGTTCCGTTGATGGCTGCCTATTTATGGTAATCAGCTGCCCGCGTAATAAATTGCATCAAGTCCAATAACTGAATACCACGTGTTGGTTTATAAGGACTACTAACGAATAAATGGAACCATGGACAAGTATGTTTTGAAAACATTCGTTACGGAAACATCTTCGTATCAAATTAAGATGTCTTATTTTGCCAAAATGGATGGGTCTTGTCTCAAATCCGCGAATGTGTTGAGCTGTGTGTCATGGAACGGAATAATTCAACAATTTAAGTTTTTTTCCAACATTATTAAATAACAGTTACCTGTCGCTGGACATGGTCTCATTGATCATTGCCAGCGCTATAGCCCCTGGACGTCTTAACGTCTAAACCCTCATCTTATCCTCCTCATTTATCTCTACGTAAGCCCTCTGTTGCTATGCACTGAACTGGCCTCACCAGTCATTTATATGACCTGAAGGCTCTTGGTGGTCTCTGTTTCCCCAGCTAACCGATCCCATCTTTGTTTTATAGATTGCTGCACTCAGGTGACACCTGTAGCGACTGGGGATACAGATTGGCTTCGGCCATTGCAAACAATTAATCATGGAACGTAGACGGGAAGGCGATTTTGCAATAATTATCCAATTCCAGCGGCTGAAGAGATCCATGTGAATAAATAGAAAGCATGACTTCTCAAATGTGCATAATGATAATTTTTCTTAAACATACCATGGAAGGGGAAGCCATAGCAGCGTTATGATTACAACAGTGCGCGGAATTCATAACGTTTGATTCCCAGCAAAGTTACATGATTGACAAGGCGCCACAGCGGCCATGATTTTTATATATATATATATATATAGATATAGAGATATAGAGAGATATAGATATAGAGATATATATATAGAGAGAGATATATATAGAGATAGATAGATATATATATAGATATATATATATATATATAGAGAGATAGATCATAGATATATAGAATATATATATCTATAGATGTCTCTATATATATTATCTCATAATCTCTCTCTCTATCTATATATATATCTCTATATATATATATATATATATATATATAATATATATATATATATATATATATAATTGTTTGTACTCCTATATACATATGTTGCATTTTGCCATAAGCACTGCTTCACTTGCGGTGGGTAAAGTGACATAGCATGTTTGATATCCGGGCAGTACAAGGAATGTCTTGGTGAAGTAGGAGTCGAATTCGCAGAAACTCTAAGGTAAGAGCTTTGCACTTGTTGATATGCCTTTCATCAGCGTCCATTTTCCCTTCCATCCCAGCAAACGTGCTTCTATACCACAAAATCCAACGGACACGTGGAGCGGGACTCCAAGCCAAATGAATCGTGTGATAACAATGAATGCGATGACGACGGCGAAGTGAATCCATCACCTCCATGGTATGATGTCAGCGTCTGCGCAGCGACGGGTAAGTCCTTCACGTATTGCATAGCGTTTGAAAACTGCGTTTTAATATTCCTAAAGTTTCATTGCTGATTTATGGGTCATCTCAAACTCTTGATCTTTACATATGTGCGCAGACTATGGGGTCTGCTCCTGCAAAGGTGACCCTCATTGTGAGACGTTTGATATGAAGATAATTCCAAATTGGGCTGGGGGACGTTCATGGCATCTTATGACCAGTGATGGATGCAATGGCAGCAACTCGAGCAAAACCTTCGCTATCTTCGTCAAGTTGAAAAAACTCAAAAAGTTATTGTGGAGGGCGTGAAGATTATAGACTAGTATGAATCTTAAATGATCATATATCATTGTTTGAAACACTAAACACAGAACTTTTATAGTTGTGGCTTCAATTGTAGGTTGCTGCTGCTTTTGGTGAGGAAGATGATGAGGTTATAATTGACGGAGATTTCAAGAGCATTCCAGTTACTCACGGCCCTTTTGAGGTTATTCGTGTGGCTGGAGGCAATGCAGCGGTATGTTTGACAGATAAGTTATGCTTAGCAAGAATCTTCACCTTTTATGGATGCACACATTACAACCTAACGGTGTGGAGGTATTCTGGGACTTCGACCGCGCTGTGGGAATCCATGTCCCGAGCAATTGTGTAGTGGATTGGTGGTACCTTCAATGTGGCTTGGCGTGTAATGAGTCGTCAGTCTGTAACTTCAATCGTTCGTAGAATGCTGTGGTTGCTAGGGTGCGGACAGAGTCCTGAGGAGAATTTGTTTGTGGGAATCCACTTGGAGGGTGGACCCAACTTGCAAGTCAAGGCTATAAGGATTGCTACTATCAGGTTTACAGGCCGGCCCATGTCGGGCTGATAATCAATGGGGAGGCTTTTCAAAAACGTATGAGCCAGAATAGTATTATAACATCTGTCCCTCAAAGTTCGGTAAGTAAATTTATATATAGAACATAACACCCCCACCACCGACCCCATCATGTGCCCCACAGACACACAGACACAAACAACACATTACACACACACACACCACACACACACACACACACACACACACACACACACACACACACACACACACACACACACACACACACACACACACACACACACACACACACACACACACACACACACACACATGGTCTAATCCAGTCGGCAAAGATTATTGCGAGAATGAATGCTTATATCAAATACAAGTAATACAATTGAGTAACTGCTAAGAATTTTCTCCTAAATTGATCAACAAAAGATGCAGTTCTGGAACTCAGTCACAGTGTAATTAGCAATAATATGGAAAATACAGACACCATCGCAATATTCCTTCATCGTTCGAAGGCTGTAGACAATATAGATTATACTATGCATAACTTTAAAATGTATTACTATCGGATTCGGGTAATACCTCAAATTGGGTTAGGTTTTAGGTGCAATTTGATTTCTGCCTTATATCAATGACCTCCAAAATTCTATGACAATCTGTGCAGATAACGTCATAATTCAAATAAGTAAGGTAGAATTCGCACGCGCACGCCAAATAAAAAATAACCTTGAAAACCTCACAGAATGGCTAAAAGCCAACAAATTGGCATTAAGCATGTTCTTTGTCAAATAGGCGAAAGTCTCAAACCGTCAACGGCATACACGTTAACAACGAGTTATTCAAAGCAACTAAAACCGTAAAATGTTTGGGCATGCACATTGATGCCAAGCTTGAGTGGTATGACTAAGTCTACCACGATGACGAAGTTTAGCGGATCACTATACACAATACACCGTGTTAAAAACCAAATACTAAAACAACAATCAGAAATATTGTATTACTCATTTATCTATTCATATCTTTGTAATGGACTCTGGCCAAACGCTTACCCATAGCAACTACATGCAATAATTAATTAGCGTCTTTCATACAAACACTCGGAGATATAAACTCAGTCAACTACTCACATATAAACATAAGCTTGACTGGCTTTTAAAGACATGTTCATTTGTGAAACTCCCCAGTATTATCATCATAGCAGTTATCACACATCCTCATAACTATTTGGGCAGAAGAAAAAAAGGGACATTGGTTAATGGAATACACGAGAAGTCATTTTGTGAAAGTGCCAGTGGTGTTGACCATGGATATCCTATGCCAGCGCCGGGCCAAGTTTTGTGTATGGGGCTAACAAGTAGTAAGAGTGCCGAGCCTGGCCTTCTAAGTGTAACTATTGTTGTTAATCGTGTCTCAAAAAGCAGTTATTATGCCATCAAGCCAGGCATCTAAGTCAGTAGTTTCGCCATTGTACCTAGTATTTACCCAGGGTTGCCCCCCACCGATGAGAATCCAGGGCACTCCTATCGGTCGAATGAGATCAGCCTGTAGAAGCAATACCTAGAGGAAATGATTAAAAATATATATATATATATATATATATATATATATATATATATATATATATATATATATATATATATATATATATATATATATATATATATATATATATATATATATATATATATATATATATATATATATATATATATATATATATGGTCGAGTGTGGTTGTTTTTTGAGAAGGCCACTGATAGGAGTGGAGTACGGCTATTGGCAAGGTTTCCTTCTGACTCCAGGGCCTGAGGACCCAATGACCACAACACATACAATGGCACATATATTGTGAAATCTGGTGCTTCTATTTGCTAACACATGTGGCATGCGAATTATTTTCAGTTCTATAGATTCAGATTATGTCAGTTATCACTCAGAGGTAATACTTCCATTAACGGTCATCTCTCTATAAAGGACATTTATGTCTACTCCCTAAAGTGCCCGATAAGCACAGGATACAGTGCATTTACAACAATCTCACTGATTAATATTTCCACCGGTTGCCTATTCCGCAGTAGATTGTTTTAACTAATTCACCATTCCGTAACCATTCGCAGGAACATTCGCTACGCAAAAACATGTCTGCTCAAGTGTGCCTTAATTAACACCTGTATATTATACCTCACCTGTGAGAAACAACACCCCTTGTTGACCTCTTTAATTACCCAGTAGGATTGTTCAACTCATCCAACATTCATTTCACACTTAATTCCGAACACGACGTGAAGTCGACGCGGGACTATTAACATGGCGAACGCTTTCGTCATATTATCGTTGTTAATCGGGTTTGTGTGTTTGTATATATGTTTGTATATTTGATTGTATCGCGATACAGGTGGCTAATTTTGATTTTTTTTCGATTTTTTTTAAATGGACGGCATTAATGATGCGCAGAACCCAGAGGTTTTGTTTGACTTTGGCCTCACATTAAGGTCTAGGTCATCGAAAAAGTGAATAACTAGCATCTCGAATATCTCCGTCGATAATTATAAATGTAAATAATGCATTGTTTAAAAAATTCTAGCAGGTCGAGAATTTCCGGTATCCAAATACCATTATAAAAATTTTAATTTTGCAGTTAATGAATCAATCATCGTCCGATTGTAAAAATCATAAATAATGACAAAAAATTTATAATTGGCATATTCAATCAAATTATTTGTTGTTTTCAAAGCGCGTTGAGTTGAAAAATATTTTTTATAAAGACAAACTTCATAAAAATATTCGATTGCTTATAAAATGGTAAATATGGGTGTCAATAATCATAAAAATTGAGTCAGTTGTTGTCATGGACAGCGTAAATGGAATCGTACAATTGTTTGGATGTAGCTGACGTAGTGAAGATATCAGGGTCTGAATGTATAAAAACTATTGAGGATATACAATGAGATGTATTAGCTATACGTTCAGAATAGCATGAGCCATCGTCAAGCGAAAAATTTTTACAATACGACCATTAATGATGGAGGAGCGGCGTATTAACTTCCGATTGCACAGCTGATTTACATTTTTTTTGCTCGAGACCGGAAGTGACGATATCGACAGCCATAAAAACATACCATTCGGTAGACACTGCTCCTTACAACATTTGACCCACTTATGGTCTATTTTATAAGCGATGTGCTAAATCAATCCTGCAAACGTTCGAAACGGTTTGAAATATGCATATTTTTTTATGAAAAATTGACAAATAAACCAATCCACAAGGAACTATAAACCAAAATCGCGCTGTAGGTAAAGACGATATCAAGGATTGGAAAATTGACTGCCTGACCTTGACCTGTGCATCATCCACACCTTCCATTTAAATTTGTTTTTGAAAATTGTGACCTGTATCGACCCACCTTTAAAAATAAAAACTTCAATTAGAAAAAATATGGCGACCTGTATCGCCACCTAGTCAAGGCCCCTAGCCCCTTGGTTGCGGGCCCTGTTTACATGCTAATGATATTCAATAGTCGCGCCAAGGGCGAGAAGCGTAGCGGAACCCCTGCAGTCTGGGATGCAGACTAATCGCCAGCCGAAATTCCAGTTAACAAACAAACATTTCACAAGCAACCAAACCCACAACCAGCACTGATTAAGATAATTTGGCGAAAGCATTCGCCAAGTTAATAATTACATATTGTTGTAAATTCGTGATAGTTTTTAATATAAATGTGGGATAAATTAAAATAGGGATATTAGGTATTACGTCACATCGATGAAAACGGTCCAAACTGGCTCCTTAACACCTAGCAAGTGACCACAATATATTCAGCAAATGACGCCCATGACAGCGCAAGAAAAAGTAAGTTCAACCAAGTAGCATGTAGCGAGTTAGAGCGAACATGTACGGACACGGTTTCTGCTTTGAGATACGAAGTTAACCCTATTGAACCGGGTCGTTTTACCGGTCTTTCCTTCTTTTACCCTTCCTTTTTTTACTCATTCGTTCTCCTCAGTTGGTATTTTGGCTCCGAAAAAATTCCAAACACTTCGCCTGCAACATCTGAAGATAACATAGAAAAGTTGCTTCACTCCATCAAGATGTGTGAGCATTTGCGAAAGCTCGTTTTGATTAGCTGGTCTTACTAATCTACCTATAAGTGTGATAAACCCAAGAGATCCATACATTACTTTTCTAAAATTACTTGCATGAGCTGAACTTCTCATATATTTGTCGAACTATTTCAATATGTTGGTATTGCACGGCTTATTACATAATCATGGTTTCGTCCATGCACCACATCTATCATAATATAAAATCGACTGCAACCCCACAACAAAAAACACCTACCTCCACTCTACATTTACCCCTACAACTCGTCGACAACAACGCCTTACTTCTATCACTTCTACCACTTTTCCACACCATCTCACTTCTATCACTATTCCACATCGCCCAATACCCCACATTGACCGGAATCCCATGTCGACCCCACCCCATAACTAACATCACCTCACATCGACCACCATCCCACATCAACTGCTAGTCCACATCGACTAAAATCCTACATAGAAGAAACCCCATTCAATTCTGAATATGTAAGTAATATGATTAACTGTTAATTATCTATAGTTCAGCGGGTGTCACTTCTGCTTCTGCTCAAGTATGGCACGCAGCGGCTATATTTAATTAACGAAGTTCTTCCTTGATTCAGCCAAATCATTGTCAATCTATTATGGCCCTGGACAGCATGATTATTTTAATCAACTTGATCAACATAAAAACATCAACATACGTGCGATGTTCATGAAAATTAGTTGAGTTTTGGTTGCCAAAAATTTAAAATCCATAATAACTTGGTCAATTATGGGCCGATTTTGATTCGTTTTAACTTCCTGATAAAGTTTGCCAAGTTACCCCTTGTATTCATGGGCATCTTGATATTTATAGTCGCATCCTTTGATACGGCATGCTGACCGCATTCAGTTCAATCGTTGATATTTATGATATGTTATGACCCATTTTTGTTTTAGCTATGAGACCGAAGTGTACTTTCTTGGACAAATGTTGTAGCCAGGGGGATATAAAGAATATTACAACACAGAATGAGACCAGGTGTCTTGACGATTCATGTCAGGCCAGTCCATCACCTGACATATTATTGTTGGTGTGCTGTAGGTCACAAAACACTATAATTACCGAGTGTCCATCATTATATATTGAGTTTCGGACCCTAATTTTTACACAGCAATGCAGCTATATATTCTACTTTTTGTATATTAGAGCAGTAAGTGATTCTATATTCCTTTGATGGTTTAAAAATACTTGCAATGAATGCATTTAATTTTACATACGTTATAAAACAATTTTTTTCGGGCAAAGTGTAAATAGTTGCCAGGTCGAAACAACGTTTGTGCAATCACATTATTTTGAACTTTGCGGTTCACCAAATGTGACTATATACCTTTCCCGGGCCTCTATCAGTCCCTCCATATCTGGCTCTCTGTGCGTCAACTATTGATAGCACATAAATGATTATATCAAACTAAGAGTCCCAAATAATAACGGCACCCCTCATTTGTCTGATGGAGTCAAGGAACAAGCCATGGCTTTTCAATTATGACTTATTTACGACACTAGTAATTAGTAGCATACAAACAACACTTCGTGTTAGAGATAAAAGGTACCAAGGAATAATGATGTAGATATAATTAAGATAATAATAATGAAAAAGTGTATATAGCGCTTATTCCATGTAGCATGCTCACTGGCGCTTCACACATTGCTTGAAAATCTGGAAAGCTTATGAGAGGTGTGCTTTGCGCGCTGCCTTAACCTTAACCAGGGATTCACAGTACCTTATCAAGGAGGGTATCTTATCACACTGGTGCGGGGCAATAAATTACATTATGATAACATGATGAACATAATGTATGTTTACCTGAATCATTGCGACAAACAGCACAATAACTACACCTGTAGTGTTTACTTTGCTTCAAACACTATCGACTATAGGGACAGAAGTGTCTGACAAGTGATGACAAGGTTATACCAAAATATTCATGGTTTGATATTGTACTCAATGACACACCATGACAGAATTGTAACTTTCCTGGTAATAATATTCACTGGTACTTATGCAAATAATTATAATATTTTAGCAAGGATCAAAAATCATACAGATCTGATTTGTAGTTTTCAGGGAGATATTCTCATGGGAAGGCCCTATTTATGATTTGAGACCACTAGCTTTCTTGATAAAAACATATGACATCAAATTTTTCAATACTCAATTGGGTTTATGTGGCATAGATGACACATATAAGCTTATCAATAATAACACAGGGTCGAAAGCAATGCAGGGCTTATTTTGAGTGGACCACGTGTAATTTGGGGCCGCTAGCTTGCTGTATGAGAAAATGTGCCATCACAAATTATATCCCCTTGGGTAAACATGGTTAAAACTTACAATAATAATTCAGGGGTCCAATAAATGCAGGGCTGATTTTTAGTTTGCAAGCAGCAAGTGCAATGAGAGGGGTACATATTCAATTTGGGGCTGTTAGCTTGCTTAATGACTAAACCACCTGAAGTTTACAAACAGGCGGACGGATGTCAGAGCAAAGGTAGCAGAGCCGAACTTAAAACAGATTTGTTACAACATGATTATGCCTGGTTCAACTAATTGATTCAATTTCATAGTGTTATTCAGTGCACATTTATTTGATAGTATTCTAGTATTGATTTCAATGTGTATTATAATGACACATTGATCATAAAGTTTGATTCTCAAACAGTATCATATAGTTGTTTCAACATAGTTCGATTTTGGCTTTGTGAAAGCCAGGCGGTCGAGCTATTGTGATCCCACAGACACATAAATACACACACACTCCCACCCCCACCCCCCACCCCACCCCCCCCCATACACATGCATATATATACATACATCTATAAATTTATATATATATATATATTATATATATATTTATATTTTTATATATATATATATACAATACATATATATATATATATATATATATATATATATATATATATATATATATATATATATATATATATATATATATATATATATATATATATATATATATATATATATATATATATAATGCATAAATAATCAACAATCGAATCGCAAAACCTTGCCGTATGTGCCGATAAATGACGGCCGCTAGCGTCTGAGGCTTTTATCGATGTGGCTATCTCGGACCGTGTGCGCAACAATGAGATGGTTTATGAAGCCAATCAGGCATCAATCCACATAGTGCAGTTCCGTTGATGGCTGCCTATTTATGGTAATCAGCTGCCCGCGTAATAAATTGCATCAAGTCCAATAACTGAATACCACGTGTTGGTTTATAAGGACTACTAACGAATAAATAGAAACCATGGACAAGTATGTTTTGAAAACATTCGTTACGGAAACATCTTCGTATCAAATTAAGCCAAAAATGGATGGGTCTTGTCTCAAATCCGCGAATGTGTTGAGCTGTGTGTCATGGAACGGAATAATTCAACAATTTAAGTTTTTTTCCAACATTATTAAATAACAGTTACCTGTCGCTGGACATGGTCTCATTGATCATTGCCAGCGCTATAGCCCCTGGACGTCTTAACGTCTAAACCCTCATCTTATCCTCCTCATTTATCTCTACGTAAGCCCTCTGTTGCTATGCACTGAACTGGCCTCACCAGTCATTTATATGACCTGAAGGCTCTTGGTGGTCTCTGTTTCCCCAGCTAACCGATCCCATCTTTGTTTTATAGATTGCTGCACTCAGGTGACACCTGTAGCGACTGGGGATACAGATTGGCTTCGGCCAATTGCAAACAATTAATCATGGAACGTAGACGGGAAGGCGATTTTGCAATAATTATCCAATTCCAGCGGCTGAAGAGATCCATGTGAATAAATAGAAAGCATGACTTCTCAAATGTGCATAATGATAATTTTTCTTAAACATACCATGGAAGGGGAAGCCATAGTAGCGTTATGATTACAACAGTGCGCGGAATTCATAACGTTTGATTCCCAGCAAAGTACATGATTGACAAGGCGCCACAGCGGCCATGATTTTATATATATATATATATATATATATATATATATATATATATATATATATATATATATATATATATATATATAGATATATATATATATAGATATATATATATATATATATAGAGAGATATCTATATATATATCTCTATCTATATAGATCTCTCTCTCTCCTATAGATATATATATCTCTATATATCTATCTCTATATATATCTCTATATCTCTATCTATCTATATATATATCTCTATCTATATATATATATATATCTCTCTCTTATATCTCTCTATCTATATATATATAATTGTTTGTACTCCTATTACATATGTTGCATTTTGCCATAAGCACTGCTTCACTTGCGGTGGGTGTAAAGTGACATAGCATGTTTGATATCCGGGCAGTACAAGGAATGTCTTGGTGAAGTAGGAGTCGAATTCGCAGAAACCCTAAGGTAAGAGCTTTGCACTTGTTGATATGCCTTTCATCAGCGTCCATTTTCCCTTCCATCCCAGCAAACGTGCTTCTATACCACAAAATCCAACGGACACGTGGAGCGGGACTCCAAGCCAAATGAATCATGTGATAACAATGAATGCGATGACGACGGCGAAGTGAATCCATCACCTCCATGGTATGATGTCAGCGTCTGCGCAGCGACGGGTAAGTCCTTCACGTATTGCATAGCGTTTGAAAACTGCGTTTTAATATTCCTAAAGTTTCATTGCTGATTTATGGGTCATCTCAAACTCTTGATCTTTACATATGTGCGCAGATTATGGGGTCTGCTCCTGCAAAGGTGACCCTCATTGTGAGACGTTTGATATGAAGATAATTCCAAATTGGGCTGGGGGACGTTCATGGCATCTTATGACCAGTGATGGATGCAATGGCAGCAACTCGAGCAAAACCTTCGCTATCTTCGTCAAGTTGAAAACTCAAAAAGTTATTGTGGAGGGCGTGAAGATTATAGACTAGTATGAATCTTAAATGATCATATATCATTGTTTGAAACACTAAACACAGAACTTTTATAGTTGTGGCTTCAATTGTAGGTTGCTGCTTTTGGTGAGGAAGATGATGAGGTTATAATTGACGGAGATTTCAAGAGCATTCCAGTTACTCACGGCCCTTTTGAGGTTATTCGTGTGGCTGGAGGCAATGCAGCGGTACGTTTGACAGATAAGTTATGCTTAGCAAGAATCTTCACCTTTTATGGATGCACACATTACAACCTAACGGTGTGGAGGTATTCTGGGACTTCGACCGCGCTGTGGGAATCCATGTCCCGAGCAATTGTAGTGGATTGTGTGGCGTGCGTGGTAACTTCAATGGCGATCCTGATGATGACTTGGTCTATGGGCCAGTGTAAGACGTCAAGTCTGTCTTGTACTAGAATTTTGTTGCTTATGCGCGCTCCTTCGTTCGTAGATGCCTGTGGTTGCTAGGGTCGGACAGTGGAGGAGAATTCTTATTTGGTTTATTTAGTTTCAACAATGAAGCTCCCTGGAATCTCGAGGTATGAATCTTGTCCCTGACTAGATGTTCTCCCCGCCTGACCCATGTGTGCTCCTTATAAAGGGTCACCGGTCAGCTGGTTTGCTTTCCCGTGACCCTTGACCACACGATAGGCCAGGCTAAAATAATCCCCGCGTGACACGACGGGTCCACTTGGAGGGTGGACCCGCTTGCAAGTCAAGGCTATAAGGATTGCTACTATCAGGGTTACAGGCCGGCTGTCGGGCTGATAATCAAGGGGGAGGCTTTTCAAAAACGTATGAGCCAGAATAGTATTATAACATCTGTCCCTCAAAGTTCGGTAAGTAAATTTATATATAGAACATAACACCCCCACCACCGACCCCATCATGTGCCCCACAGACACACAGACACAAACACACACACACACACACACACACACACACACACACACACACACACACACACACACACACACACACACACACACACACACACACACACACACACACACACACACACACACACACACACACACACACACACACACACACACACACACACACACACACACACACACACACACACACACACACACACACACACATTGGTCTAATCCAGTCGGCAAAGATTATTGCGAGAATGAATGCTTATATCAAATACAAGTAATACAATTGAGTAACTGCTAAGAATTTTCTCCTAAATTGATCAACAAAAGATGCAGTTCTGGAACTCAGTCACAGTGTAATTAGCAATAATATGGAAAATACAGACACCATCGCAATATTCCTTCATCGTTCGAAGGCTGTAGACAATATAGATTATACTATGCATAACTTTAAAATGTATTGCTATCGGATTCGGGTAATACCTCAAATTGGGTTAGGTTTTAGGTGCAATTTGATTTCTGCCTTATATCAATGACCTCCAAAATTCTATGACAATCTGTGCAGATAACGTCATAATTCAAATAAGTAAGGTAGAATTCGCATGCGCACGCCAAATAAAAAATAACCTTGAAAACCTCACAGAATGGCTAAAAGCCAACAAATTGGCATTAAGCATGTTCTTTGTCAAATAGGCGAAAGTCTCAAACCGTCAACGGCATACACGTTAACAACGAGTTATTCAAAGCAACTAAAACCGTAAAATGTTTTGGCATGCACATTGATCCCAAGCTTGAGTGGTATGACTACGTCTACCACGTTGAAAAGAAGTTTAGCGGATCACTATACACAATACACCGTGTTAAAAACCAAATACTAAAACAACAATCAGAAATATTGTATTACTCATTTATCTATCCATATCTTTGTAATGGACTCTGGCCAAACGCTTACCCATAGCAACTACATGCAATAATTAATTAGCGTCTTTCATACAAACACTCGGAGACATAAACTCCAGTCAACTACTCACATATAAACATAAGCTTGTTTGGCTTTTAAAGACATGTTCATTTGTGAAACTCCCCAGTATTATCATCATAGCAGTTATCACACATCCTCATAACTATTTGGGCAGAAGAAAAAAAGGACATTGGTTAATGGAATACACGAGAAGTCATTTTGTGAAAGTGCCAGTGGTGTTGACCATGGATATCCTATGCCAGCGCCGGGCCAAGTTTTGTGTATGGGGCTAACAAGTAGTGAGAGTACCGAGCCTGGCCTTCTAGGTGTAACTATTGTTGTTAATCGTGTCTCAAAAAGCAGTTATTATGCCATCAAGCTAAGGAACGAGCGGCCAGGCATCCAAATATTTGACACACGTCTCGAGTTGGCTATAGGTGACTTAATCAGAGTCAGACCACATGGAATTGCTTTTCAGGCATCTAAGTCAGTAGTTTCGCCATTGTACCTAGCCAGGGTTGCCCCCCACCGATGAGAATCCAGGGCACTCCTATCGGTCGAATGAGATCAGCCTGTAGAAGCAATACCTAGAGGAAATGATTAAAAATATTATGAAATATAAGGCGTGCAGTTAAGTCAGTGGATGCAGTGGACACTACTTTAGTTGCTGTTTGTTTGTGTCTTGGCGTAGGTGGCGTAGGTGCAATGTCTACAGTAGCTGCCACTGTCTTGGGTGTTACTTGGGCAATTTGGAATCGCGGAATAGTTCATCAGTCAGCAACTGACCATCAAGGTAAAAAAACATGATCAGATCCGCGTTCTGGCGCGGAACATATTGAATACTGTTGCTGACAATTTATCGACAGCACTCAGATCACAAGTTAAGACTCCTCTTAGCTGAGGTCACAAATTATATACCCAAATGAAGTGGGATATTAATGCTAGATCTGTAAAAGCATACCAGACTGATTCGATCGATGTCAAAACGCACTGATCCAGCGATCCATGAGCTTGAGAGTGTGGTCGAGATACACACCGTAACCTAGTGGGTGATATGACAAAGGGGAGTCCGTCGGGTCGTTTTCATGCTGATCTGAAAGAGGGTGAAACGCTTGAGGGTGACATTTATTGGCAAGTGACCATGCATTCAGCGTATAGAAGGCAAACCCTGATGACCTATCAGCCTATGGGCGATTCATCCCAACTCTAACCAAGCCACAGGTGCACAATCGCACCGTGCCCGCACACACTCAACCTCATGGAGCATTGCTGCTGTTGTAATTGCTGTTGTTGTAATTGTTGTTGTTGTTGTTGTGGTTTGTTCAAAATATACATCACTTCAGTTTCCATTTGTCACGTACAGCAAGTTAAACGTTCACAGCGAGATATCTTATTTAATATCAACCACCAACATCCTACGCATGTAACATACCAGCGCGGTGGGACAGAGAACCTCTGCAATGCTGCCTAGAGATTCCGATATAATATAACCTAAGATCTCCAGAAATCAAGTGGAATTTTGGATCAGCATCAAGAGTCATATATCGGCCAGCCCTGAGATGGAAGGAAGGCAATGTTGAATATCAACCTCATGTTGGACTCATCAACACGCAACGTGACCTCGCGTGTCATTGACCATTTCTCAGGGATTACGGGGTAACTGATGAACCTTCCATTGCTCATTGAGGTCCCAGGTTTTTCTGTAACTTTTAGCAACAATGTCAACTCGATAGGCGCATCACCAAACAAGATCTGTGGTTTGTACGAATATATACTACATATTCGTGAACTTCCACGCGTCAAGTAGAAAATTTACACAATCTGTGAGAAGATTATCCTAGTCCCATCTGGATCGATCCGGCTGTCTTTTAACTGTCCACAATGTAACTGATTTTGTAACAGCAACGTTTTCTTACATTACTGGGCAATATACAACGTCATTTATATGTATCTTTAACTCATGGAACTGACATATTACATTTTCTGATTAAATGAATATGTAAATGTTTTAACCCCCCCCCCCCCCCCCCCCCCCACCTCTTTTTATTACATATTTATACAGGTACATTGAACGGTTTGCACCGAAATAAAACAATGTCCTGTGTGGACGAAATTACACAAAAAGAACACTAAATGCACAATGAATTTACTGCACAGACATAAATATAAATGATGAACATTACTGAATAAACAGAATGCTTTCACAACAAGTCATCGTGACAGAAACCTAAACAACATGCAAGGTAAAACCATTGTTCTATTATTAAACGTTCCTATGAATATCTGCGATGAAGTTATTCCAGAAATATGACTTCAAACTAACATTAAAAGATGCACGATTTTCTATTGATTTTAAGTATGATAGTAAAGAATACAAAGCATATGCCATCCTCTAAGGAATTTCCCATTTGTTTTGAGGTCGCCTGTTCCAAAAACTCGAGTCCAATCGGTGACCCGGGCTATTTGTATGGCCTGTGTCAAGTCCTATTTCTTATTTTTGACGGGACGTAAATTTCAAAATTTTTAGAAGACTATATAAGTTAAATCAGAAAATTGTCTTCAACAAGAACAAAAATATTTATAACAAAAATGTAACCAGGCCTTGAAGCTTTGCTACTTTTGACATGATTTTCAAAAACACGTTATGACAAGATACAATATGCTACATTGGGTTTATATGGAGCTTGGAAATTTCAATAATAACTCAAGAGTCAAAGGTCACGCAGAGCAAAAGACCTATTATCATAAGAAATCTTATTTGGGGCAGCTATCTTTATAAGAAACTGCGTCATAAAACGTTAACCAACGGCCAGACTGTCTGACGAAACGAACGCACCGAAGCGAAGGTATATGATAAGCTTGCTGAACTTTAAAGCCAGAAACGCACACTCAATATTACTCTCTTATCATAGGTTTGATCAGGACTGATCTTAAGATTACGAGGAATGATTAAAGATGTTTTAATTTTTTTCTGTGGTTGAGTTTGTGATGCAAACATGACCAAGTTGAAAACCAATTAAATGATCACGTGTCCGACTTTTGGCTTGTCATAGCGTAGTCATTGAAGTCGATTTATATGCTTCGAAAACCATTGCTAACGACTGCACTGAACACAAACGAATCCATACTAGTGCAGAAGAGGTTCTTTGCAAAGCAGAATTGCTCTTATCAGCATAGCGGCTCATGTTTTACTGTTTCAATAATTTCCCCGAAAGAATGTAAAATCTCGCTTGCGCCCTAAACTTATGACGGGAAAAAATATTTTATCATCTAGTCGTTCTTTTCAAGGAAGTGAAAAAACATTATATTCGTCAAGGGAAGCGTTCTTTTTCTTGGAAGTATGTCCGAAGATCGCCCTCTAATTTATGATTCATCCATGGATATGCATCGAGCCCATGCCTAGGAAATTATATTTTTTATGATCGTCCGGTCCACATGCACATGCCCAAGTGAAGAGCCGGTCACAGACCGAATTATGCTAATGCCACTGTAAGGTTTCAGACCCGTTTCAGATAAACGCAAGATAACTGATATATTGATCTGATGTTTAGTTGGTACATTGTTTTCCCGCGCTTCAACTTCATTGTAATCCACTTTGTAAGAACAATATAAACGACGTTGCGTATCATACCCATATATTTGGGATACATTGCTATTGAAAATCGCCATCCAGTTTCATCAATAGGGACATGTGTTAGCCTTAGTTTACACGCTTTACCTGCACCAAAGAGCCGGTTTCTGACGTTGAACTATTTCCGACGCAGTCGTCCCCATCTCTTTGTTCCGATTTCACAACTGCATCCAATGATATACCCCTCTAAGCGCCCTCTAAATATTCTTCTCGCTTATTAGCGTATTTAAACATGAGAAGCGTATTTGGCAGCTGAAGTGGTTGGCTGTAGTCGCTCTCTTACAGCAACAGCTGCAGCAGAATCGAGGGTACAACCAAAGCTATGTTGTTTACCATCACGCGGGGTCATGCGGGGTTAGTGCGCATGCGCCTAAACCGTTCTTGAGTACGGGCGTCGACTGCGAAAAACTGAAGGCGCATTGGTTATATATGGATCTCGTATTGTCTTCGCAACTCGTCTCCAGCGACTGCGGATGCACTCTCGTTCAACATTCCTCAGGGTAATATCCTAACTATCGTCTTTGTTGGCTGGTAAGAACAGGTTGCATTAAAACAACCGTAAGCTGACCCAGGCACTTGCGTGCAACGCGTTGACGCACCAGTATCGATCGATGTGGGGATGTTGTAGGGAAGCCGGGCCATGCTGAAGGATGTAGAGGCAACGAATCGTGCTTGGCTAGACGCCATTGGTGAAAATAGATCAGAAACCACATGGTAATCGCCTGTAGATTTGAAGAATCACGTGACAAGCCATATAAGTGATAAACGGTACATTTATTTGTGAAATCATCGGAAGAATCGAGCCATAAAAACCATCCCCTCGTCTTTTCATTACATAATGTGAGCTGACGTACGAGGCTATTGATTGAAGTGACGTGACGCAAGTAAAATACCGGATCGCAATAACCCAGGTACGATTCTTTGGAAAATTTCAATGGATTGTGATCTGACATTCTTATTGCCTTTTGTGTAATTGCACACATATTGATATTGTGCGTTGCCATGGTGACTGTGTGTGTTACATGTATAGCCGCAGTATGACGGAACATTGACTGCTATGAGACCAGACTGTCACAATGACGCACTGTTTGTGTCGTACTTTTAACATAATTACTTGATTCACACAAAGATGACATGTATATATTTCTGTGTGTATCTCTAAATGTATGCGTTTTATGCATAAATATTTACATACATATATATATATATATATATATATATATATATATATATATATATATATACATAATATATATATATATATATATATATATATATATATATATATATATATATATATATATATATATATATATATATGTGTGTGTGTGTGTGTGTGTGTGTGTGTGTGTGTGTGTGTGTGTGTGTGTGTGTGTGTGTGTGTGTGTGTGTGTGTGAACACGATGGCTGGATAGATAGCGCACTATAGAAGCAATGCACTATAGAAGCAATGACTGGGCATCGTAAGCTAGATCTCTTCCAATTGTACTTCCAATATCTATTGAAACCACATTCAAAACTTTCAAAATAATCTCAACTGGTGATTTCGACCTGCTGCCCATTATACTCTCGAACGTTTTTCAGTGTGTTTCAAGTGACTGGTATGTGTTTATCACGCCTCCCAGCGATTATACTGTCCTGGGGGGCATTAACAGCTCAAGAAATGTTAAAATGTATATATTCTGCTATGCGTTGTTATAGTAACCTTATCTCCCCTTACTAATACTGACCATTCTGTTTAGTTTGTGTTATTCGAATCCACATCTCCTGTTTAGTTGTCCCAAAATAATCCCTGTCAACTTTTATTATCTTGTTATTGTAGGAGAGTATTCACCTAAGCCATATATCCCCAATTCGACTCGGTGCACCGCGTAATTCACACGTGACTGACTTTGCATTTATTTCCCCAATTTTGCATGAATGCATGTTTGGAATTACCTCGATGTTCAACTTACAGGTTGATGGTTCCACTGCTGGTGGGGGTGAAACCCTTCTTTGGTTTGGTCATAAAATCACTACTAACCGATTCGCAATCATGGTATATCGAATATATAGCTTAAATGAATAACCGAAATCAATTCTTTGAGTTGAATTACTTTAGTTTTACATGGCTGAGACTTCACTTGAGCCAGCCCCACCACCCCCACCCCCTTTTCCAACCACCACACCCCGCCCCTTCTATCAACACACACCCTCAGCAGCTCGTAATTGCATCCAAATTAATGCACTATGCCCGCCATCATTAATATACGTTTGCATGTTTCCCCTGCAGGGATGGACTAGCTCAGCTATGGGTACAGCATCGAGTCGAAGACTATCTCAGAGCGGAGAGGCGAGCAGTCAACAGGAGGAACCAGATCGGGACTCGACCGCCCCATGGAGTCTCGTCTACACGGGCAACCTCGAGACGTGGAAGTACACTGCGGTTCTTTGGGGGTTCGATCCACGCATTGACTACACGTCCAACGTCAAAGCGCGCCTTCAGCCGTGGTGTACCAATGGTCGCTACTTTACCGTGTCACACGACCCCCCGTCTAAGGTCTCCGAAGGACCTTTCTTTCTCGTCACAATCGCCGAAGGCTGTTTCAAACAAGACACTTATATTCGCCTACCCAGGAATTTTCGTTCGCGGTTACACTGTGAATTGGAACCATCGGGACATTATTTAAAGCCTGTGGAGGTCGTAGGTTACAGAGGAGGGCTTGCGATCTTACAGGTCAACTGTAACAAGCCTGATTGCATGAAGTTCGTGGTACTTCATATGAAAACTGAAACAGTAATCGGGGTGCACAAGGAGGTTGTCAGCACGAAACACTACCTGTGTGACTGTATCATCAGCCCAGATCTAGCCTCCTTCATTCTCAAACCCAACGCTATGTATGTGCTGAATTTTTGTCGAGGCGAGTACAAGAACGTCATGCAGGTCGTGTCATGTCGCGGTGAGGACTGCCCGTCCACGCGAACGCTCCTAGACGGCATGGCCGTACGTTCCTTCGTAGCTTTTGATCCCCGCTTCTGTTCACGCCGGCTTGCTATAGGTAACTACCTGAAACACGGTCGGGACATCACAGTACTATACGACTTAGAAGAAGATCGAGTTGTGTCCGAATGTCTTTCCAACCAGTATCAAACCACGCATAACATTGTGTTCAGCGCTGACGGCATGTATCTAGCTTCCCTTATTCTCGGACGATCTGTCAAAGACGGTCTCTTCAATTTCCCCAGAGTTCTCATTTATTCGTCAAGCAATGAATTGGCTATTGTTCATGTGATTCGAACTAATTTCCTGGCTGAGGTACCCACGCTGTCACCGGCTGCGCTCTTCCCCGTTTTCTCTGAGACCGGTTGCCATCTTGCCATAGCATGCGGTGAGCAGGGCACGTTCTATCAGCAGGTAGCAGCGGTTAACGTATACCGCGTCCCAATACATCTCGATCTTCAAAGTCTGTGCCGCTTGAAGATACGACAGCATTTCGACCACAATGATGTTGAGAGACTTCCTCTTCCGGGTAAACTGAAGTCTTACCTTAGGTTTCAGCCAAGTTATGGATGACATACTGTTGTGTGTTATGAACTTGAGAGTATCTTGCGTAGGCTATTAGCTGGTGGGGGGGGGGGGGGGGCACAGTAAAACAGGACTGAAAGATGAATGTTGTCTTGTGAGATATTCACCCACATGGACGCAATAATTTCTTCATTGATCTTGTACAGCCTACTTGTGTAATAGTGCACATCTATTCATATGATGCATCTGGGCAATTAATTATTTGGGCCACCTAGCACTAAGTTATAGATGATTAATTACAGATTGAGGCAGGAGAAGATTTGTGTCCATTCCATTACTTGCTTCCTGACATCTCTGACATGATTTGAAAGTCACTTCTTCGACTGGTCATGGGGAGAGAGTGTGAGAGAGACGCCCGTGTCTTTCAGTCTGTAGTTTCCCAAATATAGTTTGTCTTAAGGTCACAGTCTTTAAATGACACTGTATCGGATGATAGTTATCGCAAGTTGATCGTTTGCAGCTGCAAAACCAGCTGTGCGACATGTTTTGGCATTTAAAGTGGCCTGTGAATAGAATTGATGGTCACATGCTAGTGTGTATAGTGTCGTGAACTATGACCTTGTGAATTATGATCTTTGCCGTGATACATTGCAAAACACATGTGCACCCCACAGATTACGATTGGTAATAAACCAGCCATTGAAAACAGAATCGAGTTTATTTAAGTTTTGTGGCTGGTGGCACAGATTAGCGACATAATGTGACACACATTCACAAATATATATATATATATATATATATATATATATATATATATATATATATATATATATATATATATATATATATATATATATATATATTGTATGTGTATCTATATATATTATTTATATATATATATATATACATATATATATTCATTTGTGTGTGCATAAATATATTATTTGTATACATATACGGATACATACTCATAACATTATATAAATATATGTGTGTGTGTGCATGTATATATAAATGTATATATATCTAAACATATATATACATTTTCATGTGAGATTGTGAAATGCCTAAAGCGTAAGATTTTAATAATCGAAAACAATAATGATAATTATATATGAAGTCGGTGTATGGCTGCGAAGCATAAACATTGTTTGATTTTATATTCTAAGCCGCCACAAACGTGTAAGTTTTTGTTGAATTTCAAGCGCAAAATTTTCTAATTTTAAGAATGTTTAAATACCAATTTGTATTTAAGCTACATAGCATATAATATACTTATTGTTCATGTAGCTATACATTTATTTCCGTAAGCATATCACTCAATTAATTGTTAAGTTGCCCCTTGACGAAGACGAATCAGCATATTTCCCTTCTGATAGAACCCAGTGTACTTGATGTAGGTTACTTTAGCACGGTCTTTTTGCGACCAACAATCGCCTGAGGCTGTAACTTTAATCAGTCTCATATTTTTCTTTGGCTCCGTTACCAAAGCAAGTCTTGTTAGGCAAGTGTTTTATATTTTATCTACTGTGCCGAATACTGACATCATAACTTTCCCATTTCTCTGAATCTCAACGCCTCGAGTTCAAATCTAGAGAAACAACAACACCATAAGACATTCCCACTTAATCTTTTCTTGAAAATAACTGCAACTAATGTTAACAAGAAAAACTTATTAACAAGCTACGTTATATGCATGTCTGTAGCTATCTGTAAAGAATCTCCGAAATCCACGGTAAATATTAAGGTTGCTACTGTCATATCATTGAATTCATTATAAATAAATTAGTTGCAATACAAATTCCTGCCCATGCCATTATACGACAGGCTTTAGCCAAAGTCAGTGGCCCAAATTGAAAAAGGAGAGCATCACTTACCAAGCTCGAAGTCAATCCAGGTAAATTTACAACGATTACCAAAGATGGCCACCCAAGACCGAATGGTGATGGGCGACCAGGGCGAAAGATCCCTTGCAAATTATTAACAACAATTGACTACAATATGTACAGGTGATAACTATACAGTCAGATTAATATATTACAGAACACTTTTGTTTTTACAATTTATATCGAGATGGTTTTTTAAAAAACCGACTGAAACTACCTTCGCTGGTAAACTGTTCCATGGGGTCACAACTCGTTGGGAGATACTATTTGTTTTTAGTTCTGTTCTGACCCTAGGCTTTGCTAAAGTGTATCGGCGTCCCCTGAGTCTTGAGTTTGTCGGTCTGCGAAGCTGGAAAAACAAATCAACAATAATATTTATCAAATCGTTTTGTATTCCTGTATGAGACTCCCACAGAGATTTCAAGTCTAACAAGTGTAATCTTTGTGCGAAACTTTAATCAAACATATCGGTTAGGAGTTTTGTAGCTCGCCTTTGAACCCTTCCCAATATAACTTGTTCACATTGGAGGTAATCAAACCTGATTTAAATATTCTAGAAGGGGTGCTAACAATTGTGTTATATAGTTCGATTAAAACTCTTTTTGGAACGACTAGTGAAAGTCCGTCGGATCACCCTGATAATTGTTTGCTTTTACAGATGCTGTGCTACATCATTTGCTTCATATTAATACCTGGTCAACAATGATACCTCGTAAAACATCCTCTGGAGCAGAACCGCCTACTCGGTATTCATAATTATCTTTTGTTTGGCAGTAATTCTCAAAAGGCATTTGCCAATTATATCCCCACTGTAATGCAATCTTTGTTGTAAATCGTCATTCTGAAGTAATGTTTGGTGTCATCAGCATATTTCAACATTCTGCCAATAGAAGTAGCTAGATCTTGCGCTCCCTCTTGGTTCTCGAAGATGGCAATTCCAATGTAGAAAATTCGATGATAAGACCTTACCTTCACGATGTCAACTTGATTTGAAAAGTCCAATTTAATAAGCAATCAGTATTATGTATCGCATTAGAGTCTCAGGTATCGCAACAACGTGTAAATATGCATAACCGCCTAAAATGTGCGAGGCGATTAATTTTCCGACTAAATTCCAATATGGCGGCGAGATTGCGCAACGTAAGTCGGATTGTAATGGCCTTGTTATTTTGCTGGATAAAGGAGAGGAAAAGGTAACTAGGTCGGAAAGTAATGAGGTATAAATCTAGTATAAACTGACTCACCTGTGAAATGTATTATCAGGCAGATGATGGTATGATAAAAACTTAGCTAATTCCGCGCGGTCGTTAACGACAACGTATTGCAAGAGACCGGTTGTTGACAACCACCAGAATTCGGAGTGGAATTTTTGCGGAAAAGTCAGAAATTAATCGAATATCAAGTGTTCGCCCGTAGATTTGTTTAAAAAAACCTATATTCATTAAATTCAGTCAATACTCTCACCGTTGGTGGCTTTAAATTCTTCTCAGTACGTATTTTTAACGTGATAAGCGATGATCAGTTAAGCATGTTTGTCAATCTGCCGATAAAAGTGGGTTTTCCTGTTAGACCAACAAGGGAGTACCCGATCGACTGTTGGTCTGTTGGGCTATCTACGGGTCATGATAAGTTCAACTGCTTTCATGTCAGTCATAATGTGCCAGCGAGACCAGTGACGTAACACTGAAACGTGTCTTTTTCCTCTCTCGGTAACGACAGTGCATCATTGATTTAACAATAGCACTTTGGGCAACAATATGTGCATATATATTGCAGCTACCCTGAATGCACCTGCATTTCAAACTAGTATTCAAAAAGAATTTTAGATTAATTAAGCAACAATGGTTTGTTTATGTTATGATTCTACTTGAAATGCCCCTGTTTATATATTATACTATCATCCCGCAGTCTGTAAACTATTTCCCTTGCCTTCATAAGATGGTAACAGTACTGGTCAAATTTGTGGCAAAACAATTGTGTTATATAGTTCGATTAAAACTCTTTTTGGAGCGACTAGTGAAAGTTCGTCGGATCACCCTGATAATTGTTTGCTTTTACAGATGATGTGCTACATCATTTGCTTCATATTAATACCTGGTCAACAATGATACCTCGTAAAACATCCTCTGGAGCAAAAGCCTCCTACTCGGTATTCATAATTATCTTTTGTTTGGCAGTAATTCTCAAAAGGCATTTGCCAATTATATCCCCACTGTAATGCGTTGTGCAATCTTTGTTGTAAATGAATTGCCTGTTTTTAATTGTCATTCTGAAGTAATGTTTGGTGTCATCAGCATTTTTCAACATTCTGCCAATAGTTGTAGCTAGATCAATTATTTTCATTAAGAAGAAAACAGACCTCGGGACCGATAATTGAGTGACACCACTAACAATGCTGGTTCATTGTCAACAAAGAGCATACTTACTCCAAACGGTAATACTGCAATAGTCTTTGTGAGCCATGGAGGGCCCTTGATGGTGTTAAACTTAATGAATTTATGGTGACGGTTCGAATGTTACGATGTGTTATCTACTGGTCATGATAAGTTCGACTGCTTTCACGTCAGTCATAATGTACCAGTGAGATCAATGACGTAACACTGAAACGTGTCTTTTTCCTCTCTCGGTAACGACAGTGCATCATTGATTTAACAATAGCACTTTGGGCAACAATATGTGCATATATATTGCAGCTACCCTGAATGCACCTGCATTTCAAACTAGTATTCAAAAAGAATTTTAGATTAATTAAGCAACAATGGTTTGTTTATGTTATGATTCTACTTGAAATGCCCCTGTTTATATATTATGCTATCATCCCGCAGTCTGTAAACTATTTCCCTTGCCTTCATAAGATGGTAACAGTACTGGTCAAATTTGTGGCAAAACATATATATATATATATATATATATATATATATATATATATATATATATATATATATATATATATATATATATATATATATATATATATATATATATATATATATATATATATATATATATCTATATATCTATATATATCTCTCTATCTATATATATATATATATATATATATATATATATATATGGTTTGATTTTATATTCTCTTCTTTAATTCATGTATGACTCAGAAGAAGTTGATGTGTTATATACCCTAACTGGCAAAAGCAATCAAGACCCACTTTCGATAGCGATTCTTAAATAACGGAATTCATAACGTTTGCATTGGTAGACATTTGCGCCTCGGTACATTGTGATAGTGGAAATTCATAATGAATGCTCTATAACTATGCTTGCTCTGCACGAAGTGATGATCTCTTCATTGCTTTCACTGCATTATATATATATATATATATATATATATATATATATATATATATATATATATATATATATATATATATATATATATATATATATATATATATATATATATATATATATATATATTTCGAAGTGATAATTTAGCATGGAACCAATCGCTGTGACTCCGAAGATCAGCTTTAAAGTTTGCTGAGACCAACATACAACCGTGGTTATCTACGCTCCTGAGAGAACAATGAACCCAATCGAGCTTAATCGGGGGGCTCAGTAAACTGATTTTGGAGCGGTAAAATTAAGAGAGAATTAGAGAGTTAAGTTTGAGATGCATAATTGGATGTGAGGAAGAGTTTAATTTAGTTTGATATTAGTATTATTCGGGATCATATGATCAATGTGATAGCCGTACAATGCATTCATCAATCTTCATTTGGTAAAAAAACAAGCATGCTTTACAATGATAGGTTGACTTTTCAACAAAAGGTAAAACGTAAGGTATACGAAAACACCATTTTTCCTCCCATGCTAATACATACAAAACATCTCGTGTTGCATTATCACTGGGACATTGTATCAACTCAGTGTATATTTTGACAGCAGAAAAGGAAAGAATACATGAGTAAATGCACGTTTGGAATTCAGCTGGCATTTTCAAGCGCCCGTATTGTCGTATAATGTTGACAGCAAAAGTAAATACGAATGCACGTGTAGCAGTCCAATCGATCTCCTGTAATAAATTACTGCCAACATGGCCATATAGTAGCATTGATCGATTGACAGTTTGATCTTCGTTCTTAGTCGCTTGTGCACAGATCGAGGACGCTAATATATGTCAGGCGATCTGGTTTTGAGGTGAAACTGGGGTGAGCAGTGGGATAGTGTTCCATGAACGGAACAGCCTGCGCAAGGCTAAACAGATTAGAGTAGTACTACGGTTCAATGGATGTATTCATACACTTCTAGCACATTTTGCCACTTCGGTGTATTACAGATTTTTTTAACCTCATCCTGTCCTCATGTGCTTATATATATGGCTTCCAAACTACATTCGAGTGATTTTAGGATCGGATTAATATATTTCTTTGTGATATTCTTGGGTAAGTGAAAGTTTTATAGTATAGCCAGGATATTTTCGCGAGGTGGATGAGTGGTCACTTGGAAGGCTGCGCGGTGAATTTTTGCAATATGGCCGCTGTTGTGTGGGTCCCCGAGTCCCAGGTCAAAATTGATGCATCCGTTAAAATTTGCCCGAGAAAGTGAAGATTTTCACTTGTAATCTCGAATCGATTGATTAAGGATCAGTTTTCATGTGTTCTGAGTTTCTACAATGTTGTAGTTGTGGCAATCGGGTGCGTTGTCGTGTTGTTTTGCGTTGTTTTGAAGGTGTTTTTATACAGAGGGTGTAAAAAAGAGCGAGTGCGCGCGGCCTGCTGAGGTCACATATTGGTATTCATTGCTTCTCCGGGTACACTCGTCGTGCAATTGCCACCGCGGTACGTTGGCGCCGCTCTTCTTTGAACAAAAGCACGGGAGAGTCTGAACTTGTGAAGGATAGATATTTGTTTCAAAGCTTTATTTGATAAAGTAATAATCAGAAGCTTTTGCTTTAACCATGGTTCAACTGTCTAGTATTACTATTAATGAATTAAATGGAGTGATAGAGTCTACGCTATAACAAAGTATAGGTCATGTTCCACTGACAAATAAGTCCCTGTCATGAAGACCTATAATCGACTGCTATGTTTATCATTCTCAAGCTATGAGGTTGAGTGGTAAATCATGAGGTAATAAGGGCCCTTGTAGTTGTAGTACCATTAGTTATTCTACAATCAATTATTTATCCTTCTGTTGGGTCTATTTGATTCAAACATTTTTCATCTGCTTATTTGTTGCTCACTTTATTTGAAGAAGTTGCATGGAGGTGATAACACTTGATAGCATGTAAGCACCAACACAAAAACAAATTCCTCAGGTAAGTTGTAAAATGGTTTGTCTCTGAGTGTTATTAACTATAAATGTCAGTTACGTGAAAGTTCACCACTTTTTGGCTCAGAGTACCAGACTTTAAGGAAAGTCAATGGGATTTTTGTCTTGTGCAGGGCTCCTTGTCACTGTTGCATGAAAAATAGATTGTACAATAATTGATTCAGGAAGGAATTGTAGCTGTTAAACATTAACATTATCAATTAATGTTGTAGGGGACCAGTGACACTGTGTATATGATGTTGGGTATCCTTTAGTAAAGTCGAGGGAAATAGGGGAGAGAGCAGATGAATGCAACCGTGAGTGGGTGCTGTAATGGCTTACTGAATATTGAGCAGTCTTGTAAATTGCATTGAGATAGTCAGCAAGTGCTCAAGCATTCTATTCGGCCTAAAATTCAATGCTACAGGGGTTGTGACTAATTAATGAGATTTTGACTGTTTTTAGTTGTGTTTATTACTCGTGCATTCAAGATTACTCATTGTCACCATTCATCTCTAATTAAAATAACCCTCTAGTGAGGAGTTGTATCGTACAATATCAACATGAACAGTAAGCTGTGGTTAAATTTGAAGAGTTTTCGCACTGTTCACCTCAGCCATATTTGGCCCTTATATATGCCCTTTTTGGCTAAAAAAGTTTACCATATGCAGCATCAGATAGTTTGCTATCAGCTTGTAATCAGCATTTCTATAATCATTTGCATTATCAAGTGTATTGTGTGTGCTATATCCCTGTTCAAGAAGAGAGCGTCACTTTGTTATCATAAACAATACAACATTGTAAAGAGGACCCCAACAGTTTTATAGAGGGTGTTAAATAAAGTCTATTCTTCATGAAGTATTCATGTGATTATTTTGCTGTGTCTAGGTCTCTGGGGAAGATGTGCTCCTGAGATCTTCTTCACCCAGCAGCCTGAGGATGTGTTTGGTGTGAAAGAAGGTGATGTCTACCTCAATTGCACTGCAGGTGCTACCTTGGGAGGCCCTGTCAACATCACCTGGTGGCAAGAGGGGCAACTCGTCAATGATGCTCGACACTATGTGTTGCCAGACGGGCGCCTATATATCAGTGGATTAATTCACAAGCCTGTCAGAGGTCGATCTGATGAAGGAACTTTTACTTGCTTGGCCAGCAATCAACTCGGGGCCATTACTAGTCATAGTGCAAGTTTGAGCATTGCGTGTAAGTAGATGAAGGTTTTTTTAGCCATTATTTTGTTTTGAATACCTCCCAGCTTGTTGAAGTCCATACACCCAAGATATCTGTTTTTGCTCAGTTAGTAATACTTGTGGTAGATTTTTTGTCGGATAGTCATTGTTTCCATTGTATGCCTAATACCAGGTCCAATACCTTGCGCCATAAGCTCATATGATGTTGTGTCCATTGATATCCAGAGATTGCTTCAATTGTCCTCCTCAAGCTCCCTTCATTCTGTGATGTACATGCTCTTTGCTCTCACCTTCTAACTTTTGAGACTCACTCCTGTTCACCCCAGCTAGGTAAGCTTATGTGGTGGCAAGTTCAACTTGTTGGCATGGGGCCATAAGGTCGGTTAAAACTCGCCAAGTATTCCAGTGCCAATTTGTCATGATCAATCCTCATCCTTCACCATCTCTATCAGATGTTGAAAGCCATGTCAGACCCTATATTTTTCATTGACATTACGAGTGAGGCTTGTCAGATCAAGTTGTGAACACCTTGAATAATTGCCGAATCCATAAACTTGAATACAATTACTTTCTTACTTCCATTATATTTGCTTATCTGTGTTCTGGCTGATAATTATCTTGTCTAGTCGTTGTTTCAACCAATAATTAATGTCAGAAAATGCTGACAGCTTGTCAATGAGCAATTTTTCAATGTTGTTTACATTTTTATTGTATTCATTTAATTAATCAAACTAAGTGCTTCTTTATTATTCATCTTAAGTGTTTTTTTTATTAATTATTCAAAAGTTTTTAGGGGTCTGTTTTATCCAACTTTGCTTAAGAAGTGACCTTGTTTATTGAAGTGGATAAACCTGATTTGTGACTCGCCTCTTGTGACTGTCTTAGCTTATATGGATCGCATGCCGAGTAGGCAGTTGTAGAGAATGAGTTGCGGGCATATTCCGTGCTGTCATGTGTCAAACTATCTATTGTCCTATATCTTCATAAATTCCTATCGGTAATATCTTTTGATAAATTAGTATTTCATTCTATTAAGCTATTTGGCTGTCGAGTCTGATCTGCGAATACTAGCCTTCCTTTCTGGGAAGTTGACAGCTAGAGAAGTCGATGAGGGAACATGCGTATTATATGACTGATCCAGTTGCGGCGTGGAAACTATGAGTTATCTCTACTGTGTGGTCCTCGGTTATTAAACGAAACTAATTCTATGTAGTGAATACTGCGTGGTGTGATTCAATACAACGATATACATGAGTTCGTATTAATTGAGTTGTGTAGAGGTGCAATGCGCTGATTGTACAAGCTGTGGCTGTTTTATCAGGGGAATTCTGCTGGTGTGATGGAGTGGGCGTGTGTGACCTCGCTGGTTTGGTATTCGTTTTGTGGGCTCTGGTGTACGGTTTCATTACCACATCCGATCGCAGTAACTGGGTCAACTCATTTCCCTATTTATTGCTGTAAATATGGGGAAAAATAATCCCACCAGTCTTTACTACCTACGAGCACAAAACATGCGATTACTTGCGGCTTATGTTCCAGGATACGACCCCCCCCCCTCCCCTCCCCTCCCCCTTGGTCAGGACACCATATTCATAAGTCACTACACTAATTTACTTATGAATATGGTGTCCTCATACCAGCAAGTTAGACAATAATACTCGGAATACTATCCTGGTAGGCTGCATTGGGGATGCGAGTGAGAGTCCTTATCATCCACTAGGAGTCCGGCTGTGCTGAGTTCTAATCATGACCTTAGATGATCGGTCTTACACGTCCTACACGTTTATCATGTAAACGTGGACTGCACTGGTGGGCTGCTGCGTGGATCTACGTTGTTGGTATGTGTGCGGCTGGGTTTTTACGTTGCTATTGATACTCATAGGTCTCTAACATAGGTCGGTGGCATTTAGGTATGTTGGTTAGTCATAAAGTTGCGCTAGAAAAGATCTGGTATGTTTTCCATGTCTATGATTCTCTATGCTCAGTTGAGGTGCGAGAGTGCCATTTGGTTTAGCCATACGCCCCACATGACAGGGACCTGGCTGTTGGCGATTCCAGTGTAATGTATGCTGTTGTCCGGATCCAATCCTATTCTATTGATGTATTTCACGGCTGCTCAAATGGCCATGTTGGTTTATAAGCGCTTTCATTGCCGTGTACTTAAGGGATAATAGAAGGTATGTTATAAAAGTGAGGAGTACTTGAAGAATGATATTAACCCCCGAGAGACACGTTTGAAGTGTTTCCGTAAATAAATGCCATCATGATCGACAGGTTTTGGTATTTGCATAGGTCAAATGCGCAGGTTATTGACGATAAATCTGTTGAACATGTTTATATATGAGGATTGGTTTGTCTTCCTACTGCCATGCTTTACGTAGCTTGTTTCATTAATGACCTGGGGTATACCTTTATAATGTCACTGTCTGATTGGGAACCCAGCATGTGTTCTGTCTAGTGGAAGAGAAGGAAAAGTTCTACAACCATAGCTACATAGTGGTCTTTTTAATATTACACACAGACCCCTCTCATGTCGGTGGCTCCTTGACAACCTAACCTTTGACCCCTGAGATATTCAAGAAAAATTTCCTTGTTATGTCAATCCAATGAAAATTGTTTGATGGCAGTAAGGATGGAAGCTGCATGAAATTACACATCGACTTCTCAGATGATGTTAATGCTCATGAACGTAAAATCAGCCCCACTTGATCTTTTACTCTGAATTATTAGAGAATTACTTTAAAAACCTCTTGTACAATGTCAACCCAGTGGGGAATTATATTGATAGCTTGTTTTTAGCTCAGCTCTTCAACACAGCTTATCTTATACACCCACTTTGGCATCCATCTGTATGTTTGGTTTGTCAGGCCATCTACCTGTCAGTAAACGTTTTTTGTGCTGACATTTCTTGTTAATCGAGCTAGCCCCAAATAAGATTGCTTATGATAGTTGGTCTTTGCTTACTTATAATCAGCTCTGCATGACCTATGAAACCAGAGTTGATTTTGGAAATTTCATGCACCGTTTAAAACCCAATATAGAATCTTGATTAAACTTGTCATAACCTGTGTTTTGAAAATCCTATCAAAATTAGCTGAGCTACAAGGCCAATTGGCCTAATGTTGCAATTTCGCGCCTGCTGATGATGTCGTTAGCATCACCTCATGTGTACTTATATGTGCTGATTCAGATTTGGCTCGGCTGACGGGAGAACCTCATGTAGCTGTGTCTTCAGGCGCTCTGGCTCGTTTCTCTTGTGATGTACAAGGCGTTCCTGCTCCCAACATCACATGGGAGAAAGACAAACAACCTCTACCTCAAAATAATCAAAAGTATGTCAACCTTTCATCACCTGATCTACTGTCATATCATAATTCCTATTGAAATGTTACATCCATGGTTGAATTCACTACTCCTGATTAACTATGTCGTGCATCGTTCATGTTTAATTGCATGACCTGTTGCGTGTCACATCCACAGCCATGTCATTACATTGTAACGGTTGTTTACAGGTATACAGTGTTAAACTCAGGAGTATTGCAGATACAGCAAGTGTCGGCAGCAGACGAGGGATCATACCGGTGTCGAGCCTCCAACTTGGCTCGGGTTCGCCACAGCAAGATTGCTCACCTATCTTTACTACCTCCAGGTAACAATTCTGTGTAAAAAGTCTGCCCACTGATACCAGGCGTGGTGTTGTCACTGAATGTTGCATCTGTTTAGAAGTCTGCATTGTTTGCTCCCAAAGTACCTGGTCGAATATGTCAAAATGCTTCTCAGATTGCCATTCTTTTCCCTCTTTTTTTTTATGCTCTTTGCCAAAATTGCCTTTTTGACCTTAATCGTTTCCCTGAAATATTTATCTGTTTAACAATGTCAAATAAAAAATGCAATGAGGTTTATGAAGTGATCCGATCTTCACTCTCCCTCGATAAGGACAGTTTCAGAAGTTTTTGTGGTAGTTGACAGAGTAGTTCACAGCCTAGGCCAAGTAAAATAAATGTTGTGGTTCCGATATCTGACAGACTGTAGAATGACATTCTGACCCTTGTCTTTTTTTATAACACCTCAGGAAAAAAGATATATTCTTTTGAGGTCTCTTTTCAGGGAGACTTTTTTTGTATCATACAAAGCAGTCTTTCCATTTTGGGGAGAGTGCTTGGCTGCTGTACTTTCTCTTGTGTTCAATCATCAGCCTGCACAAACTGTAGAATGTTGAATGATGTTGTGCTCCATGATAATATATTTGTAAACACTTTGTGTCAATTTCAAAAGCCAATGTAAATGAAGGTTGGATTAAAAATGATCAAAATAGCATTATTATCAATTATAATTTTGCTCTTAATTGAAAATTAAGGGATGGAAACAGAATGCCAAAAAATCTCTATAATAAAGAACAAAGTTAATGACACAGAATTAAAAAAAAATTATAAATGTAAATGGAACCACACAATGGTGGGATTGTTAGTGGGCGGAGAAGATAGCCACTCAATCGGATGTTGATTTTGTATGTTTGATTATTATTACCCACTAGAAGATAGCCTGAAATGGCTCGGACTGGAATGTAGTACAGACTAGTTGTTAATGATGATTAATTTGTCATGGTATACTCAGCATATAATGGCAACTAATTAAGTTGTCCCTTTGCTGTACTGTTATCCACGTTGTGGTCCCACCATAATCCCTGATGTGACCTTACCATAATCCCTTACGTGACACCACCATAATCCCTGCCATGACACTAACCTGATTTCCTCTAATCCCTTCCAGTACGGAAATAAAGTTGTTTTCTGCTACGTTTATATCAGCAGTTCGTTCGCTAATTCTTGGAAATCTCATCTCATTATCATTGAATTCAAATTGACGACCTTGCAAGTGGTTATTCATAGCTGCAGACTCATCATGAAAACCTGCATATGTAGACCAATGTGCGAATGGCTATGTGTGTTGGGGGTGGGGAGCAATTTCTCTCTATGTATATATATTATACATTTGTGTAGTTACCCACTTGATGAAGACACCACTGCATGCAAATTCTGGTTTTCTAATGATTCCCACTGATGCAGATTTCCACTTCATGTCGATTTGGATTCTCGTTCGTTCCACGTAGATATCCCATTAAAGCCAACTTAACACCTATTCTCATTCTCCCGTCATCAGTGCCCGCTGTTCCCCCACTTGATTTAGACATTCACTTGACTAAATTTATAGTATTCGCTATTACTCCTATATGATATTGACCTTCATTTGACACTATATTTCCAGAGTGCCTTGGGTTGAGCGGGTCATTGTCCCTTTAGTTCTTCGTGCTCGACTGCGGCGCGAATATCGCGGTGATATGGGTGTGGTTGACCCAACGTTCGTTTGACGATGAGTGATATCTCTCGCTATCCCGTCTCTTGTACTTCCACCGTCATCTCGCATGTGTTTCCCATTCTTCCAATTTAAATACCATCTTTGTTTATTCGCGCATATCATATAATAACTCATATTGCTCCAACGACTGAAGATTTCTCTTTGTAAATGTTGTAAATGTTCTTAGATATTCAGGGAAGTGGATTTTTTTTAGCGGTTTAAAGCGAGTCCGTTATGATGGGGTGGGGGCACTAAGCCCGCTCACAGCGATCTTGGGCCAGTAGAATGGCTTGCCTTTGCTTGGTGTCGCGAGGCATGGTTGACGTGAAAGATGCATCAGTGGGAACAAGTTTGTGCAGTAACTGCTTGGGATGCGCGCATGTGGTCGTCCTTGTAGTGGAGTGCCTATCGCGCCTGTATACCCTCTCATACGCTGCATTCCAACACATAGCGCGGCTTATAGACAGGCACCCATTGGAGCTGGTCACCTGACACTTGTGGTGTCTGTTATATGCACCAGTGATACGATCGGGTCAGTGACTGGAAGTCGCCTAGTCGGCAGCTTCGGTATTATAATTACCGGGCTCGCATGCTCTAGTTTCATTTCTACTGGACACAACAGAGTAATTATCAAAGTGGTGTACCTCAAGGTTGAGAGATTGCTGGGTCAAATCCCTGCAGCATGTCCATTTTTTAAGACACCCATGTTGGTGTGATGTTAAACCCTATCATCACTTACTCTCCACTGGTCAGCTGACCGACCACACTCTTATTGCCCTGACTAACCACACTCCTAATGCCCTGACCGACCACACTCCTAATGCCCTGACCTCCTAATGCCCTGACCGACCACACTCCTAATGCCCTGACCGACCACACTCCTAATGCCCTGACCGACCACACTCCTAATGCCCTGACCGACCACACTCCTAATGCCCTGACCGACTACACTTAACCGACCACACTCCTAGTTTCCTGACTGACCACACTCCCATTCTTTACCACTGACATGGGCTGTTATTTTCTTTTTACACGGCTTGCAGTGGAATGTTTTCTTTCTATTTACAGAGTCTTCTAGCTCTGGCAATGTTCCCACATTATTGTCGGGACCTCGAGACACAGTCGCGCTACAGGGGGAAGATGTGCTTTTTGAATGTGCTATATCTCACCTACCTCAACCCCCGTCACCAGGACAGCCACCTCTACCTCAGATCATATGGAGCAGAGCAGGTAATGGTGAACTATGGTTGCGCTGTGATCTGGTTAATGAACTCTTTAATGACTGCGTCTATACCATGTGATTTGGGATGGGTTTTTCCCCGCTTGATCAATGTGAATGAAAAATCTGGTGTTTCTCTTTCCCTGCAGATGGTGACCCTCTTCCTGAGGGTCGCTTTGCAATAATAGGAATAGGGAATCTGCAACTGTCGGCTGTAGTGCCCACAGACACGGGCAGTTATGTGTGTATGACCGCAGATAGTAGTGTTGTGGCCTCTGCATCACTCACAGTCAATGGTAAGTTGTTGATGATGATGCTGCTGCTTGGCATTCATCCAATGTCAGATAGTTTATTCGATTAATTGACCCTCCAGAGTTAAGAAGGCATTACTTTTCAAACTTAAACATCACTGCTGCACCCACATCATCATCATTGTTGTCATCATCATCACCATCTGTGCTTGTATTTGTGGGCCATTTGCCATCATCTCTACATCATGGCTATTATCAACAGAAGCATAGGTCCTCATCTATCCCTTCTCTTGCAGTTCCCCCTCGAGTGACAGTGGTTGACAATGTCATCGAGAAGCCATCAGCCTATACAGTACGAGTCCAGTGTCAAGCTGAAGGCATTCCTCAACCCTCAGTCACCTGGTACAAGAACGGCCGACTCATTGTTTTTGACGGTCGCACTAAGGTCAAAGATGACGGAGGAACACTTCTAATAGCAAACAGTGTGGAGTCTGACACAGGCCTGTACCAGTGCATGGGCACTAACAGCGCTGGTCAGGATCTAGCCACTGCATCCATATCTATACTTGTATCAGGTATTAGCACAATTATCAATGACTTGATCATATGTATACACACATTTATATATATATATATATACACACAAAAATATAGCTGGTTCTTAGTACAATTGGCAAGACTTCAAAGTAGTTAGGTTGTGGGTCATATTGTGAGGATGTGGTAATGTGTCAGATGAAGCCCCTGTCAAACCATCAGGGCTCCAAGCTGTCAGTATTGCCAGTCGTACCATACACCTGAGCTGGGATGCATCTCCGCTACAGAACGGCGTACCAACCATGGGTTATTCAGTACACTACTTCCGAACGGACGGTCAGTTGATTTTTCTGCTCCATTTGAGGCTGACATAGATGAAGCTGGAGAAGCAAGCTCTGTTGATTGTGGTTCCCTTTGATCAGGTAATAGCTGTCGCTGTGTTGTTGGCAGGTATCGGCGAGCATTTGCAGAATGTAGTGCAAGGGGAATTAACGCTGAGGGTCCCTGACCTCATACCCTACACAAACTACACATTCTTCTTGGTGGCTTACAACCCCAAGGGAGCCAGCCGTCGCTCGGAGTCCATCACAGTCTGTACACGACCTGATGGTAAGCTTCCACACACCAAGCACTCCGTTCTGAGGCCGCTGTTTCCTCACTGATAGTATTCATAACCAGTAGTTGTGAACTTGGACCTCTTATTGCCTCGAGCTATGCGTGGGTGGTCTTATTGTATGTGGGACATTTTTCCCACTTGGTCTGAAGGCGTATAGAAGTGGGTGACAAGTTATATTGATACCACAATATTGAATTACACTGAAGTATAAAGAGCAAATTGTCTGTTGGACCGATTTCTAACCCCCAACCCACAAATATTGCCTGTGGGATTTGGATGAGAATTCGATCTAAGAGCTTTCACATACTGTTTATTTGAGGGGTAGCCCCAATTAAAAGGGGTTGTGAGAACATTCCACGGCTTATCGTCAGTGCAATATATGACCTGCCTTGGTCTTAAGGTCTGGTTTAGTGACTTGGTTATGTTAGTTAGTGTATGTATTATCTACCTATTGTCAGACTCTCTATTGTTATCAGGTATGCCTCCAATATTTCATGATACCATCAGGTGGCAAATCAGACTTGATACGTGATATAAAGCCGTCTGTGTGATAGTAATTTCTTGGTGAATAGGCGTTTATGGTCTGTTTGTTTACAGTGCCTGTGGCAGCGCCGCAGACAGAGGTGTACGCTAATGGGGCCACCACGCTGAGGGTGGTGTGGAGCCAGATGTCACCAGCTGAGGCCCGCGGACCTATCGTGGGATACAAGGTCTTCCATCGTAAGAGCTTCACACAAGCGGAGACCTATGTGGTCCTGCCTTCCTCTGTCCACCGCTACACCATAACAGGTATGATGTATGGCTAGCAATGTGTGTGTATGGCATTAAGTACTAGTCCTCATGTATTTTATTATATTTTTTACATGGTAATAGCTCCAGTTGATTTGATTCTGTGACTGCTTGGGGGGGTGGGAGTTGGTTGCGCAGGGTGATACGGTGGGGGTGATTGTGCGGGCTGAGGTTACGTAGCATTTCTTTAAGATGCAAAATAATGCAGGCCACTAAGTCCAAGTCCAAATTCAAAAACACTAATCTGATATCATCTAATTCTATGTGTACATCTCAAGCCATTGTCACATTTGGGTCTCCATTATAAATTGACTTAAAGGTGACATCCAAGATTCCTTGTGATGCTGTGTCTTAATATTTGCTGATGTGTAATATCAGGTTGAAACTGATGTATGAGTGAATGTGGGTGACTTGTCAGGTCTGGAGTCCACTGAGCGCTATGACGTTCGTGTGCTGGCTGCCACAGAGAAGGGCTACCCTGAACTCTCTGAAGAGACCTGGCCATGGGTCTCCCAAATCACCAACCCAAACAGGCACGCTGGAAGTGAGTCTTCTTTTTACTGTATCCATGCACGTGCACGTCAACATTGTGTACCAAAATATTGTGTGTGACACCCCGGGGACCTGAAGGTGTTTTTGTCATGGGCATGTTGTTATCTTGATTGCATTAACAGAAAGTATGTGTTGCAACCGGAACTTTTTGTCATTTGCGCTCTATCAAAATGTACTTAGATCTAGAGAAATTAAAGGTTCAACAGCTCTTTGTATATGCTGCTATATTGACTCACGAGGACCCGTTGTGTGTTGAGTCCGCCAACATTGCATTCCTTGAGCTAGCTGAGGGTTGTCCGGTATATGTGTCGATAACTTCTCTCTGCTCTCCTTACTTACATCTCTTGATCCTGATCCAAACTTCCACTTGATTTCTGGAGAACTTCGGTAATATCATAGCATAATCTCTAGGCAGCATAGCAGAGGTTCTCTGTCCCACCGCGCTGGTATGCTACGTGCGTAGGATTTTGGTGGTTGATTTCAAATAAGATATCTCGCTGTGAAATGTTGCACTTGCTGAATGGAAGCCCAAATGCAGTAAATTTTGAACATGCCACAACAACTACAGCATCTACATCAACGACGATGCTCCACCGCGCCGGTATACTTCTTGCGTTGGATGGGGTGATTGCAATTTTAATAAGGTATCTAACTGTGAAAAGCTCCACGAGGTTGAAAGTGTGGACACGTCGTGATTCGTATTGGAGAGGACATTGAGCTCGGGCCGGCGCGGCTGGTTAGCATTAGGAAGGAACTCCCGTGGTACCTGGAAGTCGTTACCATTCATGGTTAGGACGTGAAAGAGTAACTCCCTCCGTTAGATCAAGAGTCCCGTGGATGAGTTAGGGTCGACAGGAATTGCCCATAGCTCATCAGCTGATGCTTTCCACAATCGCAATGCACAATCATTTGCGTTTACGTGCCTTAGGTCCAACTACCCCCCACCCCCCCACCCCTTCCCTCCGACGTCATACCGCTGTGCGACCTGTCCACGCACACCCTTAACTACGTCCTTCAAACACTGCCAATCGATTCGCCCTCTTTCAGGTCAGCATGCAAACGACCCGACTTACTCGCTTTTGTCATAACATCCACTGGGTTACGGTGTGTGTATCTCGACCAGATTCACCGAGGGAATTCAACCTGATGTTTGACCCTGATGTGTGATATGCTTTTCTGTAGGCACGTGTATATAATTGGGCTGTTTGTATGCATTCTTTTTAAACGCGGCTAGTTTTTGGTCATGACAAGAAATCTTGCTTTAGAATTGGGCCATGTTGCCTGTTATTAACCTTAAAACTTTCTTGCGTGTCATGGAGTTTTTAACAGGAAGTAGTTTCCTGATATACATGTTTATTTGCGTTGTCAGCGATTTCTTCGTGTTTGCACGACTGGCTATAGGTTAGGGGCGACACTTCAATTAAAATATCAACATGTCCAGAAGCTATCGTGCGTGTTAAAGTGACGAGGATGTTTTCTGATTGGTCCTGCGTGCGGCATGCATTAAGCTGGCACGCTGGGAAAGGGGAAAAAAATGCCTTGGCCTTGACCTGACGAGGGCAAGTAGGCAGCCTGGGCCGCTCGCTCCTGAGGACAGGAATGTCATCTGTCCTTTTATGTGCCTTTATCCCTATCGGTCATTTATCATTTAGTGGCGATGACAGCCAAGCGAGGATGACCTTGGTGGAGTAAAAACTGCGCGGTGAGTGAGTGAGTGAGTGAGTGAGTGAGTGAGAGCATGGTGGAAAGAAATGAGTGAAGGCGGTTGAGGAAGGGAGAGAGAGAGGCCGCGTGGCCTGAGCGGGTTATCGATCGCCAAGAGAGTAAGCAGCTACTCTGCATCAACAGCCACTGGCATTGGGCCCGTGTTGTTCGAGCTGGCAGCTGGCTCAGCCCAACTACATTACCAATGCGGCCTTGACCTTTTTGCATAATAATAATAATTATGTTTGTTTGTTTTCGCTCGATCTATGACACTTTGTGAATGAGAGCAAGGTTAGGTTTTATTTCACGTGTGAAGGTCCTAGGTGGTGTGAAGAGAGCGTTCATTGAATGTCTGATTTGTTTGTGGAAGTTGTGGTCTCCCTACGTATTCTGGCCTGCTAGCGATTTCTGCCCTGGGGTTATTGGTGTGTGTGGGTGTGTGGATGGGTGAGTGTGTGTTACATTCATGCGCCAGTGAGCCTTGCCCACACCTATAAAAAGCGATGTATTGGCACCCGCCTGATGTAATGATAGATCATTGACAAATCATTGCAGTTTGGGATGCTCCCACTGGACTCTGCGTCATTCTCAGCGAAGACGAATGTCATTAGTTATAATGAGTCATCCATCAGTTTGTGAAGCCAGCCGTGAGAGCAACTTGTCTCTTGAGCTGTTGTTGTAGAGGGGGTAATGCATCCTTACGCACTTATCGCAGTGGGGAAGCAGACTGGGAAGGGTGTTTATTTCGTGGTTTAATGTTCCCTTTCGCGTTGGAATTGAGGTCGGCTCTAAGGATCTACCTTGTCGACAATTTACTATTGTTGTTTTCGTTGCTGATATATCTGTCGGCGTGTGTGTTGTTCAGTTCCGGAGCCCACGAGCATGCGAGCCAGTGCCATCAACGCCACCACCTTAATGGTCTCGTGGGATCGGAGTGAGGTGCTGGGGGGACAAGGCCCGGGCTTGCTCGGTTACCAACTCTCCCTCCAGAAGGGGTCCGATCCACAGCGAATTATCATTTTGACAGAAGGGGATACGTCACACACGATTTTTGGATTAGGTCAGTACTCGTGTGTCATGAACTTGGTTTTACTGATCCCATCAATATCCTGGATGTCATGTTATGTGGAGTATTCTGTGTGACCTGTTGATACTGTTTTAAATATGTGTTCCTCCTATTGACCAACAACTTCAATACAGACTTGACCATAGTCAATTTGTCGTGCGCACTGTATATGGAATTAACTATTTATGGGACAAATTTATATCCTTAATGGCTTTAGATTTCGAAAAGATACATGAACTTTTCGGTTTCCGCTCGCCTTGAAAGCTTATCAGTGAAGTAGTTCTCTATTAGACTGTACCCGCATCAAGGCGAGTAGAGTGTAACGTGATTATCACGGCTTGATTGAATCACCATTCAGCCCAGATATTTCAACCAATTCAACTGAAGTTAAATTATGGATGGGCGATCATTTATGTGTATACTGTGTGGCTTGGTTAGAATATGCGAACATTAATGACAGATCGCGTTATCTAAGCCATAACCTTTGTTAGCTCATCATAAACGATTCATTTCGCGATAACGCGCATTTGATTTTTTTCAATTTTTTTTATATCGCTCGCTCTATCTTTCCTTGTTTTGAAGAGTTAATCTCCGTAGCCACTCCGATTAGAAGAGCTAGGCTAAGGCCCAACTCAGTCCAATGTATTATGTTTGTTGAAGCCTAGACCCCCAATCCCACCTCATCCCAAACCTTAAACGCCCTGTTTGTGAGATCAACGCGCTCCGCTATTTCAGCAACGAATGTCCCCAAGTGACCTTTAATCGCAGTAAGCTGGGGGGGGGGGGTGGGGGGGGGGGGCATTACAATTCTATTTCTTTGTAGTATATTGTTTGTGCCAGTTGAATGCGGGTTAGATCTAGTGGCAGATATCGATAATCGACAATAACCGTGCCCTCGTCGTGAACGCCTCATCTGCCTATCCGATCCGGGTCAGTTGTGATAACCCGCGAGTCGCCAGGTTTATCAGGCGACATGAAGGCTTCTATCTCGTTGCTCTCGTAGGGTCATGGTGATTGACAGTGGAGGAAAAAATGTGAAGTGAGGAGGCAACATGTTAATGGTTATGATAAGGGGTTACTCCAGTGCCGGGTTAATTGACATGTAGTTGAGAGGTCATGTTATAGTACCGATTTGACTAAGTTTGCTGCACTTGATGACAACGATGTCGTGAGTAAGCATAGCAGGGTTGCGGGTGTATTCCCGAAGAAAGCATTAGCTGCTAATGAATGCTGTTTAGGGGAACAGTAGTCCTATATAGTTACGTCAACAAGACGTATTACAGGGCTGGGGGACAGATGGTTTACGTTTGCACTGCTTGCTGTCGCTTCAAACGTTTCAATCACTTCAACGTTCCCAATTGAGGTGTTTTTCGTGAAGAAATAGGATGAGACGGTTGCGAGTAAGACGAGCGGCCGCTCTGTCTGGGTTGGGTTGTAAGCCCAAACGACTCTGCGGCTTGTTTTTAGCCAACCCTGGTAGCTCGTGTAGCCTTGCCTACGCAACCCTGCGGCCTTGACACTCTTTGGCTAACGATCGTGTCGCCATGGTAACGAAGGCAGGGCGAGCATCCTTTCCCCTTGGGTGGGTGCTTGATGGCGCTTTGGGGGTGGGCGTGTGAGAGGACGGATGGTTTGATTGCATTCACCTCATGAGGGCGCGTTTAAAAAAGGGCAGTTGATCCGCTCCCTTTGTTCACCCTCCTTCGTAAACTTAACATTGACCTCTTGTTTGCTTGTACGTTCTTGGTTTCACCAGTTCTTCTCCTGCTAATACGTCCTGTTATCATACTTGCTTTTTTTTATAGCATGTATGGGTTATCTTGATCGCCTGTTACACCTGGCATTTAAAACCTGTAATACTCCAAGAACGCTTGGGAATCGCGTCGTTCCGATAAACCGCAAATACCTTTGTGGATGTGCGTTGAGTGACTTGTCATGTGCTGTATTGGTGTGTGAATTGATTGCCATCTGACATCGCCTGTCTCTGATCACATCTGGCTTATGTGCACTTGATGCTAACCATGAAATTGTCTGTTTATTGCACCTTGTATCTCCACTGGTTCGATATTATTGTCTTTAAAACCTATTCGTGTTTGCTAGAAAGCGAGTTCGGTGTAAAACGGGATCTGTACTCCCTGTTTCGCTCCTTTAAAGCGTTGCGTTACAATAGTTATTGCTCGCTCCCTTCAAAAGAGGCAGTTAAAGTCGTCTGCTCATTCGCTGACAAGTACGATACCATTTCCGGTAGTTTAAAAAAAAATCATCGTTGAAAACCTATTATTTTGTGTGGGTAAGGTCCAGGAGGCGGTGGTGACTTACCAGTACTTCCAAACTTATGCTCAGACGAATCGGTTTTTTTTATATGGCGGTTGCTATAAAGAATGGCTACATTAAATGGTATTCATAAACCTGGGTGGGGGGTGCATCGGGCCTGTGACACATTTTTAAATCAATCGGTGTTTGTAAATGCGTTAGTTCAGCTCGTTTAAATTTGTTTTAAGTTAAACTTGCATCCGCGTATCCAGGTGAATCTATGGCCATGCGACGCGTTCTTAGTGAAAGTGCTGCCAACCACCAAAGCCGGTCAAGTTCCAACTATCAATCGACGCATTCCTTCTTAATGAGTCTAATATGCATCTCTCAGATATTTCCGTATGGTCTATTTGATAGAATGACTAGTTTGTAATTATTTCTTGGTATTGAGAACGTACAGTATTTTATAATTAATTGCCATTAGCGCCTTGAAAACAACCTCCGAACTTACTTAGACAAAATATGGAAATAAGTTGCAAGCGGGTCAGTTGAAATAATTTTCGTGTACTATCGCCCTAACTCCCGCCTGTTTTCAACTTCAATGTCTGTTATCGTTTACCTAGTGCCATATTTGTGTGGGCCATTAATTGCGTCCTGTTTAATGGACCGAATCGGGCCTTAAAACCAGCTCGTAAAAATAGCCAGGGTCATAGATTTAACGGGTTTATTTTTCAAACATTATAGTGAATCGGACCGTGAAGAACTTCAGACTGCAGAATTTTATAAAAATAATGAAAAATACCTTTGAATAGAATGAAGGAGAATGGGAAATCGCGCTTCCTGTAGCTTGTCGCGCAGGACGTCACCTTGAAAATACCCCCCATTGGGTCCGCCTTTTTCTGATCGACCGAAATGTGCGCTGACATCTTAATCGTGGCGCAGCCATGTAAAACACAACGCTCGATGGTTAGCTTATACAAGGCCACTCAGCAGTGGGTATAGCATGGCAAATTGGCTTTCATCACGCTATGTATAAGATTGTGCACGAATCTATGCTCATGCAAATTTGGGGGGTGCAGCTGGTGGATATATATGTTTCATGCTTCATAATAAGGATGGGAAACAAAATTTTGTGGTTCGGAATCTCTTTTCTATCCTTCACTGCAGCACATCTAATAACATATTAACTTAACAGAATTTACAGTGGCGCCAATACACGTTTGCCAACGTGGTTTATGTGATGGTGTCGAGAAGAGACTAAGGAACCGTTTGTGTTTATGATTTTTTTTTCGAGTTATGTTTGTTTTTCATTATGCACACGTTTTGTAAGAGTACCCGACACGACCCATTTAGCATTTTCAGTCGGTGAAAAAAATAGATCGGGGCATTGTGACTGTTGAGGTGTTGTTACACCCATTTGAACTCCCGAGGATCGTGTTCGCAATCGGGCCTGACCTGGGTGGGACTAACCATGGCCAGAGGGGGTAGTCGCTTTCGACGGAAAAGCGGGTCATCTCCGTCCACCAATGGCCACGAAGCTGCGTGCTTTGCTTATGTTGTTCTGGCAGAGTGCCAAGATTCGTATGATGGACGAGTAAATCCTTAGTTCCTTGTGCCCCTACAGCTTAGTCAGAGTGCTTAATCGGCGACTTTCATGTGAACATTTGGCATTGCGAAAGGGGCACCCCTCCTCTCTCTTCTTATTGTGTTCTTTTGGGGGCCTATTACTTGAAGACCTTAACCAAGTTGTCAAAACATCATTTGTGAATTTCATTCATTGAGTTAGCGAATAGCAGCGGTGAAAAATGTGGCTGCTGCTTAGGCCTGAGCGTGTGTTGGCTTTAGAGGTCCGCTTGGTTGGGAACTACTTTCTTACCGACCTTGCTTTCAAAACAAGCATCCCAAGCACAGGCGCCCGGTTCCCGTGTAAAGCTTCCAAGCGCCGAGCCGCTTCCGAGATATCTAATGTACTACTAGGTATGAAGCCGAATGGTTCCTGCGGTGTCACCCTCACCTTATTCACAAGCGAAATACGTCTTTCACTCGGGACATCATAGTGTTTCTGAGGCTCATTAGAATATTTTCGATAATAAGCACTCCGCCCCCGATGAGCACCCTTCAAACGGCTAGTATTTCGCGTATGATCACGAGCGAGTCTGTCGCTGTGCAAGAGGCACTCGCTAGTCTACAATTTACCAGTGCACAATTTATCTTTGGTTGCGATGCCCTTCGATGGCGGAAAGTGCCCTGGACAAGCGTAGTTTAAACCAAAGACTTGCGAGTGCCTCTTGTATCAGAAACACTAATGGCAATGCATGTTGTCCCGAGTGAAAGACATATTTCCCATGTGAATGAGGAAGGGTGAGACTGCAGGAGCTATTTGGTTTAAAACTTTGTAGAATAAATAGATCTCGTCTCGGAAGCTTGGCATCAGGAACCAAGCGCTTGCGATCCCAAGGACAGAGATGTGTGTGCTGCTGGTGGTGAACAAATGTAGATGTTGTTTACTTGTTGTGTCTATCAGCTGGCCATATGCCAAGAATGTCTGCTAAATATCTTCGTCGTTTCACTGTGTCAACTGCCTTTGGATTAGTGCGTGTCACTGACGCGCTGTATGCCGTGAATGTTTACTCGCTTATTATAATTATACAGAGTACGGTGACCTCAGTCGCATGCTTGGGCGTCAATTGATATATTGCACAAGAATGGTAACGTTCTCTGGATAGCTGGTTTTAAAGGCCAGCGTACTTTGTTCTGATGCCTGTTATATCTTGCTGATAGCGGTTGATACGTCCTCGCCCTTGTGTCGAGTACGGCCAACAACCCTGATCTCGTCCTTAACCCATAATAATGAAGGGTTAAACGCGTGGATCCTATGCATCCCAAAATTATTTTAAATTGATTTAAATACCCAAGGGGCGGGGTGGTGGGTGAAACCATTGAGTGCTCAACTTGGTCGAATCTAATATTGATTGCTGACTCAAATGGCGGTACCGGTTTATCTTGGGTGTTTGGCCAAGGTATAACATAGGTCAGCTTAACACCTCCGAGTGTTTGCCCGCATTACGACTTATCGGCAAATGTCATGCTCCATGAGATTTCTCGATCCCCCCTTGATCCCCGACAAATCTTCCTGGTTGGCCTGCGTTTTAGCTCAAGACATACGTAAATATAAATAAACAAGAAGGTGTAGTTGGGACGAGCGCGTCCCTGGCACAACAGCGCTCTCCTTGTTGCTGCTGCTGCTGCTGACGACTGATGCTTGCAAGGGGTAAAAATAATCGCGGGCCTTGTACAAAACCTCGTTTGAGAGCAAATCTGGCTGTGTTTGTAGGTGGCAGTGGTTGTGGCTTTGCTTGGAGGGGAAGGAGGAATGGGGGAGGGGAGATCAATAGTAATGGGTGCTGTATCTTTGGTGTAGGGTAGCTGGTGCAGTGTTGAGCGTAGAGGCGAGTTGTGTTTGGGACGAGGCAAGATAGGGTTGGCCTACGGGCTCGGGGCGATAGTACTCTTCTCAAGGCCACTCGACGTTTTCTGCTCGACGCAACCACGCAGCACCGATAACGCTCGCTCTCTATCTCTTCCTCTCTGTCTTTCTCTGTAGGTCAACTGCTATTTGCTGATGGTAATACAAACACGTGTCAACGTTTTAGTTGCCCATCCCGATGGTTGTTGTTTTGGATTGAGAGAGATAAAGGATAGTTAAAAATCTGAGTTCGTGGTAAGACGTATGTGAACGTGGTCATAATGTTACAATGGGAAAATCTGAGAACAGAATTGAGTAGCCATTGCTGATTGCCCTCTGATGGCAGCGAACTCTAGTATTTCAATCGTGACGACATTAGCGTTCAACGTGGGCCTGCTTTTGAAGGAATCCTTTATGGAGTTGTGTTCCGCTTCTTAGTTATGCCATGGTTGTAATGCTTTTTTGTTTTACTTCCCACTTCTTCCGTGTGGGGGCGCCACATTGACTTGAAACGGGGTATGGGATCTTCGTGATATGTGAACCCGCAATATTCGACCCTGGTCGATAATGAATAATGTGTGATTGACAGTTATCAAAGAGGTGAGTCACTTTCACGGTAGAACTAAGGCAATCCGCCTAGCTGGGTCAAATGGTAAATTTGTTCAGGCAAGGAGCGTTAGCTTGACCCGCCGTGTTGGTTGACAGCCGTGATTGGTTATGGTGGGGGAGAGGTGCAAGTCCAAGCGGGAGTCGCTACCCACGCACGCGATTCGGCGCGTGGGTAACCTAGAATGCGTAGGACGGAGTCTTCATACGGTGGACGCACGATGGGTGACCCCATTGACGTCACTAAGCCATGTAAGTGCGGAAGATTGGAACACACGTTTCCTTCCAAGTCACCAAGGAACACGTGGCCCAGTTCAAACTGACCCACTTCTCCAACAAACCCCTCGTCTTACCATGTATGGTTGAAGCCTGTATGACGTGGGCCATTTCGTTAAGGGCCTGTGTTGTGTCACTGGCCTGATGACACTGATTGCTATGCTTCTCATTGCTAATTGACTGTGTGTGTGTGTGTTATACAGAGCCGGACACCGTGTACAGACTGGCGATATTGGCATTCAACACACAAGGGGAAGGCGACCCGACCAGTATAACCTACCGAACGCCCCCGTCAGGAGGTACATACAACCCTCTCCGCCGTTGCCGGGTTATTGGGGGTGGGGGGGGGGGTGTAAAGCTCCCGGTCACTTGTCTGATCCCCATCAATTGATCTGGACACATAATGAATGTTCCCTGTGATGATGAAGCTTATTGTTGAGGAACAGATAGCTGCAAGTTGTCTGCTTTTTCACGGGGCTGGTTGGGGGGTAAGTGAGCGGGGTTGAATGGAGCTGGAGCAGACAAAGCCGGCATCCTGTAATCAGGTGTTACACAAGCATATGCAACCCTTGTTCCAGGGTACTGCCTTCCTGACTAACTACTCTTGCTCCGGTCCGGCACCTCTTCTTCCACTAAATATTCTCAACGCTCCCTCGTGGGGTCACTTGGTGCAGTTGTTTACCTGGCTGCAGGCAGGGGCACTGACAGTGAAAAATGGTGACATCTTATATAGGACGCTAATGGAATTAAGTGATCCCCTTACTTGACTCTGACATCAGGCACTTGTTGGAATGTGTTGGTTGGTTAAATCTTGTTTGATGTCATCCGCGATCAATAAAAACCTGGTTGTCCTCTGCTTCTCCTCATCAAGACCACATTATTCAGGGCAGGACACCGTGGGAATTCCAGCCAGCAATCGTGATAAGATTCCACAGTGTTAACTGGTTAGCTGACACTAGCGTTTAAGATTGATGATCAATGTTGTGCATCCAATCTCGACCACTCGAGGATTAAATGGTGAATTTATTTATGATAGGTCCCCACCTTGTAAACATCTTGCTTTCCACATTTTCATGCCTTACAAATGAAGTTACCTCTTCCTAGCAGCCTAGCCTTGCCGAAAGTAAGTTTACTTTCATTATGGTTCATTTACCTTTATTGTTCTCAGAAAGAGAGTGTTCTCAGAAAGACAAGGATTTCCTCTAGAAATATATACTGAACACATCTTACAGGGTTATTGGGTGAGATTGGAAAATAATCTCATTCAAAATTGTTACAAAAGTGTCAATGTGGCTTTGACATTGTGCTGTCAGTTGTTGATGCCATACTTCCGAAACACTGATGACTTGTTACTTGAATCTTAGTGCAGCGTAACTTGTCATCTGCAACTGAGCGCCTGTAGATGGTTCCATGTCAACGGAAATAATGTCACCACCTCACATGCTATTTTGAATCAAAAGGCAAAAAAACTGATGCTCATGTTGTACCGCAGCTTCACATTCGTCAAGCCCAGTGCTAATGACATGACCCTTAGCATTGTGATGTGTCGCAGACGTCGGCTTGCGTCCTCCTCCTCCGGTCGACATTGTCATGGAAGCATGCAATGACACTGCCATTCACATCAGCTGGAACCCTCCCGTTTACACCACCGCCAGCATCTCCGGCTACAAGCTCCGCTACTCCATCATCTCCCATGCCTCCTCAGCACCAGATAATGAGAGTTTCACGGAAATCTCCACCACGTAAGTTGAGCTCCCTCTTATGGCCATTCTCCCAGGTACCCCCAAATCTCCTGTCTTAGCCACTTCAAACATGCCGTCTGCTCTCCGCCCCGCTATCCTTCATCTACCTCACTTCACCCCTCCCCGTCACTTTCAATCTCCATCCCCTGGCTTCACTTTCAGTCTCCTCTCCACCCCCAGCCCTTGCAATCACTACCTTCTTCATCCCCTGTCCTAACTCTAAAATCGCTGCTCCACCCCCTCACTTTCAGTTCTCATCCCCTGTGTCCTCACTTTCAGTTCTCATCCCGTGTCCTCACTTTCAGTTCTCATCCCCTGTGTCCTCTCAGTTCTCATCCCCTGTGTCCTCACTTTCAGTTCTCATCCCCTGTGTCCTCACTTTCAGTATACATCCCCCCCCCATGCCTCACTTGTCTCCTCTCCACCCCCACCTCACGTTCAATCTTCTTTACATCCCCCCCCATGCCCTCACTGTCTCCTCTCCACCCCCACCTCACGTTCAATCTTCTCTACATCCCCCCCCCCCCATGCCATCACTGTTAGTGTTCTCCCCACCCACCCACCCTCACTTTCAGTCTTCTCTCCAGGCCCCTCCTCTCTCTTAATATTGACCCTGTCCCTTCCTCTCCTTTTTATTTTGCACATTGGTTAATTCAATTTTTGGGTAATGTTGAGTTCTAAACCAACTGAACGTTTGTTGGTACACTCATTTATTTGTTCTTACAGTGATCAAGAGATAACAGTTGGGAATCTCTTACCGTACACCTTCTATGAGTTTGCTGTCCTTTCAAAAACGTTCCAGTATGAAGGCAGGTTCAGTAGAACTGTGGGTTGTCGTACGCAGGAAGGAAGTGAGTTCTCTTAGCCATATTCCTATGAAGAATACCTGGCCAAATATTTTTTCAGATGAATAATAATTACAGACAATTTTCCTGATGAAAACTATTGCATCCTAATCAGTATATGATGTGCTTGTGGTACCCAGTGCCCTCAGCACCATTGAACCCACGTTGGAGTCTCCACGGACCCGGTGCTGTCCAGTTGGAATGGCAGCCCCCTGCCCAGAAGAACGGCGTCATCGTAGCTTATCATATACTCTTCAGAGAAAATATTCATGTTGCTGATGGCTGGCAGACCAAGGAGGAAAACGGTGCGTATGCTATGTGACACATTCTGCCTTTTTTTCCATGGACAAACCATACCTTAAGAAAAGTTACTAGAAAAATATGCTGACCTATACATTTTGTGTACATACTTTTCAGGCACCGTCACCAAAGCATTGGTTGCCAACCTGGAGTCCAACGCTCTCTACTTCTTCAAGTTGAAGGCAGTGACGGGTAAAGGAGAGGGTCCGCCCACCCACATCCTGGAGGTGCAGACACAGACTGTGTACCACCCTATCACGCCAGATTCCAGTGTCACTCCAGGTAAGGTGGCTATGTCCGGCTCTCAAAGGGTTTCTAGGTTTGAAACATAAAGCAACTGTTGGGCTCCTGCAATGTGGTTGATTGATATTAATCTACATGTAGTGCCCAAAGTAGGTTTGGAAAGGTGATGGGAGCTCCGAGCTTCTCTTAAGCAGTTGATATCAATCCACATTCGGCGTCCCAAGTCGAGTTGCAGGCGTGTGTATCATTTGACTTGTGACCTGCTCAGCTTGCACGGTGGTTCTCATGTCAACTCTGGTATTTGTTGTCCTGTTTGCTTTGAGCAATCGTGGAGATGTGTCCTTGGTGTGTGGTTTGTGTGATGACCGATGAGCCGTGGTGTTGCAGGCATTGGGGGTGCACGTCGGGACAAGGAGCTAGGCATCATCGTAGGAGTCTGTAGCGGCCTGGGCTGTATCATCATCTGCATCATCATCCTGGTGGTGCGCAGTCGCTGTCCCCTGGGTTGTAGGGGCCCCACTCAACTGCCCCCGACCTGCCAGCATCATCAGCAAGCCATGCCCTGCAGCTGTTTCCAGCCTCCTAACTCCATGATCTTCAACATGAATAGACAGCCTTATTACCAGACTGAGCTGGCGGATCAGACACCACTGGGTCGCTCCCACGAGATAGATAGCTTCATGCCTATGCTCACCAGCATGCGTGAAAACGAGCACTCTGATACCAAGGTTTGTGGCTCTTAACCGATGGACAAATTAATGCTGGCCATGTTAACCTGTGGGTGATGCACACGTTTTTGTTTCTGTGCCTTATCTATGGAAACTAAGTTGGGAATGTGTAATGTTTTTCTGAATGTATGAAATTTGATGCCCTGTATCTATGTTTAATGCAATATATTGACAATGGATTCTTAACCATCAAAATATTATTACTTTATATGCTCTATGGTATGTGTTTCTCTATTGAATCACATTGCTTGTTGTTCCATCCTTGGATTATACAGATTGGTTGGATCATTGGTATGATGAGATGATATGAAACCGTAAGGCCAATGAACTAATACGATGAATTTGTGTACTAAATCTGGAGGAGGTTAATGAAGGGTTAATATGTTTTTCACTTCAGGGGCATGGAGGGACATTATGTCAGAATGGGCGCCTCAACGGGTACGGACCTCTGAATGGCATGCGCGTCACCAAGATGTCCAATGGCCGCTTAAAGTCCTACTACCTGCGGTCTGACCAGGAAGTGCCTGTTGAAGATAGCTCACAGGTGATTATCTAGAGATCTCAGATGACTTAATCAGAGCCCACCTGTGTTCTGTTGATGTAGGGACATTTACAGGATGGTTTTTTTGTGGCTATTTCAGGTTCCTCTCCAGGCAATCAATGGAATAAACGGGAGCGTAGAGGAGGGTCAGAATGTGTCGACTTGTAGTGGCTACAGCTCTGCTGGTCCAGCAGCATGTTCACTGGAGGACTTGGATCAGTGTGTGGGTCATGTGAGGGAGCGGGGAGAAGGGCATCTGCAGCTGGCTCACTTGGGTAGTAGTAGCATGGAGGGCGAGGACTCTGGTCACTGCTGTGCTGACCACACGGGTGAGGGGGGCAGCGAGTCGTCGTCCTCTCGCTGCTGCAGCGGGGCATCGTCTCTAGGACGACGCCAGCGCTCAGCCAGCCAGGAGCTTCATAACCAACCAAGGTCTTCACTGGCCGTCCACGCCACACAACCAACACCTCTACCCTCAAAACACCCGACTCAACCAAGGTGCCTCTCCAATGGGGAATACGGCAAGCAGCAGCAGTCTACCTCATCCCCCGGCGCTACCACGGGAGAACTCATGGATGCCAGTGAACTGAGGCTGGACCTGGCAGCAGCAGCAGCATCTTGTGACTCTAAGCCATCATCAATGCGGCCTTGTGAGCCAGACAGCATAGTCATGGTGTCACAACCCTTCACATCCAACGATCACTTGTCCCCATCCTCGTCCTCCTTCCCCTCATCCCACGCCGCATCCAACACTACACACGTATGACTCGTGGATGCTGCGTCCTATCATTCTGCTCGCGTGCCTGTCCATTTACCTCTTTCGTGTGCGTGTGTAAACTGAAAATATTGGACCAGACTGCCTCGTGTTAGTGGCAGTCGTTGTATTTTACCGAGAAGCATTTCGACATGTTCTGACCTCAGTAGACAGTGATTGAACAGAAAACTGAGTTGCCAGTCCTCAGGAAGGCACCAGCTAAGTCAATTAGCATTTGGTGTTGCAGCAATGGTCATTGTTGCATGGAAGATGCGGGTATCTTTTTGTTAGGGTTATATTGTGTCTCTCTGTCATGTGTACATAGACTACTAAACTTATCCGTCTGGCCATCGTCATCACCACCACAACCACACCAACAACAAGCAGGAGCAGCTGGTGAGACCACCCCCCACCAGCCCCACACACCCCCCTAGAGACATACCAGGCAAAAGTGTTGATTGTGGTCATAGGGTAATTTCCTTTACATGAGGTAATCAGGGTCAAATAGATGCCATAATGTAGTCAAGAAGCTTAGCATTGTTTTATTCTCTGTCTCTCTTTCCCCCCTTTTTCTCCTCTCTCTGTGATATACTTAAAGTCTAAATTAGCATGGTTCATTATTGCTGGGTGTCATGTCAACAAGGGCAGTGACCGATCTTCAAACCTGTTCCGTATTGCTGTTGGAATCTGAATCTTTATTCTGTTGGTTTGAGATATTACCTCGTTGTGAGCTCTTGGCTCAGACAATCTCAATATGCATAGCATGTAAAACTAGAACAATATGGAGAAGGAAATGTCTCTTGAATCTTTGATATTTTGATAAATGTTGAGTGTTTTATGCTGTCACTGCCCACTGCTAGCTGAAGGACACTTCACCACATGGGGACCTATTTCACATATATAGCTTGGTCTTGGCGCACACTTTAATTGCTGATGGTGTTGTTATGAAATCTAGGTCTTAGTCATCTAAATAATTTTGCTTGCTAGCTTAACAAAGCGCTTCACACTATTTTATGTGACCCAACTCCAGGAAATCCTTGGAGAAAAAACCCCAAAATGGCATCTGTGCTTGGAAACCTATAGCATATTAAAATCAATTAATTGTCCATTTGGCATCGAAGAGATGTTTCCTTTCATATTATCTGGCCCAAGATCATTAACATTTCATCATGAGCCAAGTTTTCATGTTGAATCTTTGATAATGGGCAATATCATCAAAGCAAAACCTTCTTAGGCCACTACGACACCAATAAACATATTGTACTTAGCTGTTGTTGAGTGTGAGTTAATTAACTACTCTGGTCATTATCAACATGGAGTGGCTATACCTATTGCAGATAGTTCTGCAGCTAGAAATGGTTGCTGATGCAGAAGTTAGTGTAGCACTTTTGGAAATGGGTAGGGTCTTATGATACTGTGTTTTTGCTTTGGAAACCACAATTGGACAGCCAGTGCCTGTAACCGCAGACTGTCCATTGAAAGGCTAGGTCATGCTTACATCAGTCAGCAAAAACATAGCCATGTACGTTAAATAGGCCATCAGCTTATCGTAGTGCTGCCAGCATTGGTCTAGCTGTCTTGTTTTGGGTTGATTACTGTTCATTCAATGGTCATGTTGATGATGGAGCTTAAGTTGTTCATTTTGGACTTGCTACTGATAACTATAGACCCATTTCGTTTGAGTTCAACTGTAAAATAAACCAAGCCTCTCATGAAAACACTTCTGGTTCATGCAATGCCATGACTTATTGATTGTTTAAGGCACTGGTACCGATACATTTTTGATTATTTTGATGTTCCTGAGATCATGAAAGGTTTAGGCAAACCAGGCGCAGTAGTTACCCAAAATTTCCAAAAAAACTACGTCATTATGTGTCACCTGTGCTGGGTTAGTCGTCATCTATGAATGACCTCACCTGAATGATACTGAGAGTTCATGTTGTAATGTAGCAACCTCTATTACAGGGAAGGCAAGCTCCTTGCCAACTCGTCGTGATGATAAGACTTTACAGTTAGATTATTGATTTTAAACCTCAATGAACTGTTCTGTTTCCCTTAGTATTCAAGAAGGTTTTTGAGTAATATATATATATATATATATATATATATATATATATATATATATATATATATATATATATATATATATATATATATATATATATATATATATATATATATATATATATATATATATATGAACATGGTGTGTTTGGGTCAACCCTCCCCTCTGGAGTGTGGCAAGGCAGCAAGTTGCTAGACAACTAAGTGGTTGCCATGGAATCACTATATATAGCTGCTCTTGCATGTTGCATGCCTGGTGTAATCTTGTCCTGAGATTGGCCAGTTTTATATCACTAATTATAGCTTTACAATAATATGTATATATGCATATATCCAATTATGTATCTATCTAGTGTGAATACTATGCTAATTATTATTATTTGTTAAGGATGTTGTGTACATACAAAAAAAAAGTGCGGCAGCAGATTGTGACGTTCTTTACATATGTGTGTATCTATACAGTAAAGTAATATATATACACGGCCCTGTAAGTATGTTTTACTAAATTGAAAGTGGGATGCTGAAGTGACACACTGGGCAGAATGCTGCCAAACATAGTTCCTGTAATAAGACTTGTTTTTTGTATCGAAGAAAGTTAAATGTTGAATGCTCTCAAAACGTAACAACACAAAATTATTGTGGTTGTCATCTTGTCGTGTGAATTATCTTGGGGACAGTTTTTTTAGGCTGTTATATGATTTTTGTTTGTTTTTTATGTGACTTTGGAATAGAAAAAAAATGACCATGTCCTTGACTTGTCTGGCAGCTCCTGTCGAATGTGACGCTAAAAACATAGTGCTACTGTGTCCAGTGCTATTACTGGCATCTGGTCTCCTGTCAGTGCTGATATTTTGTGTAACTTTGTGGTATTCTTTGTGTTAGTGGCTATGGATGAGATCGGGAAAGGTGTGCGGTGTGTGGGAGGGAGGGAGGGTGGGTGGAGATGGTCGTTTTTGAGAAGCGTTTCATCTACCTCATTCTGGGCTCTCTCGGTGTCTAAGCCAGGTCTGTGTGTCTGCTGGAGTGGAACCGGTGCAGTAATTGAGACTTAACTCAGGGAGAACGTGTCATGCATGAATTATTTCTGCTGTTGCTGCTGCTGCACTCATGTACACACATGGCAGAGACATCGGAGCCTTATTCAATAAACCCCCCACTTCTCCTTCACACCAACTCCCTCCTCCTCCCCACGCCCACCCAACCACACCCCCTCACCCCACCATAGAAGTTTCAAAATGCACCCTAGCCGCTGGTTATATAGCTGGCTTTAAATTCACATTTCCTGGCCAGTTGTGAGTTTGACTCTGTTGTTATTAGTAAGCTTGATTCCATGTTGATGGGGTGTTTTTCATTCATTGCTGGATGCATTGAGGAAGTGGGAGATATCTGTTCACACTTTGCATCAACTTGGACATTGATGAATACCTGCATGGAGATTGCTTTATTCAAGATTACATGTAATGCATATATGTAGGTGAGCTTTCTCTTTCCCCATTAGTCTTCTGTTCTTGCTGTCTGAGTCCGTACATTTTACTGTTTTGTTTCCTTGAGTGATTTTTTTTTGTTGATTATGTGAGAGGATAATATAAAATTCATTGGTATAATGACTGTATTTGATGTCCTAAGAACTAAATCTCCCCATGAAAGAGGAGGCAAATGATTCAGACAAGATTGCTTTCCCGAATATGAGTGCTAATTAATATATGCTGAAATATATATTGACGTTGTGGCCAAGCATTTGTTAGGTCACAGTCTGGGTTTGATGATATACCTCAGTTCTACCGCTAAATAATGCCTGATTTGTATCTATGTTTTTAGTAAGTAAACATTTATTCAGGGAGAACACTTCACTCGGTTGAACACGCGTGTCACTGTGCTTTTATTCTCGTTTGTGTCCTTGCACCACTGATACGTTTTCTTGTATTATGATAATTTATGCATCGTATATTTTTGTATATCACTGACATATTTCAGCTACCTCACTAAATATAATGCTTTTATTTGTGCAAAACAAATCCTCTTCTGGAGAAATATTTTGGCCACTATTGAACGGTCTACCTCTGTAATCTGATATGCCAAAATAGTATAGGTGTATAGAATATCTCCAGTTGGCAGTATTTCTTACTTTGGACCAATCCTTTTAGCAAGTTTGTGTGAGCTTGATATGTTCATGATTACTTGCCTTAGATAAACACCTGTGAGACCTTGAGATAATTTCAGTAGCCTGCATGTGTTTCAAGGGTAAATCATTTGAAAGTGTCATTTTTTCCAAGCAAAGGGGTGGGGGTGAGTGAGGGTTGCCAAGCCACAATAACCTGGTTATATGTTTGTGGGGCAGGGGCTTGAACTCGCCTGGGTAAAATTTATATATGATATTTTGATAAATTGTCTGTCGACTGGAAACTCTGTACTGTAAACCACACAAATTGTTTCATTTACAAAACAGTGAAAGCTTGTTTATGTAATAAAACACAATATGTTCAAATTTGGTTGTTAGGGGATATTTGCTTGTTAGCTCTGCTGTTAAGCAGAGGTTATTGTATACCCAGACTCCGTCCATCTGTCCATTCAAACTTTTGGTGGCACATTTGATGTCGGTTTGAAATTACATATGGCCCCCTCTCGTGGTGATTCAAACTTGAACACAAGAATTTGGCCCTCTGACCGAGGTCTTAAGATCTATTATTGAAAAATTTATTAACGTAACTTGAATAACTTTCGTTTTGACCTGATAAATTTTTTGTTGCACGTTTTCTTAAAGAGTACGGCTGCAGACAAATTGTACATTGACATACTCGTGTTGACCACTTGTTGCATAATGAGCATCGGGGCTGAATGACCTTTGACCCCTGATTTACTATTTAAAAACTTAAATCGTGTCAAAAGCCGCAAAGCTGCGAGATCTATTGGCTTCCTGTTTTCTACAGTAACCTGTATTTATACCATTTTAGTGGCATAGTGTTGCTTATCTAAGTTGTAAATGCACTGAATTCATCCTTCCTGAGGTGTAGGTTTTTCAGGACAAAGTATGTGGAGGCTAAAGCAGGTCATTTAATGTACCCTGTTCAGAGGAGACAAGACCAGTAATGCAAGAGATATTTTCCTGAGCCTTGCTTGCTATGAAATATGTCATGCTTTGTGGGTAAATTTTGGACACGACTAAAATTGGGAACAACATTCTGCTGGATGCCGTGTAACTGTGTCTTGTCTGCTGTGAATTATCTGGTCCATAAGGTTTGTGCACATTAAAAAAAAAAGAGTGCAGTTTTACAAAACCAGTGTATAAAACATTGCCATAATGAATGACATTTGCTTTATTTCCATGAATCATTTTCAAGTGGCATGGAATTCTATAATTACAAACAGCAATGGTATTTAGACACTAACGTGTACACAGTCCATTGGACATCTTATATGAAAATATCCATAAAGGCCTTCAAACGTCACCGAGAGAAAAATAGCCTATCACCAAAGGGCAATGGAAGAAGAAATTAATTAACTAAGCAAACTTAATTCAACAACATTGACTGCATCGAGTCAAAAAAATATCAAGTGAGGAGATTCTGTGGAAATGGACCAGTCACATTGTGGCATGAATGAACTCATTTCAGGGTCTTGTTTTACCTGAGAAACCTAATAAGATAAGGACAACAGGAATAGGTGTGCATAAAACAACAACTGATCAAACTTAACATGCTTCTTGTCAATCAACAAAGAATCAATGCCAACAATGTTTCATATAACAAAACCATCACTGCTACCTAACGTTATATCAAAGACATAAAAATCTATATGGCAAGATGAATTTTTTTACAGCGCAGTTGGTTGAAAGTTTACTATGCGGGATGAACCTTATTCATAATATGTAAATGCAACATCATGGAAAAGTGGCTGAGGTGACGACATTTCGTGTATGCTGTTGTTGACGTGTTTCACAAAACTCAACGTTTCCTCGTCTCGATAAACCAAAGCTAGCGAGTTTTCTGCAGGATGAATTGTCAACAGCTGAAAGCAGAAACATAAGTTTTGACATCCCTGGCCCACGAAGGAATGTTAATTCTGAAGGCTAATTCGTCTACTAATTAGTCAATGCCTTACAAAACGAATTCCTTCAACAAACCCATCCATGCTCTAAATATGATCAAAGTTGACTACTCATAGCCTGCTTACCTCCTCATTTTCTCCTGCAGCAATGTAGGAAGTGAATCCACCATACTCTTGCTTCCAACCTACACACACAAACCATCACATTCCTCAGACCATATCGCTTCCTACACTCATGATCACGTTCATTAAGAGCCTATCCAGTTATTGTAATGGTTACGAACAACTTCCTCCAAGGAAAAAACAACTTTTCTGACAAACATTTGTTTTACCCCCAAAAAAGATAGTTGCAGACACAATTACCCATGACTGAGAAAAGTAGTTCTTTCAAGAGGTAATAAAACTTCAGTAATAAATTACGCAGCATGCAAAAATCTATAATTGGTCCCAAGTGCAAAAGCTGTCAAGATCACATCTTTTGAGTTAGTCTTTTCTCCATCTGGTGTTATTGCTAGAATCATGTTGGCCGACAAGAAAGAGTTGACCCAGTCACATTGTACACTCCCTCTGACATAATTATACAAAAAACTATTCAACAGGATACTTATGCCAAACATGTCAACCAAATCTACATTACATATGCACATGGGAAGAAGAAGCTGTCTGAGCTGGTGCATCTAACAGACAGAAGAGAGCTGCAGCCCACCTTTGCAGGCGCAGAAGAGGACAGCATCGAGCGCACTCTCTGTGAGGTGGGGGTCGGTATCATGGACCAGTGTGTAGCAGCCTCGGCTCCACCTCCGCACGTCACAGCGACATAATGCAGTTGACTCTGACCCAATCTCTGTCAACACAACAAAAACACATCATCTGATTTAAATAGCCAGGATAGGATAGAGTCATTCAATTGCATTTCATCAAAGAGAAATAGCATAAAAAAAATATTCAAAAATAATGTAAGGCAAAAAAATCAGTTCATACATACATCTAAATTACAATAAAAAAACAACCTCATGATTAAATGATAATAAATCAAAATATTAACAGAGTTAGGGATGGATCTTTCAAATGATTCTCAGAGGCATTTTCATTATGACAGAAATAGATCTTATATATCAACAAATATCCATCATCAAAGCTTCTACAACCACTACTTCTTACACAACTGAAACCGGATACAAATCTGGGTGACAAAAAAACACTTGCTTAGGAGGAGAAGCAGTACAACGAAACCGTGACATCACTTGACCAACCTTTGTCGTCTTTTTGATCCTCCTTTGCTTCTTTGCCGTTCCTGTCATCCATACTCTCCACTGACTTGCAGCTCTCGCTCCCATTGTTGAGACGGCGGCGTTTACGACTGGGTTTGGCTCGGTCCGACCCTACGGGGGATCCTGCCTGCTCGTCTTCCTCCCTCTCACTAGATTCAACATTTGACGGCAATATGTCAGAGGTGTAACTGCCGTCGTCTGAATCCGAGTCGTTATCGTGTGACACAGCCAGAGGGTGGAGGGAGAGGCCGGTTAGGTTGGACAAAGTGAGGAACATGGCTTCTGAACGGAACACATTGAGGCATTCTTCCACAATAGCGGGGCGAGTCGTTTCCTTGATCACACCATAATGCCTGTAGACCACATAAAAACACCAGAATGCTCGATCATTACATTTTTCATGATGATGTAAGGGTATGACCCACCTGACTTGCTTTACACCAGAGGTGGGACCCACCTTTTATTTGGCGGCCCTTTGTCTTCCCATTCAACACTGTTATTTCTCAATGCTTCTACAAGCTGTGTATATTTTTCCTCCTTGCAAACAGACAAATATAACACTGTATAATAGATCAACAAACAAAATAATCAGAAGGGAATCAACAATCAATACAGATAATCATGAAAAGTATACCTGAATAAAACCCTGAAGTTCAATCTCAGAGTCTTTCTCAAATTTGGCTTGGATGCGACATTGCACATCAGGTTCCAGGTAGATTGGGTTAATCCATTCCAATACAGTTTCTTGCTGTCGATACAAACAGTGAGACCAGAAATTGTCAACATGAACCAAGTGAATTAAAAAGACAACAGTTCAAACTGAAGACGAGGTCTGATGTTTTTATACACGTCCAAGTTATTGTCAACATTGCATAGTTTCTTGGACTAATGCTATATCCATTCACATCACTACCATTTGGCACACCGATAGGTCAAACAGTCTCTTTGTAATAGCTGACTACCAAGCATGGTGAATTAAAATAACACATAACATTTAAACGATTATCCTCAAAACAATATAACATTGTGTTCAAACCTCAGGAAGCTTTACCTCAACAAAAATATTGGGTAGCAGAGGAAGTGAAGGTTCGATGTATCTCTCCGGCGGGGCAGAACAGGGGCATGAAACCAGCCATTGACTGAAAGTCTTGTTTTGTCCTTGGCCAGAACTTCAGCCACCTGTTATACAACACCCCACAAGTGAAACAAAGTTTACTGATAAACAAATCTGTTCCAATTCACATATATTTTTGGGACACATATTTTAATTATGATTACAAACCTGATCAACTTGATTAGGTGTATGTCTTGGTAGGGTTATTAAGTGCAGGATTCAAGGCAGAATTACATGATTTTTTAGACTAATGAGATTAGCTTAATTGCTTGTGTGTCAGGAGAGGAGACTTTCCATTAATAAACAAGACAAATGGGCTACTGTAAATGATGAAATAGGAGATGATGAAAATAATGCCAGCTGAGAGAAGATCACTCCACTGAGATCACCTCATATGAGGGAATGATGCAAACCTGATGATGCGATGCTTCAGACACCTCAAACCAAGCAAACTGATTCCACGCTGGGTATATGCTCTTTACAACTCTATTGGGTTGGCCATGCTCTGTACAGAACAAAGGATTAAAGCATCATCAAATGACAGGATTAAAGCATCATCAAATGAGATAAGTACCGTTATACTAAAGGGATACATCAGTTAACAATAAATACTGTACTCTGCAGTCATTCAAAGACGTGTACGTTTCACATCATGATTAACTTTTTAGATTTACCGTCCATGTCAAAGAGATCAAGTGATCCTCCATCGTGGGGCTTCCATGGAGGGACAAGGTAGAGGATGAATGCTATACGGCGATTGTTTAGCTCATCGTCATGGCAAAGAAGTACATCTGTAGGTGTAAATCAGTGACCATGTCGAGGGTTCACAAGAGGCGAACGATGATCATAACGTTTAAAGTACATCATGACGATCATCATAACTTGTTATTAAGTTGTCAAAAAGCAGTAGGAACGTACCAGTGTAATCATAACGTGAACACGTCATGTCCACCTGTTCAGTGAGGGGTATGCCAGTGACATCACGCAGCCAATCAACCATGTCTTCATATAAGAATTTCCTAAAATAGAAGAGATGTGATAAAGAAAAATTGGTTCAGTAGATAGAATCATCCGTTTCTGAAATGCAAACGACTCAAAACTGTCAAAAGGCAGCTACTTAAATACAAACCACGTTAATTTACCTGACTTAAATACTTCTGCTTGCATTATCAGTCTTAGAATACAAAACAAGACATATGCTCTGTAAAACTCCACAGTTAAGAAGCTTTAACACAAATAGCTCACCTAAGAGACTTAACATGTTGTGAAGAAATTTTCTTGAGATCATCAGTCTGCAATAAAAATGGACCTAAATATCAGCATCAGAACAAGTAAAGCAGGGTATGAAATTGGCAAATATGTGAATTGGCCCTCCATTTTTTTTTCAACTGGCCCTTCAACAAAATGAACTGGCCCTTCCAGTATTTAACTGGTCCTCTCAGTGGTCTTGTTATTCACAATGCCGAAAGTAGAAGTGAAAAAGCTGAATGAAGGTGGACTTTTTTCTAATTCATCACCGTCGCATTTAGGTAAACGTTTGATAAACTTGTCCATTATTAAACTTTGGAAATATAATTTGCGCGAAGTATCAAATCAGCGATGCATAGGAGACTTGTAACGCTAGGAAAATTCGACACTTATTTGCATTGTGCACGTGACATAGACTGACCAATAAAAACGAGTTATACGATCTCATCGATAATCGTGTGCTTACGTCATACGGAAATAACCGAACTATTCCGGATGAAAGCTGAGGTCAAGTCAATTAGGTCAGTTCACAATTTCAAACGATTGCGCGATCGTCAACATTTTTATCTTTTGACGACGAGTATGGTTACAGAATAGTTATTGGCCTGGCGGACCGACTACTTTGACAAATGAGTCGGCGGTATAAACATTTAGTCGGCGCGCGCCGACTAAAAATAGCCAATTTCGTGCCCTGAAGTAAAGGATACAAAAAGCATGCTATTTGATAGGATCTGTCCATTAACACCAATCAGTGAGCATCAGCTAGGTACAGAATTTGTCAAATGCTACATAATGATCTTATGAAATGACAAAGATTGTCATTTCATAACATCATTGTGAAAGCATATGACAAATTCAATATTAATGAAACAGCAAGTTAACTTGCTGACAGAGGTCAATATATTGGTTTATGATAAGTATACAATCCCATGTTCCTAAATATCCCTGTACCTGTTGGAATTTGTAGAGGTCATTATTTTTGTCGATGAATATTTGATCAAGGAGCTCATACTTGAGCCCATCCATGAACTGTGTCTCCTTGATGAGGTTTGGCATCACGCAACATTGGAATGGATCACTGTGAAGCTCTAACCCAGTATCTTCTGCACACGCCCAACCATGTTAACATCAAATTAAACAACATAGCGTTATTTTATATGAAAGTTCAAATAATGTGTGAAATCAATATTTCTTAAACAGGTGTCCTAAGACAGACAACTGCTTAATGACTTGTTGCTGTGCTACATATGTGCTGACTGGTCTAAGAAGCAAATACTTAAAAGCATCAAAATCATCTCAAACATGTATTCATCACTGTATGTGTATGAAATATCAAAATGGAGGTATACATATTTTAGTAATTCTACTATCCAAACATCCTAGAACAGTGTAGAAGACAATCTCGGTCACTGAACATGTGTACTTTTTGGACCGTGGAGTACTTACCGTCGTTGAAGCTTTCCTTACCCTTAAAAGCGGCTTCAATTTGTGCTTTAAGGGAATGCTTCTGATAGACAGAATACATCTTGGCCTGATAGGGCAGAATGTCCCTCTTGGACTTACTCTTCCCTTTCTTCCCTTTTTCCATGGTGCTAGCTTTATTCTGGATTGTGGAAGAGTTGCATTATATATCCACCTGCATGGCTGTGAACTCACGGAAATGGGAAAATTGTGAACAAAGCAGCTTCCCACACAAAGAAATCGATGTTGTAGAGCGTATGGGAACTCCTCAGGTCAGCTGCAGATGCATGCACATCTATTTTTACGCCATTACCCTATAAGTGATTTACAGCCGCAGGACTCGATTGTATATAATTAATGTGGTCCAGAGAACACATCAGCAATACAATCATCGCACGATGTCAACTTCGTAGGACTAAAAAATTCAACTAAAAAAGATATAAATGAGGTCATGTTTCATACTCCCAATTTAAACATATAATCTTATAACTACCGATAAACGAATGAGATCATGATATATCGAGGGTACATATTGTCTAGTGCACAATGAGAATACAAGCAGTATTGATAATGATAATAATAACGACGACGACGACGACGACGATGACGATGATGATGATGATGATGATGATGATGATGATGATGATGATGATGATGATGATCACTTAATCAACAACAACAATATACATTTACATACATAAATGGTTTGTAAGGTGTATATTTGTCCATATCTATAAGCATATGAGCATTATAGATATTAGACTATATGGCTGCAGTGAAGCGTACTAATCTATTAACGTCTTATCCTGGACTAGTATCTTATCCTTAACATGTATGCTTGAGTTTAGAACGTATAATTCTATAACTACTGATATCCAATCTACCCATGAACTTATAAACAATATTATACATGGCAGCTAGACAGCACTGAAAACTAAACTATGTCAACAAATTAAACTGGTACTTTCATACTTTGAAGAACCAATGAACAATTTCAATGAATTGTGATAGGCTATGTACATACTGTTGATGGTATTTTTTTTATAGTTCCACCAGAGCTGTGCATAATATATGCAAGAACTATATGTGCGGCTCATCCCCGGGCTCATCTTAGTTGCAATTTACGAATCAACATGAGTTTGTCTTATTTGCCTTCTAAAGGCAGCATCACCTTTTCGATCTTTAGTGATGAAGCGACCAAGATCACTTATGTTCTGCCCATTTGCATTACAATAAGAATTTGTCGGATCGAACCAACCAACTTATCGATTCAAACCATTAAAGGTATATGCTCAATGAATATGTTATGGCTTTATTTTCAAAATTGCCATATGAAGGCTCTTATTCCACACGTAAATCATCCAGACCTTTGTCCCCTTTTGATCCGTGTAAATTCTTTGCAAACTCTATCCCTTTTATCTACCCGATGGTAACAACAACATTTTAATCCATTTGATCTGGAGCAATCCCCCACAGTTAATTGTAATACCGGGTATCTGCTATCCAATTACAATGGACATGATTGGAATTGTTTCAGCTTGCTAATCTCCAGATGCCACCCGTTTTCCACCTGGCGTCCCCACACCTCGCACCAATCACTCACTTACACTCAAACCAGCTGACCAATCATGACCAATGACGATAGTCCATGGGTCTTGTTGTGGGGGTGGGGGGATAGTTGAGTTCCAGGGTGGGGATAAAAGGTCGGACATTGGAGGCATTAGGGGAGAAGAATGCAATAAATGGCCTCTGTGTGAAGCGCCGTGCAAATGCGCGAATTTGTTGTTGCATATAATCAGAAATCAGATGATGAGTTTTTGAGATTTGTAGGACACTTTTATCCTGCTCACGGACGGGTACGCTTTTTTGCCATTTTCACCTTGTACGACGGGTTGTACATTCACATTATACCTTGTACGACAGGGTATGCTTTTTGCCATTTACCTTGTATGATGGGTATGGGTTTTCGAGGTCCTGTGACACATCACTACCCGGGATAAGGCCATGTGGCCCCACCCCCACCCGCTGGGATTCAAACGCTAAGCATCGTGCTGTCCAATGACTCGGTGAATTTGTTCAAAGTTACCAGAATTACAGTATATATGAAGTGGTCTTTTGAAGCAAAATTCAAAACATTGCAGACTAGTTGTATTTACTTTGAGCAATGTAGTCGGCTTTTTGCAATCAAACGAATATTTGAATATTATAGGTTAGCTTCTGATGACTTTAATAATTAATGTGCACCACACAGAGAAAATGTAATGGTGGTATTTCGGTGCATAGTTTATTATAATCATAAATGCGTTTCGGACACAACTGTGTCCAAGATAAATAGATAACAGTGTGGTATCATTGCTGAGATAAGACGTAAACTATTTATCTTTACTCCGTAGAATGGTTTCAACGTGAATTTGACTAACGAAAGATAATTATTAACGATCAAAATTTGCATCTCAGAACAAAATATTTAACATATAATTGTTACGATCAGACAGTCTTGTTCGTAAAAGACACAATTTAATATGTAATTGGATATGTTCACATAACCAATACAATTCTGTAGTGTGCATCTCTTTACTTCATACAATCGTATTACGAAAGTCCATTATGAGACAGTGCTACTGTATCATAAAAGTTCATTCAACGACCAAACTACGGCAGAATCATGGTGGAGTAACGTTTTCCTTTCTATTATTTCCAGTATATTAACGGAAACTATATCAATGGTGATGTTTAACTCATGTATGATTATATCATTATACTAGTATGTCTTCTGTTGCAGCTGCCGTTATCGCTCCTTCGGACTGCTGTCAACCATCCAATGGTGGGTTTGTATTTATACCTTTTATTATCGCCCAAAGTTGTACCGGGTCGTACTCGAAGACTCCAGTCAGCTTGTCACGATATGACTACAACTTATGTTTTGGCACATCTCTGAATATTTGTACATGAGCAAAACAAATATTTGAGACCTTGAAATGAAAGTAACCGAGAACTTGCTCTATTCGCTGCATTCACAGACCTTTAGATCGCTTTCTTTTCAAAAAATGTTTAGGTATATAGCTTTATAGGATAAGATAAACTCAACAGACCAACGTCAGGTTTTATTGCCTTGTTGGAGTGCAGCAGTATCTCCCGTATTTGGTTCCCAAGAGCTAGTTAAGCTCACTGCGATATTCTTGAGAACATGTATGAAGTATGGAAGTGTTAAAACAGACTGAAATGCAATCATGATTTTTCTATGGCATTTTTTCTATGTGATGTCGCAATATTGCTTTGTGCAACACTGAATGGGGTACACTGAGTTGAGTATTTAGTGATGTATATGTTTGCTGCTTAGTTCAATAATGTTATCCAATTGTTGCCCTATAAATTCGTGTGACAATCACACTGTTTTCTGTCCACCATACATTATGAAATTGACTAAAATATGTGAATCTTATTCAAATAAATCTTCAGTCACCATGTAAATAATTTATAAGCAGTAAATAGATGACAACATATCTGTTTCAAATCGCGAAACAACATATCAAATTTGATTTCCAAGTGAACTGATTACATTTGGCATGTTTTTATGAATATGGGGGCATTGTAGTCAATGTTTAGTTTGTATTCTAATGTGATAAAGATGATGTGTTTCATTGTAGTATTTCATTAGTCTGCGTCCCAGGCTCCAAGGGTTCCGCTACGCTTCACGCTGTAGAGTCTACGACAAGACAAGGTCTAAAACTGGCGCGTCCAAATATTCATTAGACACGTTCGTTAATCTTCGTGACAGCCCCTACCAATCAATGCAAACGTTGTGACCCAGATTGACCTTAGTTGCGCGCGTCTGGGTGAAACAACAAATCGGGGTGTTGTAAAATGTGTGCCCGGCTCGTAAAAATCACTCGTCCGGTTGGATAAGTTGACTTGGCAAGTTACTTGTCCGACATGACAAATTACTTGTCTTGGGCAAGCGGACAACCATTGGTGTCGAACCCTGACCCATTCCAAGCACTGCATCGAGAGCAGTACCTAACAACGTATAGCAAAATGTTTCCTTACCCCAGCATTCACAAAACAGTCATGACCCATCAAGCAGCCGAGTGCAAAAGTCTTTCAATACCACGCCATGTGACTTGCGCATAATCAAGGGCTCCCGTTGGAGTCATTTCCATGTGAATCGAGAGAATATACTACTGTTTTGGTGAAAAGAGGTGTAAAACGGAGCGTACAAAAACAAATATGGCGCCAAATCTTCGAAAAATGTGACACTGACCAATGAGAGACAATGACTCAGAAGTATCCGAAAGTGACCGAGAGACACGGCTTCTGATTTGAGCATCCCAAATCTGGGATACTAGTCAAGTTCAAACAGTCTTCCTAGCCTAGACTCTTGGCGCGACTATTGAATATCATTTCCATGTAAACAGGGCCTGCAGCCAAGGGGCTAGGGGACCTTGACTAGTATTTCATCATATATATTTAAAAGATATTTTGGGCCTCAAGACTTTCTAGCTTTCTCTGCTGTAAAGTGGCACATTTCATAAGAATGTACCAGACATTGTGAAGGAATTTCAAGCTTTACCGAACCGCGGTCCGGAAAAGTTAGAAAAACTTACCGGACTGAGAATTTTTTTACTGGACCAAAGTTTTGACAAACATATATGGCCACGCTGTGCTTTTAAAAATCCGCGTGAAATCTACTTGTGCGTTTCCGGCAACCACGGAATCACCCGAACTTCCGAAGTCGAATGACTAACGAACCAGCGAAAAATATAAATATTGACAGAAAGACGAAAGAGACGTGAAACAGCGAATTCTTGGGTTTATTTTCATTTTTGAGGGGGTACTCGCATGTATAGTATATTAGAATTTATTACTGGACCGAGGACCGGTGAACAATCACATTTTTTATCGGACCAGAGAAAAGTTTACTGGATGTCCGACGGGTCCAATAAACCTTCACAATGTCTGATGTACATTATGTACGGTACGATCACTGAGATTAAAATGATAAATGAAAATTTTATTGATCTCCAGTTGGTGGAGTTGAAGAATGGGGAAACATACAATGGCCATTTGGTGAGCTGTGACAATTGGATGAACATCAACTTGAGGGAAGTGATCTGCACCTCCAGAGTAAGTGACTTTGTCAAGTCTTGGCTCATTTAATATTCAAGTGTTACATCGATAGACGGTGATGGTATGTTTACCACCTAAGAGATGTATAGTTATCTGAAACGATATGTATGTGGTGATTTGAACACTGACATTAATTAGATTATTTATTTGAAAAGATTCTCAAGGGTCTGTTTATTCTAAGTAATGTTTAATATCGTTGGTGTTCATTTAAGGATGGTGACAGGTTTTGGCGAATGCCTGAATGCTATGTGCGGGGAAGTACAATTAAATACTTGCGAATTCCCGATGAAGTCATCGACATGGTGAAAGAAGAGAATCTCCAAAAGAACAAAGGTCGTGGTGACTCGAGAGGTCGCGGAGGCCGTGGGAGAGGTGGATCATCCAGAGGTTATTTCCAATTTTATGTTACTTTTACATCTAATGATGGCGATTAAAACTGTCAAATTGGAGATTATATGAGTTAATTGTCTATCAGGTACTTCATATTAATCACATACTTGATGTGCAATGTCTACTGAGGAACGTCTTTATGTTTTGCAGGTACATTTGGTCGCGGTGGAGGTGGAGGTCGTGGAGGTGGGCCAGGTCGGGGTGGTGGTCGTGGAGGAGGTGACCGGGGAGGCAGACACCCATCTAATGGAGCTCCCAGATAATCCATCTCATCTCCTCATCAGCATCATCTTCATCCTCACTTTTCAGTGTTTTATAAGAGAATGTATTGTCTTAGAACAGATCATATTTCCCAACAGCGCTTTGTTATTACGATATAGCATTTCACCTAAATGATAGACAATGTTTTCAAGTAAAAGGAATTGTTTTCATTTTCATCAAATCTCACGTGTATATTTGTTTAGGTATATGATAAAGCTAATTAAATAATCATTTTATGTGCATTGGTTGGTGTTTGTTGCTACTTATATCATGTCATTGTACCATTGAATAAAAGACTACTGCCTTGGTTCACTCAATGGATTGATAGTGTTGCTTTTGGGTGATTTTCTGATGTGTTTGATAATCTAACATAATGATTCCAGGATAAACGTTGAAATCATCAGTCCTGGAGTACCCAAGTAACTTTACCTGGCTCAATTTAGGTTGATGATGCAAGAAGTTATTGCCAACGACTGATTTTTCAATTTATGAATTATTTATGTCTTACTAAGACGTGATTTTACAATTCCTGAATTATTTTTGTCTTACAACATGGCGAGTCATGAAATTGTTTAGCAAGAATAATTGTTTTCTCATTTGTTTTTTGGCGATGGTATCCAACTGGCAGAATCTCGCCATGGATGAAGAGTAAGATGTTCTAATCAAATGGGTGATGTGACAAGATAAAGGTGTACTGTCAGAGTGACATAGTCTGTGGTAGCCTCACTGTACAGCTGACTTCATCAGATCAAGGGCATTGACGATGATACCTTGTGTCTCCCTTTCGGTCCAAACCATCATAACACTAACAGTTGATGCAGTAAACCCTTGCCATTTTTAAGTTTTCAACCCCATGTTTCTAGTCATTTTGAGTTTATAGAGCATATTTATTTCAGTGTTTCATATCTTTGATTTATTGGTAAACCACCAGCCCTGTATAATGCTCATATGCCCACACAACTGGGAATTTGACTACAACCTTATTCGGACGTGTACCCACATTCTTTACATCACTCTGCTGGCTAGGTATTTTCGACACTATTGTATAAATTACCACACAAGGTTACCTACGGTGAGCGTTTGCACTGGTAAAAGGGGGTGTTTAATCAAATCTTCAGGACATTATTCTAATGGGGCGAGTCATAAGATGCGTTATGACATAAAACTGCGGCGATAAATGTGGTCTCAACGGTGATCCAATTTGAACTATGTTTTGAAATATTCGTTTATTGCATAACCACACCAAGGGAATCCTTCTATTGCATTGTAATAACCGTGTGTCGTGGAAGGGAGCAGTGAGGTGGCTTGATCCCGGCTAGTGGATCAGAGGCAATATCACGTAATATGTAACATATTAAATGACACATACTGACACATTCCTGGCGAACCTTATGATTGATGTTTTCATCATTCTATGTTTAGAAACGACTCGTGCCACTTAGGTTTATTAATCATAACGTTAGTACTTCGTCGGATGAGTCGACAGGCAGATGGCCACACTGCTGCCATGACACTATTCTAATGGAATATAAACTGACCCTCAATTCTCTTCAGCGCCAGTTACAGCAACTGTAATGACGATTTTGTCCGTTTCGCTTATGTTAACCATAGCTCCCGCTGTGGTCGAGACGGGGGGAGGGGGTGCACTTAAGTGTATAGAGGTACCGTATACATGTGCTGCACGACGGGGTAGGTTTTTTCGGCCTCTCGACTTGTACGACAGGTTTTGTTGGGCCTCGTACTTGCAGTTTTTCAGCTGCAATCTGTACGACGGTTTTGGGGGAGGGTGGGGGGTGGGGGGCTTCGTTTTGAACGACGGAGTATGTTTTTCTCTTCCCATTTGTGCAGCGGGTTTATTATATATTTAGATTCAGTATGTCGAGATTTTTTCCCGGGGTTTTCCACCGATCGTTGACAATGCAAATGCAATGAATGGTCCCTGTGTGACTCGCCAAGAATCACACGCTCTACCGTCCAAGCGCGCGAAGTTGCTACTGCATGTATTAAGAAATCAACTGATCAGATTTTGAGATTTTTCCGACCCTTTTATCCTGCCTACGACGTCCGACGGGTTATACATTTGCATTATACCTTGTACGACGGGGTACGCTATTTTGCCATTTTCACCTTGCACGACGGGTTATACATTCGCATTATACCTTGTACCACGGGATATGTTTTTGGCCATTTTCACCTTGAACGACGGGTACGGGTTTTCGAGGAACCGCGGCACAACCGTTATTTTCACGTCTGGTCAACCACTAAAATGACAATTTCTTTACTGGTCTGTATATAGCTCCTTCACCTGCCCTGACACCACCCTCTCTAGCGAGGTAGTCATAGACGAAGCAAAGACCAGGCAGTGTAATCAATACAACTGTCAGTTATTGTCTGGGATTCATTACAACCACAATGAGATAAATGGCGCAGGTTGACTCACGTCGAGTGGAGGTGACTGCGGTTTCGCAGATATATCGGTTACAGCCGGACTGTGGTTAGCTTCAAATGTTTTTCTCTGCTAAAAGGCTACTTTGTCTACCAATGGCTGTTCACTGTGGAACGATGGATGCTAGATGACCCTGCATGAACTGTAATAGACAGATACACATCTCTAACGTCACGAATGACACATCCTTCCCCACTACCACCCGCGCTCCTCATACACCGACTTGTCACACGATGCAGTCCTCATATGCTCATTTGTCATTACACATGTCGTCTATTGACTTTCACCTATCCAAGCAACTATTATTCATTAATTGGCAAATCCGTCGGATAATGCCCTTCGTGCATGAGGTCCCCTATATTCGACATTATTCATCGGATCCTACCTCCAGATTCAACTTATACTGGCTTTATTGCAGACATGACCATACCTGGCTCAATGCGGTGTAACCGTCACGTGAACTCACAAACGCAGCGACCCCTTTCTTGTAATTCTCACCTTCCCTCTCCATTGTCTGCAGCCAGGTACGGCACAGATAGTATGCACGTTGATGACTTGTTTTGTGTTACGTAGACATCAGGCGAGGTGACCACCTTCTAAACCCAATTCCGTCCAATGATGTTACAAATCACGCTGATATCGTCCTCGGTTGACGTCAACTGATATCTCCATTGCGCTGCACTCATACGCTTTGCTAAATACCACACCAGAACAGTGTAATCTCTTACGTTCAACTCACATTCTCAGTGGCTTTAAATCAACCGATTGGAAACACTATCGGAACTTTATCCCATCTATTGATAGTGATTTGTTTTCGTAAACTTTTCTTATCAGTTCCATTAATGATGCTCACGTAAACATTTCCTGCTCGAGTGTCATTCACTTCCTCGCTAGATAATGCATGCGTTGACGTAGCCGCGCACGACGGTAATATAAATATATACCGTCGTGCCTGAAAGTATGTGGGTCGTGTGGCAATTTTTTTTATTTCGCGTGCCCGGGGCTTCCCACCAAGTTGTGTACTTACGTAAATATATATGTCGACAAATGAGATGAATATCCGCTTAACCGGACTATTTTGGTTATCCACTGTCTCGTGATTATTTAGCAATTGTCAAATGAACTTTTAGAATCACAACATTCGTTCACGGCAGCCCCAGTTTTGGAGATATGACGTCACATTACGCAGTTTCATTTTCACTCGCCATGTGGCTGCAGGTCCCGGGGGAGGGGGCACTTAAGTATACATGTGTCGGGGTAGGTTTTTTTCGGCCTCCCGACGGGTTTTGTTGACCTCATAATTGTAGGATGGGGTATGCTCTTGCCATTTTTACCTTGTATGACGGGTACAGGTTTTTGAGATCCCGGGGCACACCCCTACGCAGGACAAGGCCAAGTGCCCCCTCCAGACTGCGGGAATCAATAAGTGTTATCTTTTTTCAAATGTCAATGTGATATCGTTGAATACATATCGCCCTTCAAAGTAGATATTTCCAAAAGATAATCATTGACAAAATGACACATATACTTAAATAATAAAATTCAGAAAGAAAAAGTTCGCTTGCAAAGAACCTTGTCTGCGCATGCGCCCGATCTTGTCGTTCAAAATAGACATGAACTTTTCAGAATTTGTGTGGCCGGATTAAATCGCCTTTGACGAAATCTCACACGTAAACTAAATCATCTTGTTAATAAACATTCAATTATGTGAAAAATTATTCTTCATATGTACATTTGTGTAATTATCGTGTATAACTGGAACTCATGTATTGTCGCGCCGCATTTGGTTTAGTCGTGCACGACGTATATATTTATATTACAGTCGTGCGCGGCTACATTTGGTTACGATCATCGCACGACGTCAATAAGACGTCGTGCACGGCTAGCGTTGACGACAACAATGTTCAGCGAGAATATTTATCTAAATTATTGTGATGGTAGCGCAATCGTTAATATTGAAAGATGTTTGTTAAAGGTTAAATGAGGCCTACATAATATCACGTGTGTTTCTTGCCCTCGCCTTTATTTTCTGGCGCTTGCTACTGCCAGTGATAACGATACTTGTCCATTCATCTCCATCGATCTCCGTCATGGTTTGACCTTTGGCTTTCATGGCCACGGGTGGTGGCAGTCACACCATTGCGGTATAGTTCGGATGGGGGTGGGGAGGTCTGGGATCCACAGAGGTCATAGCGCATGTTTGTTGCGTCATGATTAGCGATGCAAAATTCTTGAGTTTCACGCTCAAAATATCCTTATTTCGCATCGTACTAATAACAAATATCCCATCGATATATCACACTGTGATAAGCAGGAACACAACTAATACTTGAACTAATTCTCTCGTCCTGCTCCATCGCGTACAATAAATAGCCAAGTAGATGAAACCACTTGGTGTTACTATGGTTACACATCTTATTACAGGTTATTCACACGATGTTCGCAATATATCCCTTCTTCCCCTGGTAAATACAGCCGCTACCAGGTGAACATCAAAGCCCTGAGTTACTGTGCTGCTCCCTACATATCCTGGTACATGCAACCAATGAGCGATCCGGGTGGCTTGAGGTGAATTATTGGTATTAAAATGCGACGAACCCGTCTGACCCTAACAATGGTAAGAGCATTCATGCATTTGCTTTGTGAAGAGAGATGGAACTGTTGAATTGATTCAATCAGTGTTGATGGGTTGTGGATGTAGTCAGTGGTACAGAGGGGCACTGGGACTGGTGAGTGATACTTGTGGTCATTCTCACCTGGTTTATATCCATACTTCAAAAAGCATCCCTGTCAAAGACTGGACATTGATATATTTTATCACGCACTGCTTGGCTGTGAAAGTGAGCGATAATGAAATCATTCTTTTGAATGGCTCTAGTGAGCTCCATAAAGCGTTATCCATAGGAGTCTAAGTACCGCAAGGAAATAATAAAACCCATAACCTTCTGAACAATAAAAGTAGCATTTTAATGGTGATTTCGTACAATTCTAATTGTGTGTCCCTTTTGTCTGGTTACTTAAATCAATCTATTGTAATCCTTCCTTGGCACTGGGAACACCAAATCATCGATTATTTATCGATTTAGTAGGCAAGGCACTCGCCCCTGGTGTTTTTATGATCTGATGCCGCTTTAGGGGCGAGGGTCCGTATGGCAGAATCTTTAGGGTTATAAGCAAATTTGCTCCTTCTCGCAATGCAGACAAGGGACAGTTTAAAAAACATAGATTTTCATATCCATAAATGTCTTACCATCAATCTTTCCTAGAGTGCAACAACAGTCATACTCCTTAATCAACAGAATCAACGAGATCCAACACAATTTTTAAATTGTTGTCCAACATGGCTTCCGCGCGAATCGAAAACATGAGCGATATCACAGCGAATTAACGAGAATTAACTCAATTATGTTGCATTGTGGGAGTCGGCCATGTTGAGTTTTTGAACAAACTTTCATGATGTGCCGTATTTTAGTGCTTAAACAGAACAATTTGACAAAACTGTAGTAATAGAAACAGTCCTCCTGTCATTTTGTCATATAATCTTTCATTTTGTCACAATTTTTTTGGCATGGAGGGCTTTGGTAAGTTTTAGGCGAGTTCATCTGTGATTTTGACTTCGGAACCTCGAAAATTTCACAGGCGGCTCTTCGCCTCTACAGCGCGGATGTGAGAGATCGAAAGTAGTAAATAGCGCGGAGCTGTCAGAGGCGGAGTTTCTTTGCCTATCGACTTTGGTGCTCAAAAAAATTTGTTTACAAAAATAAGCAATTGTCCAGATGGAGTAAGTAGAGGGTCCAACATATAAAACAATTGATCTTTTTTATCACGTCCCGTCAAAAACCAGAAATTTGACTCAATAAAGGCCACACAAATATTGTAAGTCACCGATTCGGCTCAGCTTAGCCGATATCATTTCCAAAAGATGTAAGGAATCGGTCGGTGTCTGTCACTGCAGAATTCAAGATAAAAACTGAGGATCGTCACATGTTTGTATAGCTTACGCTGCTTACGAACCTACAGAGTCCGATTGCTAAATACCAAACCCGGCTTCAATGCATGCACCGCAGCTGCTATAAAAATAATGTTCCCGGACAGAACAACGATGTAATGAAATTCGGAATTTCAATATTATATTTATCTAGTTGGGTGTTACATCCATATCAGGATGTATCGCCATTCGACACGGATACAGAGCAGTTAAACTTGGCGCTCCACGTGAGAATCCGCGCCAAATTTCCAGTTTCATTGACGTTTCATTGACGTATGACTCGGTGCAACATCTCGGCGTTGCCAAACGCCTGCAAGTGACGTCATCATAAGGGGGTTGGATTGGAATGGGATGTTCACGTAACAGGGGTATTAAGACGGCGCGGTTTGGTTGGCGCTTGGCGTGTTGTACCATTTTATTAGCAGTGATGGGTCTCCAGTAGTGACAGACTCAAATATCTCACGAGCGTTCATTTTGTTCATGTACCAGTTAGAGGCTAACGGGACTCGTGGCATCCTCAAACAAATTCGAACGAACTGAAATAGCTGCAAGCAATAATGGATTGATTCAAGATTTGTGGTCCTTATTTTTATTGTAAACTCATTTCTGTTCTTTGATCCCATGCCGCCAACACACATACCACCCGTCTATCCACTTCCCATGACCAAACTATGCCTGCTTGTTACCTACAATATCTCACTTAAGACACTTTTTCTGAAGATGCATTAGCTTCGACTGTCAGTATACTTTTAGCTTTGGAGGAATAAGGATGCTATTTGCGATAATCGCAGCAATTAATCAAGAAAACAGGCACGCTTCATTCCATGTCCTGTTTAAAACGATATCTCAGCAACACATTCACTGCATTTTAATGCTACCCGGCCAAAAAAAAATGCTGTCAACGATGGAGCTGAAATAATGAATATGATCTAATATATATATATATATATATATATATATATATATATATATATATATATATATATATATATATATATATATATATATATATATATATATATATATATATATATATATATATATATATTCAGATACAATTTAAGTCACTTTCAAATGATGTGTATCATAAATGTATTCTGTTAGCGGAACAAAAAAATGGAGGCTTCGATAACTCTTACGTCAAGACTACAACACACGCCATGCAGTTGGTTATATCAATAGATCCATTGCCATCATGTTTGTCAAAGAATTTCTGAATGACGTTCATTTGTGGAGATACCTACGCATTTCTTCAAAAATCATAAAAATTCTGTTGTGAAAAAAATTTCATTATCCGATTCCTCACTACTTTTGACACAGATATCCGCAATATCGAGTTTAATCCCTCACTATGTATGATGCCCTTTTAAAGTATGATTTTTGACAGGAAGTGAAAATACATCATTCGTGTATATCCTCCTTCATTAGCTCACCACCCCATTGTGCGAACCGTATATAACTTGTATAACTTTAATGCTCTGAGTGAACGCAAAGTCGATAGATGATGTAGATGAATTATAAAAAATAAACTCTAAATTCAATAGAACAAACACCCAAAATAAAGCTCACAGAAACCGCATTTTGAATATTTTCGCACACCTTGATAGGCTGTTCCAAAACATTACACACGTGTTTACACCATAAAACCATCTGATTATTCTGTTAACCCATAAACCACCAGTCATTAAACTCACTTCGTCCTTGTTGAAGTACATTAAGAGAAGGTGGTTGCACTTCCGAGGGGTTCCGTACCAGGAGTCAAGTTGTATCTGTAGCTGTGGTACCAGGCGTAGCAGCCGTCGACAATCTACAGATAACGAGAGCGTCATAGAACACCTGAATATATTCACCTGGATAGTGTTGTGTATTATTTCGGGAGCGGGGATGTATGTGTTGTCAAGAAATGTTGTTCGCCACTTCCATGGTAGTTAATAGCATAGGAAGATGCCAGGTTCTCAGGGTGTTGAGCCGGGAGCTACCGAAATCATATGAGGTGGAATTTCATTCGAAATAAATCAACGATTTCACATTGCCAAATAGCCGTATCAACACAGTCCCAACCAATTATGAAATACTTCACCGACACGAAACACAAGAAGAACACGTAGGGGGGTATTTTAATTCATATTTTGTCGCGATATGTTTACCAGGTGAGCCGCGGCCATGTTTTTACGACCATAATGAGCGCTGCATAAAGTTCCCTCATGCAGGCTTAAATATTCTGAAAATAACGAAAGCGCACCAGGTAAATCTTTGAAAGAATTAAACTAGATCTTTAAAGCATTTCAATTGCTGGTTTTTGCATAATGTTCGCTGTATAGAGTCAAATAAGGTCATTGCCACTGAAATTCCCAAATTTGAACTGTTTACAAATTGTTTTGGAATTTATGCACAGCTTGAATTCATAGCGTCATTTCACATTTACGTTTTCGAACAGAATACCGATGTATGAATCCTTGATGAAAGTTTTCATTTCGCATAAAACTGTCGCCTAATTACTGTATGAACCCACAAATGTCATTGATATTACTCCACTGATTAATGATTCAGTGGTAGAGTTTGCCGGGGCGACCCGGCCAAATGGTCGAATTATTCCAGTTTATTATATTTGCGAGGGGCCGGCGTATAGGCTTCTAATGTAGTCAACAGAATGGAGGCCGATTGACTGGGTTGCCTTTCATAATCAATATTTTTACGTCAAACATCACGGTATGAATTATAATTCCAACAATGAAGTATGGCAATCAATCACACAACGGTAACGTTTTGTATGGGCTTTAGAAAATATTTTTTTCTAAATTTTGTAATCGAAGATTTCCCCAGGTTTTTCCTCTCAAAATCCCTTGTCGTGGAAATGTTATTGTCTATGCTATAATTAGACATTGACGAAACATTCCTCCCATTTGTAGAAGTTCCAAGAACAAGCTAGTCCCAACAGAGCATGCGTCAGGCAGTCATGGCCATTCACAGTCAAGGTCATTCATCCAGCGTCTGTCAAACTACCTCCTCGCGATGGATGCGTCAGCGTCCGTTCTCAAATGAACTCATTTGCGGTTCGCTGGTAATAATGACCAATGGTCGTCCATGCTATCCCCAGACAATAACCGTCATCGATCGCCACCGACAGCTTCAGAATGGGCTACCATGTGGTCACTGGTACAAGGTCGGAGAAGCGAAACAAACAAGTTCTTCTGTCATTTGCCCTACAATGACGAAAGATGTTTCATAATTTGACAAAGCGCTTGGGACTGTAGGCATGATGGGGAAGTGAAGGAATTTCTATTGGCTGCCGATAGAAAAGTTACCACAGCAGTAGAAATTTCTGGACAATATAACACAATTAATAAACATCTTGATGGAATAGCTGTCAGGGCTAGGATGTCCATTAAACAACGACTGTGCCTGGTAATTCTTATCTCAGTCATAATTCATTATTTCCAACGAAGTGTTCTGTTCAATGCTTGCCTTATATTGGCGATTTATGATATGTATTAATTATGGAGATATCAAATTGTCAATAATGCATAATCGAATCTGACAACTAGCGTATGAGCGGATTTTTCAGGTTGAAAAGCTGGTCAGGTTTTGAATGCTTATCGCAGAAACAATGCTGCAATATAAAAAAATAGTGTTTCTTTATCATTTCTGTTAACCATTATGTTCATTACAAATTCAGTGCAAAACTAAATTCGAAATACCTTTGGATTTTCAGAGAGTATTGAAACCGCATTATCCTTCTCTGCGCGACAAATATTTATGAAACTTATACCATCAGAATCTTCATTCCTAGTCTAACAGGTTGATAGATTTTGAAATACCTTTGACCCAGTGTGATGGCGGTACTTAAGGAGTGGGTGAGTATGGGGGTGTCCGAGTTTGACTTATATAACTCAAACGCGGTGCTTTTAAGTAACCTAGGGTATGCTTCCTCCACTGCTTCTCAGATGTTACACCCCATAAAATATTGTTTAAAAGCAGAACGTTGTTCCGCTTCAGGCAGTTTTCCCCC